>CM076582.1:1383223507-1383534501 GCA_034641835.2 Pinus albicaulis
ATCGGCCATAGCCCCTTTCAGGTGGGCTTGGGATTCCAGCCACTATGCCCCATAGACGTAGCCATGCCATTTGCAGCTGCTCAGGCCAATTCAGCTCATGTCCAGTCTGAAGTTGACAAAGCCAGTAGCTTCATCGAGCGCATTCAACACATCCGCCACCAGGTTCATGATATATTGGACAGAGCCAATGCCAAGTACAAGCAACGCCATGATCAACACCGGGTGCCACACAACTTCCAGGTGGGTGACAAAGTATGGCTACATTTGCAGAAGGAGCGCCTCACTCGACCCCACCGCAAGCTTCGCCCGCTCCGATACGGGCCGTACACCATCACCAAGGCTGTAGGGAACAATGCCTTCGAGCTCAGTATTCCACCATTCCTTGGTCTGCACCCAGTCTTCAATGTGGATCGCCTTCGTCCTTACTTCCCGCCTCTACTGGACACCTCGGACATTGCAGAACAAATCACACCAACAGAGTTAAATCCAAACTGCATGGAACAGGCCACCACAGATTGTATCATGGACATGCAAATCAAGAACACTTGCCAACAGAAGATCCAACTATATCGGGTTGTCAAAGCTGGCCAACTCCTGCACCAAGGAAAGTGGTTCACCAGGGACCAAGTTCAACAGAAATTTCCTCATCTCATGGAGGAATTTAACGCAATGGGGACCATTGCTTCCTAAGGGGGGAGGAATGATCCAGGTGGATATTGGTGGTCACCCGCCTATTCCACTTGGGGCTCCACCATTGTCTATTTCAGTTTTTCAGTTTCGGCACAGTTTACTATTTTTAGCAGCTTTTCGGGTCCTAAACTTCCGGAGCCGTTTTGAGGCCCTAAACGACGTTTTTTGGGAAAACGGAGAGCAACATGGGTCCATGGACCGATGTTGCTCGTTCCAAATTTGTAGTCCTCGGATAGATCTTTCTAACGAGGTATGGTACGCGTCAAACAGAGATCGTATGCCAAAGTTGCGCCCCTGGGAAGTTGAAACACCAATTTACCCAAACGGGGCCCATAGTTTTGGCGCTTCATCTCCTAGGGTTAGGTTTTGGTCATGATTTCCCTATCGTTTAAATGATAACAGGCCCTCGAGCCATTTTAACATAGTTCGTAGGCTTGTAGCGTCGCTACATTCTTCGAGATAGCTGCCGCCCTAGCTAGTTTTATTTCCATTCTGTCTGTAAGCAAACTTCAGTTCTTTGATATTAATGAAATGAAGTGTTATTTCCGCTGCATCTCTGTCTTTATGTTTATATGTTTATTCTGTTGCGTTCCTGCATAAATCCAGATCAAGCCCAGATATTACTCCATAGCCCAATGGACTAAAAACCAGCGTTATATCTATCTGTCTGCCAAATATGTTCTATTTGCTTGCAACTTCTCACTTTTGAAACTTTTTGCACTTAGGACTTTCCCCTCAAGTAACATTTCATGCTCAACCATCCAAAACAAAACAAAACCTTGGCCTTCATAACTAGCCTAATATCATTACCTTAAGCTTTTCAAAGACAATATCCATCTTTGTACATATTGGAGAGATCCCTCTCTGGATTTAGGAGGGCTAGATCCTAGAATCCCAAAGTTGGTTGAAATGATGTTAACTCTGTGATTGGACTCTCCCAATCTTGCTAATAAATTACAGAGACCTAACAGGATTCATTATCATGTTATTTATCTGGCTCATGTTTATGCCAACATATACTATATTGGCTAGTCCTGTGGTTTTCCAGACACCTTATTTGTTGTACTATTGCCTCGACAGGCATAGGTATGCCTCCCCCGCCGCGTATAGCAAGTACTCCCTTATAAAAGAGGCTTATCACACCTGTAAGTCTTGCCTCCTTAGGGTCTAGTCCTTTCAGCACTTTGGTCTACCTTATACTTCTCTCTCTTTGACTTCCCCTTCGGTGTCTAGTGATTGAGTTCTTACAACGTACTTCGGTCATACGATTAGCTCCTAGCGCTCGCACATTGGGGGGGAATTTGTTACACCATTTTTTTTTCATCTAAACTATTATCATTAGATGGATCCAAGTACACCATGTAAGACCAATTTTACCCTAAGTAAAATTGTTTCACTATAAAAATAACTTATTAAACCACATTTATTAAGTTGTTTATGGTCTAAACAGGAAACCCCATGAGGAAATATTATATAAATCTACATTTGTTTGATTTTCCTCAAGGAATAATTAATTAAACAACAGTTTGATTAATATTCCTGGTTATTTTTAACCCAAAACAAGGAAATTAATTAGATAAATCATTATTTATCTTATTATTTCCTAAAGAATAGTTATTTAAACCTTATTTAAATAACATTCTTTGTTAAATATGACTAAATCATCAATAAATAATTAAATAAATCATTATTTATTTGATTATTACTCAACCACATCCTAAAATGATAAATAAATCATTTATTTATTTATTATTTACAAATAAAGGGATTTGACCCAAGTCAAATTCCTTTTCCCTCCAACGGATATAGTAAAATATTCCATAAAAGTTGGATCTTGATTTGGTTAATAATATTTTAGTTATGCACCAATATCTAGACTAACTCAATATTTTGTTATAAATAGAATGGTTTTCCCATTCATTTACCACCTTTTATTACCTAAAGATCACTGTGGATCTATACTTTTGGTGTGACTATTGATCCACCATCATAGTCATATTTTGCTACCATTTTTTTCTGGGTTTTCTACACCATCAAGAGAGAGGAATTTTAGATCTGAAGTGCTGAGGACTTACAAGAACCCATCCCACTGAGGAGAAATGGGAACACCCTCCTATGTTTTCCTCCTAGGTTCCCCTAATACAAAAAATTATTCAACATATTCTTGTCTATTGGATGCATGGAGTAAATCTTGTTTTTTCTACTATTTAATGTCTTGTAATGCATAGATCTGTATTTTTGCAGCATTTATCTTGATCACCTAACTGAAAATCTGAAGATATTGACAACCATCTTTGAGGTTAGGGTTGGTGTTATGCACAGCTAAAGTGGTATTTTTTCGTACGCTTGGAATTAAGATTCATACTAACACCTTGGTTATGTGCTATCATTGGGATGTATATTTTCTTGGATTGACAGTGATTTTAGCCTTACCTTTCCATTTCCTAGATATCCATGGTTCTGTGTTTTTCCCATTTGTTTTTCTAATTTCTTCTTAGGTTCCTTTATCATTGTGGGTTAGAAAAAACACTCTAGAAGCCTTGTAACAACTTGGGTTGAGTTACTAGTTCTTGTAACCTACAGGTTGGGACAAACACTTTAGAGCCTTGGTGGTTGATTTATTAGTCCCTGGAGCTGTGGGTGGAAAAAATTCTTTGAAGCCTTGTTTTAGCTGTATGTTGAGTTACTAGTTCTTGGAGCCTTGGAAAACTTTGGTAGAGATAGATTTGGTTGATGTTAGTGATTTCTAAAACATATATGTAAGATCATTGTGGTTGAGGTTTGAGGCGATTTGGCCTTTGGAAGCCCTGGTTGGTTTTGTATTGGTTTATCATATGCGATCCCACATTCATTATTGGAATATGGTGTGGGGGTGATTTGATGAAAGAGAGATTTGATTCAACACAATCCATGGTAGGGTGGTATGTGGAAGTATCTAACTTGGTTGGCATTTCCATATGTTAATAATATCTATTTTCCTATTGTGATTTATGATCACTTATACTAGTTATAATGTTGACATTATGGATGGTTTTCCATGGTTTCTATTCCGGTTATTTTTTGCTTATATGTTGGTTATTTTTTGGTGATTAATGAATGGGATAACAAGTGTTATTTCATATATCTAGAGAGGGAATAAAGCCTTCTTGGTGATTCTCGGATGAATACCCTCAGTTTATGATCACATATGCATTCATGACCTATAGATTTCATGTTTACCATATGTCTATCATGGAATAGGCATGTCTAGGTCAAGTTGTTTCTTTATTTTTTATTGATTAGAATTTTCATCACCTTTGATAGAATTCTGGAAATTTATAGGCATTTTTGTGCAGTGATATGGAGGCTATCCGAAAAAAGTGGCTCAAATATCAGAACCACTCAAACTAAACTGGGATTTTAGGTCTTAACCACATGGAACTAGGCCTGTGAGTGTGGTTATAGGTTTCCAACCACATGGAGGTAGTGTTAAGGGAATTTTTATGGAGCTAGGTCAATGAAAATTACTCCAGTTCAGAGATTGATAACGTCGAGTGGTTTTCAGCCTCTTGAGTGGTCTGTGGTCCCTAAGGGATGTCAAATTTTTGTTGACTTGTCAGCCCCACTTCCATAACTGGAACCGAGAGGTCGGGTCATATTATAGTGACACTCATCTCATGTTTACCCTATATTACTTGTAGAAATGGGTAAATGTAGGAGGAGGCGTTTACAGATTGGTATCAGAGCTTCAAGGTTCAAACGCTTGGACTTGATGGGATATAGGCATATGGTTATGCATGCATGATAATTTTTTATGTGTTCATATTGCATGCATTTAGATTACTTCTTGCTATGATCATGATGTTAATGTATGATTTGATATGTTTATCAAGATTATATTGTGCTAATATGAACTGAGTTTTGAAAATGAGATAGCCTCCCCTAAACTTCATAGAGGTATGATTTTGAATATGTCAATATTTGATTTATCTAACATGACATGTTTTCAAGAAACATAATATTAGAGACGACGAGAAAAATGGTGGATTAAAATTCTTATCTCTCTCATTATAGATCAACTAAGCAACAAGGAGATGAGCCTTTTCCTGATATAGAATATACATTAAGAAGTTTGAAGGCAAAAATGAGAAGTTGTAAGGTAGATAATAGTAGGTTTATTGAGGCAGAAGAAAGGATTTCCATATCTCAGGAAAAGAAAGCATAAGTTAATGAATTCATCCTTCAGAGCCTTATAAATTTTCAAAAGTAGGGACAGCAAAGGATCAGTCATAGGCAGGAGGAAAGGACTAATGGGGCATATGGTAGCAGTTCTCGATCACAATACAGGTTGGACAAGGATGATATATTTAGAGGTGGAAGATATTTGGATACACCTGACAGGAGGGATAACGTTCATGTATTGTATTCTAGCTCTGGGTTAGAGAGACATCATCGTCATTACCACCAACATCCTTATAGGAGAAGTGAGAAGAAATATTTTCCAGAAGAGTTCAGGAAAGAAAAGCCTCCTAATTTTAATGGGGATCTTAAGAAACCAAAAGATGCAAAAGAATGGTTGCTTGGGATGAATAATTTCATCAAGTTGCACGATTATTCAGAGAATATGAAAGCCAAGATCAGTGTATTCAGTCTCAAGGGAAGAGCATATAACTTGTGGGAAAATGTGAAGCATGTCAGAGGCATCAAAGCAGAGGAGTTGAGTTGGAATGAGTTTAAAAGGCTCTTTAGGAAGAAGTAATTTTCAAATATGTATTATGACATAAAGGTCAAGGAGTTATATGAGCTGAATATGGGTTCCATGTTAGATGAAGATTACATGACTAATTTCTTGGAGTTTTTCAAGTATGTGTCCTACTTCAAGGATGAGAAGACAAAGGTCTAAAGTTTCATCAATGGACTACCATTAGAATTTAAAGGTTGGATTGAGTATGATGAGCCTCGTTCATTGGAGGAAATCATCGGGAAGCTAAAGCATCTTATGAGTAGTCTAAGCGCAATTCTAAGCCTAAGAAGGATTGGTCGAAAGGTAATGAAAAGACTAGAGGAAAGTGGGTGAAGAAGCGAGGAAGACCTTAAGATGTAGGTGATAAGTAGAATGTAGCATCGTAAAATAAGTTCAATGCAGTTGATATATTACATGGATTTCATCCTAAGGAGTAGAACAAGGGTGATGGTAGGAAGCCTTTGCAATGTTGGACTTGTGGTAGAGGGCATCACAAGAGGTATTTTCCACAAAATCAGGGTGGAAGGCCTCAGATCTACAGTTCTCAGAAGGTAGAGACAGTTGGGGATTTTGGCTAGAGTGTTTCAAATCTATGTAACACTTGATAATAGATAAGCAGACCATCAAGCATCCATTATTGAAATGGAAGTTAATCTCTGTGATCAATTTGTTTCCATTTTTATTTATCCTAGATATAATTATAGTTATGTTAATGCTCATCTGGTGGATAAGTGTGGCTTGAATAAATAAGTGCATGCAGAGTCTTGGTTGGTGTAGTTGGACACATGGACCAAGAAAATATTTCATCATTGGGTGAGAGCTTGTGCATTTGAGCTGAATGGTATGCCTACACCAATACATCTAAATGTGCTTCCTTTTGGTTCATATAGTATTATTTTGGACATATATTGGTTGTTCATTCACATGACTAAGGTAGACTTCTATGAGAATTCTATTGAGTGCTTGGATGATGATGGAGAAAGGATAATATTGCAGGGAAAGAAGAATCCTACATCAATGATTATTGTTACAACTATTAAAGTTAAGCGTAGTTCCAGGAAAGGATGTGTATTGTTTGTAATTCATACTTCTAGTTATAAATGGAGGGATTTTAAGAATGATGAAGTTATGAAAACGTATCTTGTTTTGCAGAAATTTCAGGGTTTGTTTCCAACATAGATTTTAGAGTTTCTTCCTCATAGAGAGGAGAATTTCTCTATTGAATTGATGCCGAGAGAAACACCAAAATCAAAGATACCTTATAGGATGAGCACTCTAGAGTTGGTGGAATTGTAGTTGCAACTTAAGGAAATGATTGATAAGGGATACATCTTGAGATTGAACAATATGATGAGCTTAGTGAAAATCAGTCACCTTCACTAAGTGGGCCTGCAGGCTATTTTTAGGTGTAAGTCTATTTTTAGACTATGTCTATTTTTAGACATGGTGATCATATTTCAGAAGTTGTGGGATGATATTTGTGGATGGTTGGTCAAGCTGGAAAAATAGATGAAATTCTATTTTTAGAATATTGGGTGAAGTCCATTTATAGATCGTCGATCTAAAAATAGAAGTGTCGATTATTATTAGCCCTTAATAATAATTAGACACTAAATATCAACTTATTCTCTCGCAGCACTTAATTTCAGTATACATATTTGGAAAATAAATGGGCTAAAGGAATTACGCAATTCCTAGGGTTTACTGGTGGTTCATGCATGGAGGACTCAGTTAGAACCGAAGTGGAAAAGTTATGACATATTTGGAAGAGCAGTTCATGGAGTTGTTATTCAGTTTAACTCAATTAATGGAGTTAAACTCAATTGAGCTAGTTGTATCTAGTCTAAATGAATGATACACTAGTGAGAGTGGAGTGAATTAATTATTTATTCAATTCACAAATAATAACTCATTAATCAACTGAACAAATACAACAGTTAACTACAGTGCATGTCAATTCTGGTGGAGACCTAGTGGAGAGATAGGTGAAAGGGCAAGATGGATTATCCGTTGTGACTATAGTGATGCATTGATTGCACCACACACACATTGGAGTTGCTAATGAGGATTGCACAATGCAAGAAAGGTATATTCGAATTCATTTAGGGGTCTTCTTCAATAGGGATTGCGCAGTGGAGGCAAGCTATCAGGTGGCAAGAAATTAGTGCATGGATTTGCATATTTCTTCTGATTAGTGTGTGACAATTGATTGTACTCAGAGCTTGATGTACTAATATTTGTATGAGATTGTTACATGATCTCCATGATACATAATATATGATAGTTGGGGTTTTCAGCTTCAGGCTTTCCCGTTAAACAACTGTGTTATGTGCGATTTTTTTTATTGCTTCATGTGTTTGAAATTGATTTAAATTTCCGAAAAAGATTAACAGTGGAAGAATTCTATATTTAGCAAGAAGATAAAATATTGTTAGATCAGGAGAATCTAGATATATACATGCATCTTGTATATAATTTCTACATGATATCAAAGCAGTGTTAATTCTTGAAGATTGCAATTGTGAAGAATTGTTGAGTTTGTGCTAGTGGACAATTCGAATTTGCTGCAGAAAATTATTGGTGTGACAGTTAAGTATACATTGAAATGTCATTCAATGGGTTGCGATTGGAGTATTCACTTGATGGAAGCTCAAATTACATAGCTTGGAAGGATAGGATGGAGGAAGTGATGGAATATAATGGACTGAAGGAGTTCATCGATAGCGATGTTCCTAAGCGGGGATCTAGCGATGCTGCATTACTTGACGCATGGAAAAAGAAGGTAGCAAAGACAAGAAGAATTCTATTAGAAGGTGTAAAGGACCATATTGTGTCCAGCCTTCATGGGAAAGCCACTCCATTTGCAATGTGGAAGGCTTTGACAGATTTTTTCCAAAGTAGCAGCGACCAGAGGAAGTTGGCATTGAAAGATAAGCTCAGAAAAATAAAAATGGAGAAGGGTGACAGTATTCCAAAATATCTCACGAAGTTTTTCCATTGTAGGGATGAAATGGGAAGTGTGAGGATTACTGTTGATGATGAATACTTGGTGAGCTTGGCTCTCCTTGGGCTTCCGAAGATTTGGCATAGCTACGAAGACTTTGTCAATGGATGGGAGAAACTAATGGGATGGGAGAGACTTTGGTCGAATCTTGTGCAGGAGGAGATAAGTCGAAGTACTATGGATGGATCTTCATCGAAGAATGAAGATGAATAGAAATGCGCTTTGGCTGCCAAATCAAGGAAAGCGAAGGGGAAGAAATTTCCTTCAAAATCTGAAGCTAAAGGCAAGAAGCAGGATTTGTCCAAGGTGAAGTGTTTTCATTGTCACGAACACGGGTATTTCGCCACTAACTGCCCACAGAAGAAGAAAAACAAGAAGGCTGCTAGAGTTGTAGCTGGAGAGGCATTAACCTCACAATTTGAACTTGATTTCTCTTTGATCGCATGCTTGGTTTTAAGCTCAATGGGATCGGTGTGGTATCTTGATAGTGGTGCGTCTTTCCATATGACGGGAGACAAGGAGTTGTTTAGTGACTTGGAGGAGAAGGACCTTCAAATGCATATAGAGATGGGTGCTGATGGTCGATACAGTGCGACTGGAATTGGGACCATTACCTTTGAGAGGGAGTCAGGTAATCTGTTTCTGTTGAAATATGTTATGCATGTTCCAGGTCTGAAGAATAACTTGGTCTCCATCACAATGTTTGAAGAAAAAGGTTATGGCATTGTTTTTATCAATGGAAAAGCTTTCCTGCGACATAAAACAACGATTCAAACCAAGAGGATAGGAATTCGAGTTAAGAATCTCTACAAGCTGGAGGTAGATGGCTACGCTGCAATGATGGGAAAAGCAAAATAAGTGGTGAGCTGGGATGAGGGCGAATTATGGCACAGGATATTGGGCCATCTTCACCATGGTGCTTTGAATATTTTGTAGCAGATTTATTCTAGACTTCCTAAGGGTACTCTTGCGCAGTCAGATTAGTGCAAGGGATGTACTATGGGTAAGTTTGTGAAGACCACCTTTCTGTAGAAATTTGAATAACTGATACGTTATCCACCGAGATTCTCCTGATCACACACTATTTTATCTTCATGCACAACACAAAATCTCTTCTACCATTGATCATTACTTGCGGAAATAAAATCAATTGCATGCACACATTAAAACCATAAACAATCACACATATGAACATAGTATGTAATGGGAAAGATTAAAGCTAAAAACCCCCAACTATCTGTATATTATATATGTCATATAGATCATGTAACAATCATCATACAAAGCTCCTCACAAGCTCTCAGTATAATCTCCACTTGCTACACAATAATCAAGCTAGATCTAGAAAAACACATGCTCCAATCTCTACCACTTGATAGCCTGCCTCTACTGCACAATCCCTGCTGAAGAATGCCTCTTGATGAAAATTTCATTACCCCAGCCTTGCTCATGCAGTCTTTATAGGCATCTCTACTGAGTGTTGGATGCAAACCATGCATCACTTATAGTCACAAATGATAGTCACACTTGCCCTTTCACCTATCTTTGCACTGGTCTCCGCTGAAACTGTCCAGGCACTGAAGTTAATTGATGTATTCTTTAGTTGATTAATGAGTTTATAATTATTGAATTAATTAATAATTAATTCAAACCACTCTCACTAATTGTATCAATTAGTTAAACTAGATACAAATAGCTCAACTATGTTTAGATTAGTTAAACTAAACACAACTCCATTAACTCCCTCAATCAACTCCACCAAACTCTGTCACCTGAGAGTTCTAAACCGGTATCCATGCAATAGCTCCACTTAACCTCACGAATAGCGAATCCCTTCACACTTCAGAGTACATCTCAGGGTAATTCCAAATCAAGTGTTCAAGAGAATGAGATAATGTTTAGAGTCCAAATATTATTAAGAGCTAATAATATTCGACATATCTATTTTTAGACTGGCAATCTAAAAATAGATTCTACCCAAAATGTCTAAAAATAGAAGTCCATCTATTTTTCCAACTTGACCAACCATCCACAAATAGCATCCCGCAACTCATAGAATATGATCGACATGTCTAAAAATAGACTTTGCGACAAAAATCACCTATGTGGCCCCCATCTAGTTTAGGTGATCACTTGCCAACTAGGATTAGGAATGATGTTTCAGGATGCCTCCTTCACTATTTCTTGTTGCAATCTTCAACACTCCCTCTCAAAAAGAAAGGATCATCTTTTGCATGCGACATGCAACTCCATGATCGCCCCGCAACCTTTACAAGCACCATGCACCTCCATGCATTCGCTTCCCTTTGAGGTTAACTCTTCTCAAACCGAATAGGCTCCAATCCACAACTCAATCACCATGCATCTATCATAAAAGTCTTTGAATTATGTCAGCTCCACCACATGTTCATCAGAACCAATGCATTGTTACGTATCACACCCATGCACTCGCACTTGTCGAAGCCAACTCGATCCGCGCCGCAAAGATCTGACACTGTCACTTTGATCTGCCTGCATCAATCCAACTGATCATGCTACTTCTTCTCTATGGGATCCTCATAGCGAGGTTCAATTCATGAGATCCACACCATATCAATGAATCCTACCCAGAAATATCCTCTTAGGATTACTCATGCATGTTGCCCCACCTCTCACTTGGAGGTATAGCTTCATGCACTCCCTCTGCCCATCTGGCACGAAATTTTTCTACATGAGTGGTTGCACCCACTCCATGATCCTCATCTTGTGGTTGCTCCACATCCAGAGGTTCACTCTTACCTGCATGCAAATCTTGCTCCCTCTCAAGCTTCAATTTCATGGCTTTCTTACACTTCCCAACAGTAGGAAGCTCCGTAGAAATCCCATCTACTTCAAGTCTACAGATATTCTTTTCTCGAATCCCAACCTTCTTGACTTTTTCCCTTCTTCATCCACACTAACTCCTACACTCCCAAGCTCATCCCTGCAGTGGAAAAACTTTTTCAAGTATATCGGAATAGTGTCATTCTTCTCCATTTTTATTTTCCTGAGTTTATCCTTGAGCGCCAACTTCCTCTGGTCGCTTCAATACAAAAACTCAACCACTTCAATGTTTTTCAATTGCTCCAATGATCAATATCGCTCTAATACCATGTAGAAATTTGAATAACTGATATGTTATCCACCGAGATTCTCCTAATCACACACTATTTTATATTCATTCACAATACATAATCTCTTCTACCATTGATCATTACTTGTGGAAATAAAATCAATTGCATGCACACATTAAAACCATAAACAACCACACATATGAACACAGTATGTAATGGGAAAGCTTAAAGCTGAAAACCCCCAACTATATGTATATTATATATTTCATAGAGATCATGTAACAATCATCATACAAAGCTCCTCACAAGCTCTCGGTATAATCTCCACTTGCTACACACTAATCAAGCTATATCTAGCAAAACACATGCTCCAATCTCTGCCACTTGATAGCCTACCTCTACTGCACAATCACTGCTGAAGAATGCCTCTTGATGAGAATTTCATTACCCCAGCCTTGCTCACGCAGTCTTTATAGGCACCTCTACTGAGTGTTGGATGCAAACCATGCATCACTTATAGTCACAATTGATAGTCACACTTTCCCTTTCACCTATCTCTGCACTGGTCTCCACTGAAACTGTCCATGCACTGAAGTTAACTGATGTATTCTTTAGTTGATTAATGAGTTTATAATTAGTGAATTAATTAATAATTAATTCACACCACTCTCACTAATTGTATCAATTATTTAAACTAGATACAAATAGCTCAACTATGTTTAGATTAGTTAAACTGAACACAACTCCATTAACTCCCTCAATCAACTCCACCAAACTCTGTCACATGAATTCTAACTAAATTATCCATGAAATAGCTCCACTTAACCTTCAGGAATAGCGTAATTCCTTCTGTTAGCTCTTGTGCCACATCTGTGCACTTAACTGAAGTGCTCCCAGAGAATAAGATAATGTTTACAGTCCAAATATTATTAAGAGCTAATAATATTTGACATATCTATTTTTAGATTGGCCATCTAAAAATAGATTCCGCCCAATATGTCTAAAAATAGAAATCCATCTATTTTTCCAACTTGACCAACCATCCATAAATAGCATCCCACAACTTATAGAACATGATTCATATGTCTAAAAATAGACATAGTCTAAAAATATACTTTACGACAAAAATCACCTGTGTGGCCCCCACCTAGTGTAGGTAATCACTTTCCAACTAGGATCAGGAATGATGTTTCAGGATGCCTCCTTCACTATTTCTTGTTGAAATCTTCAACACTCCCTCTCAACAAGAAAAGACTGTCTTTGCATGCGACATGCAACTCCATGCATTCGCCCTGCAACCTTTACAAGCGCCATGAAACTCCATGCATCTGCTTTGCAAATATTATGAAACTGAATAGGCTCCAAACAACTTAATTAGTTTGATGCATCTATCATCAAAGTCTTCGACTTCTGTTGTTACCAACTGCACATGTCATCAGGAACCAATGTGCTGTTGAACTCTTGCACCCATGCACTCTGCACGTGCTGTCAACTCTGATCCACGCTCCAGTATCCAACACAATCACTTTGATCTGCTTGCATCAATCCAAATGATCATGCTACTACTGTGCTATGGGCACCTTGTAGCCAGGTTCAATTCATGAGATCCACACCATCTCATGAATCCTGCCCAAAAATCTCCTCTTGGAATTACTCATGCATGTCGCCCCACCTCTCACCTGGTGGTATAGTTGCATGCATTCCCTCTGCCCATCTGGCACGGAATTTATCTGCATGAGTGGTTTCTCCCACTCCATGATCCTCATCTTGTGGCTGCTCCACATCCCGAGGTTCATACTTACCTGCATGCAAATTCAGCTTCCTCTCAACCTTCAATTTCGTGGCTTTCTTACACTTCCCAACAGTAGGAAGCTCCGTAGACATCCCATCTACTTCAAGTCAGTAGAGATTCTTTTCTCAAATCCCCACCTTCTTGACTTTTCCTTCTTCATCCACACTAACTCCTACACTCCCAAGCTCATCCCTGCAGTGGACAAACTTTTTCAAGTATACCGGAATAGTCTCATTCTTCTCCATTTTAATTTTCCTGAGTTTATCCTTGAGCGCCAACTTCCTCTGGTCGCTTCAATACAAAAACTCAACCATTTCAATGTTTTGCAATTGCTCCAGTGATCAATATCGCTCTGATACCATGTAGAAATTTGAATAACTGATATGTTATCTACCGAGATTATCCTGATCACACACTATTTTATCTTCATGCACAATACAGAATCTCTTCTACCATTGATCATTACTTGCGGAAATAAAATCAATTGCATGCACACCTTAAAACCATAAACAATCACACATATGAACACAGTATGTAATGGGAAAGCTTAAAGATGAAAACCCCCAACTATCTGTATATTATATATGTCATAGAGATCATGTAACAATAATCATACAAAGCTCCTCACAATCTCTCTGTATAATCTCCACTTGCTACATACTAATCAAGCTAGATCTAGCAAAACACATGCTCCAATCTCTGCCACTTGATAGCCTGCCTATACTACGCAATCCCTGCTAAAGAATGCCTCTTGATGAGAATTTCATTACCACAGCCTTGCTCATGCAGTCTTTATAGGCATCTCTACTGAGTGTTGTATGCAAACCATGCATCACTTATAGTCACAATTGATAGTCACACTTGCCCTTTCACCTATCTTCAGACGTACTTCCACCGAATGTTTTATAATCGACTAATCGATGAGGTTTTAGTTGATTAATGATTTTAGGTAATTAGTATTCAATTAATATTTGACACACCAATTTTCACTAATTGTATCAATTAGTTAAACTAGATACAAATAATTAACTATTTAGATTATAATAGAACTGACACAACCACGTCCTTCATCACGCCACCAAACTGTCATTACGAGTTCTAACTTAAGTATCTAAGCAATTGGACTCCCACTTCGGTTGGTCGAATGTTAATTTTATACTGCATTTCCTTCTGCAAATTTACATCTAATCGGGTGTTCAAGAGAATAAGATAATGTTTAGATCAACATTAATAAGAGCTAATAATATTCGACGTGTTCTATTTTTAGACTAGCAATCTAAAAATAGATTTCGCCCAATATGTCTAAAAATAGAAGTCCATATATTTTTCCAACTTGACCAACCATCCACAAATAGCATCGTGCAACTCATAGAATATGATCGACATGTCTAAAAATAGATATAGTCTAAAAATAGACTTTGTGACAAAAATCACCTGTGTGGGCCCCACCTAGTTTAGGTGATTATTTTCCAACTAGGATCAGGAATGATGTTTCAAGATGCCTCCTTCACTATTTCTTGTTGCAATCTTCAACACTCCCTCTCAACAAGAAAGGACTGTCTTTGCATGCGACATGCAACTCCATGCATTTGCCCTGCAACCTTTACAAGCGCCATGCAACTCCATGCATCTGCTCTGCAACTCTTCTGAAACTGAATAGGCTCCAAACAACTCAATCAGTCTGATGCATCTATCATAAAAGTCTTTGAATTATGCTGGTACCAACTGCACATGTCATCAGGAACCAATGCGCTGTTGAACTCTTGCACCCATGCACTCTGCACTTGCTGTCAACTCTGATCCGCGCTGCAGTATCCGACACTGTAACTTTAATCTGCTTGCATCAATCCAACTGATCATGCTACTGCTGCGCTATGGGCATCTCGTAGCCAGGTTCAATTCATGAGATCAACACCATCTCATGAATCCTGCCCAAAAATATCCTCTTGGGATTACTCATGCATGTCGCCCCACCTCTCACCTGGTGGTATAGTTGCATGCACTCCCTCTGCCCATCTAGCACGAAATTTATCTGCATGAGTGGTTTCTCCCACTCTATGATCCTCATCTTGTGGCTGCCCCACATCTCGAGGTTCACACTTACCTACATGCAAATCTATCTCCCTCTCAAGCTTCAATTTCATGGCTTTCTCACACTTCCAAACAGTAGGAAGCTCCGTAGGCATCCCATCTACTTCAAGTATGTAGAGATTCTTTGCTCAAATCCCAACCTTCTTGACTTGTCCTTCTTCATCCACACTAACTCCTACACTCCCAAGCTCATCCCTACAGTGGAAAAACTTTGTCAATTATACCAGAATAGTGTCATTCTTCTCCATTTTTATTTTCATGAGTTTATCCTTGAGCACCAACTTCCTCTAGTCACTTCAATACAAAAACTCAACCACTTCAATGTTTTACAATTGCTCCAATGATCAATATCGCTCTGATACCATGTAGAAATTTGAATAATTGATATGTTATCCATCGAGATTCTCCTGATCACACACTATTTTATCTTCATGCACAATACATAATCTCTTCTACCATTGATCATTACTTTCGGAAATAAAATCAATTGCATGCACACATTAAAACCATAAACAATCACACATATGAACACAGTATGTAATGGGAAATCTTAAAGATGAAAACCCCCAAATATCTGTATATTATATATGTCATAGAGATCATGTAACAATCATCATACAAAGCTCCTCATAAGCTCTTAGTATAATCTCCACTTGCTACACACTAATCAAGCTAGATTTAGAAAAACACATGTTCCAATCTCTGCCACTTGATAGCCTGCCTCTACTGCGCAATCCCTGCTGAAGAATGCCTCTTGATGAGAATTTAATTACCTCATCCTTTCTCACGTAGTCTTTATAGGCATCTCTACTGAGTGTTGTATGCAAACCATGCATCACTTATAGTCACAACTGATAGTCACACTTTCCCTTTCACCTATCTCTACACTGGTCTCCACTTAAACTGTCCATGCACTGAATTTAACTGTTGTATTCTTTAGTTGATTAATGAGTTTATAATTAGTGAATTAATTAATAATTAATTCACACCACTCTCACTAATTGTATCAATTAGTTAAACTAGATACAAATAGCTCAACTATGTTTAGATTAGTTAAACTGAACACAACTCCATTAACTCCCTCAATCAACTCCACCAAACTCTGTCACATGAGTTCTAACTGAAGTATCCATGCAATAGCTCCACTTAATCGTCAGGAATAGCGTAATTCCTTCTGTCAGCTCCTGTGCCACATCTGTGCACTTAACTGAAGTGCTCCAAGAGAATAAGATAATGTTTATATTCCAAATATTATTAAGAGCTAATAATATTCGACATATCTATTTTTAGACTGGAAATCAAAAAATAGATTCCACCCAGTATGTCTAAAAATAGAAGTCCGTCTATTTTTCCAACTTGACCAACCATCCACAAATAGCATCCTGCAACTCATAGAATATGATCGACATGTCTAAAAATAGACTTTGCGCCAAAAATCACCTGTGTGGGCCCCACCTAGTTTAGGTGATCACTTTCCAACTAGGATTAGGAATGATGTTTCAGGATGCCTCCTTCAATGTTTCTTGTTGCAATCTTCAACACTTTCAGGAGAAGGAGAACTGTGCTTCGGTGATCCTTGAAAGAATTCACATAGATGTGTGTGGACCTTTCTTGGTTGCTTCAACAGCAAAACACAGGTATTATGTTATTTTTGTTGATGACTATTTTCTTATATGTTGGATCTTCTTCATGCAAAAGGAGAGCAAAACATTCTCAAAGTTCTGTGAGTTTAAAAAATTGGTGGAGAAGGAGTTGGGGAAGCAAGTGAAGGCTCTACGGAGCGATAATGGTGGTGAATATATCTCGAACGAATTCAAAAACTTCTATATAAAAGAATGAATTCAAAGAGAAATCATAGCGCCTCATAACCCACAACAGAATGGGTTCGCGGACAGGAAGAAAAGAACAATCGTGGGTGCTTCACGAGCTATGCTGCATGATGAGGGCCTACCAATGCACTTGTGGGTAGAAGCATGCAACACTGCAGTTTATGTGAAAAACCATTGTCCTCATACAGTACCTAGAATGAGTACACCTGAAGAAGATTTTACTGGTAAGAAGCCTGATATTTCTCATTTGAAGATTTTTGGCTCATCTGTTTACATTCATCTGACAAAGGACGCCAGGAAGAAGCTGGAGCGGACTGCAGAAGTTGTGATATTTATGGGGTACACAGAAACACCCCATAATTATCGTGTGTATTTTCCAGAAATTCCGATGATTGTGGTGTGACAAGATATAAAATTGAATGAGGTGAAAACCATGAAGTTTTTGCTTGAGAGGGAGCTATACTTGCATGCAGAGGAGGAGCTACTTGTTCCCAAATATGAGCCTCTAGATGTGGATCAGCCATAGGAGGAGACTCATGGAGTGGAGGAGTCCACTCATGCAGAACCAAACATCATACAAAGAAAAAATCATAACACAAAAGCTGAGAGAATGAAGCTTGATGCGGCACAAAATGTAGGAGTCCCTACATCACAGCACAGACAAAGACAGTCACCTGACCGATTTACTAGATACATGGCTCTTATGAGAAAGTGTATCATGAAAGAACCATATTATTTTGAAGAAGCAGTGCAGGAGCCCACATGGGTAGATGCCATGGTGGAGGAGTATGACTCCATTGTCAGAAACAGTGCTTGGGAGATTGTTCCAAGGATAGTGGGTAAATCAGTTGTAGGATCAAGATGGATCTACAAGATAAAGCAAGCTGCTGATGGGAGCATCGAGAGGTATAAGGCAAGATTTTATGCTCAGGGCTTCTCACAGATAGAGGGAATTGATTATGAAGAAACCTTTGCACATGTCGCATGGTATTCTTCCATAAGGAACATCCTTGCTCTCTCAGTGCAGATCGGTTGGCACATTCATCAGATGGATGTGAATACTGTGTTCCTTAATGGGATCATTGAGGAAGAGGTGTACATTAAGAAGCCTGAAGGATTTGAGATCTTCAGCAGCGAGTCGCATGTGTGCAGTCTCAAAAGAGCATTGTATGGGCTGAAACAAGCACCTCATGCTTGGTACACTCAGATCAACAGCTATTTCACTGGACTTGGCTTCACCAAGAATAAGGCAGATGCAAACCTGTACCAAATTGTGGTGGAGGGTAATATTTTAATCATTGTTCTTTATGTTGATTAGTTAATACTAACGGGTGATGAGCAGTTGATAAACTCATGCAAGGAAAATATTGCAAAGGAATTTGAGATGAAGGATTTGGGCCTCCTTCATTATTTCCTTGGATTGGATATATGGCAGTGGGAAGGCGAACTGTTTGTGTCTCAAGGCAAGTATGCTCGGGAGATACTTGAGAATTTTCACATGCAAGGTTGCAAGCCTATCGACACTCCTCTTCCAGGAAATTGGAGGAAATAGAATGCTACATCGGTAGAGGTAGTGGATGCTATTGTTTATCGACAGTTGGTGGGTTCGCTCTTGTATTTAGTTAATACAAGACCTGACATATGCTATGCGGTGAACTAGATTTCACAAGCGATGGTTAAGCCTACCAAGCTCTTTTGGAAGGTAGGAAAGCATGTCCTGAGATATCTGAGGGGCACATCTGAGTATGGATTATGGTACAGACAAACGGATGAGGTGAAGTTGCATCGCTTCACGGATGCAGATTGGGTAGTCATCCCAACGGACAGAAAGAGCACATCAGGAGGGATTTTTAGTATCGGATCTACATCAGTTTCTTGGTACAACAGGAAACAAAGATATGTAGCACTCAGTTCAGCGGAAGCATAATACATGGCAGCAAGTCAAGCTGCATGTGAGGCTATCTGGATGAGGAAGATCCTGGTTGGTTTGTTCGGTTCACATTTAGATCCTACAGTGATATATTGTGATAATTAGAGTTGCATTAAACTCTCAATTAATCATGTGTTTCATGATAGACCTAAACATATTGATATCTGGTATCATAATTTCAGAGATTGTGTGTAGTGGAAGATCATGTTGCTTCAGTACATTCCTATGAAAGATCAGGATGCAGATATTCTGACGAAGGCGCTCACCAGGAGCAAATTTGAATACCATAGAGGTAGGATCGGGGTGAAGGATAATCCTTATCTTGTTGAGAGGGAGTGTTGAGAATCAACAATTTTATGAGCTTAGTGAAAATAAGTCACCTTCACTAAGTGGGCCCATAGGCTATTTTTAGGTGTAAGTCTATTTTTAGACTATGTCTATTTTTATACATGGTGATCATATTTCAGAAGTTGTAGGATGCTATTTGTGGATGGTTGGTCAAATTGGAAAAACAGATGAAATTCTATTTTTAGAATATTGGGGGAAGTCTAGTTATAGATCATCGATCTAAAAATAGAAGTGTCCATTATTATTAGCCCTTAATAATAATCAGACTCTAAATATCAACTTATACTCTTGGAGCACTTAATTTCAGTATATAGATTTGGAAAATCAATGGGCTGAAGGAATTGTGCAATTCCTAGGTTTTACTAGTGGTTCATGCATGGAGGACTCAGTTAGAACTAAAGTGGCAAAGTTATGACAAAGTTGGAAGAGTATTTCATGGATTTTTTATTCAGTTTAACTTAGTTAATGGAGTTAAACTTAGTTGAGATAGTTGTATCTAGTCTAACTGAATGATACACTAGTGAGAGTGGAGTGAATTAATTAGTTAATTAATTCAAAAATAATAACTCATTAATCAACTGAACAAATATAGCAGTTAACTACAGTGCATGTCAGTTCCAGTGGAGACCTAGTGGAGAGATAGGTGAAATGGAAAGATGGACTATCTGTTGTGACTATAGTGATTCATTGATTGCACCACACACACATTGGAGTTTCCAATGAGGATTGTGTAGTGCAAGCAAGGTATATTCGAATTCATTCAGGGGTCTTCTTCAGCAAGGTATTGTGAAGTGGAGGTAGGCTATCAGGTGGCAAGAAATCAGTGCATGGATTTGCAGATTTCTTCTGATTAGTGTGTGATGATTGATTGCACTTAGAGCTTGATGTACTAAGCTTTGTATGAGATTGTTACATGATCTCCATGATACATAATATATGATAGTTGGGGTTTTCAACTTCAGTATTTCCCATTAAAAAACTGTGTTATGTGCAATTCTTTTTATTGCTTCATGTTTTTGCAATTGATTTAAATTTCTGAAAAAGATTAACAGTGGAAGGATTTTGTAATTAGCAAGAAGATAAAATATTGTTAGATCAGGAGAATTTGGATATATACATGCATCTTGTATGTAATTTCTACAATACATAAGGCCAAGTGTGTCACCTTGGGGTGCACCATTGTTGTTTGTGAAGAAGAAGAACAATACTCTTAGGTTGTCCATTGATTACAGGAAGTTTAATAAGATGACTGTCAAGAAAAATATCCATTACCGCAGATCGACAATTTTTTTGATCAGTTGAATTGAGAAAAAATGTTCTCAAGGATTGATTTGAGATTAGGATATCATCAGGGGCGTGTCAAAGAAGAAGACATCTACAAGATTGCATTTCGTACCGGGTATGGTAATTATGAGTTCGTACTGGTTCCCTTTGGTCTTACTAATGCTCCAACTACTTTGATATGTTTGATTAATAGTGTGTTGCATCCTTATAACATGTAGAGCACCTGGAAGCAATGTTGAGATTGTTGAGAGAGCATCAATTTTATGCTAAGCTCAACAAGTGAAGATTCATTTACACTGAAGTTCACTACTTAGGACATGTTGTTTCCAAGGAAGGTATAGAAGAGGACTTGAAAAATATTAAAGTTATCATGGAGTCACCAGCTCCTAGGAATGTGGATGAGGTCATACCATTCATTGGACTAGCAGGTTACTAAAATAGGTTCATCAAGAACTTCTCACTTATTTCCTGTCTTATTACATGTTTGTAGAGGAAAGGAAAGAAGTTTGAATGGACTGAGGAGTGTACAAATTATTTTAAATAGTTGAAGTATTTTCTTTCAAATGCTCCAGTCTTGAAGAATACATATCCTAATAAGGATTTTGTGGTATGCACAAATGCTCGAAAGGAAGGACTTGGTAGGGTACTGATGCAGGAAGGACAAGTGGTTTGCTATGAGTCAAGGAAGCTGAATGAGAATGGGTGGAACTACGTGACTCATGATCTTGAGTTGAAAGTTATTATTCATGCATTGGAGATTTGGATACATTATCTTCTTGGTAAGAGGTTTTTTTTTATGAGTGACCATAGTGGATTTAGGTACTTGTTTTATCAACCCAATTTGAATGTTAGGAAAGCTAGAAGGTTGACTACCCTCAGTGAGTTTGAATTGAGATCAGGTACGTCAAGGGCAAGGAGAAAAAGGTTGCATATGCTCTTAGTATAAGAGTGCCGGTGAATCATATTCCAAATGTGAGTTCATAGGGGATATATTTACACTAAGTGGATCTTGCATGCAGGATGACAAATTCCAACAACTGAAGTAGAGGTTGCAACAATAGAGTGAAGGTGATAGGGATGAGGAGTATCACCTCACGACAGATGGCTTGGTCAAATTCAGGAACATGATTTATGTGTCGGATAACAGTGAGCTCAAGAATTTAATCTTGAGGGATTTTCATGTCAAACCATATTCGGGCCACTTGGGATACCAGAATAAGTTCTATCATTGGTTGAACTTAAAGAAAGAGGTGGTTGAGTTTGTTGCTATATGTTTGGACTGTCAGCATGTGAAAGCTAAGTGTAAGCACCCTGGTCTATTGCAACCTATTTTTATTTTTGAATGGAAATGGGAGTTCATTTCCATAGACTTCATTACAGTTTTTCTAGGAAATCGAAGCAACATGATTCCTTCATCGTTGTTGTTGACAGGTTGATTAATATAACTCACTTCATTTCAGTTAAGTCTACTAATTTAGCTAGTAAGGTAGCTCAAATATTCATCAGGGAGAAAGTGAGGTTGCATGGTGTTCCCATGAATATCATATCTGATAGATATGTCAAGTTCACTTCCAGGTTTTGGAATGAGTTGTTTGTAGGCTTGGGGACATAGTTAGGTTTCAATACAACTTATCCTCCGAAGACATATGGAAAAATAGAGAGGTTAACATGATGCTTGAGCATATGTTAAGGATGTATGTCATGCATCAACAATAGAAATGGGAGTAGTATATTCCATCGTTGGGGTTTGCTTAAAATAATGGCTATCATGAATCTTTGAGGATGAGTCCACTTGAGGCTCTTTATGGGAGAAGTTGTAATGCTCCTATTAGCTGGATTGATCCAATGAATAGGGTGTTGATTGGACCTAGAATGTTGGTTGAGATGGAACAAGAGATGTAGGTTATTAAAAGGAATTTGAAGAAAACATAGGAAAGACTAAAGGGTCATGTATATCAACATAGATCATTCAAGGAGTTTTAAATTGGGGAGAATATGTACTTGTGCATAAAGACCAAGAAGAGCTCCTTGTGGATTGGATCATGTGCCAATCTGACACCTTTGTATTGTGGGCCTTTTGATATCCTTCAGAGGATTGGACCAGTGGCCTACCGACTTGCACTGCAACCAACAATGAATGTACATGATGTTTTCCATGGTTCCTTGGTTAAGAGATATGGTCGGGATGTTGATAACGTGATTGATTGGTCTGTATTGAAAGTGGAACCAAAGCGACAATTCTAGCCAGAGTCACAATGCATTTTCTAGTAGAAACAACTCATGCTCTAGAACAGATAAATCAATAAATTTAAAGTGTAGTGGAATCACTTTAGGCCCGATGAAACTACATGGGATATAACCTATCAAATGTAGGCTATGTATCCTTCCTTATTTGTTAGTTGAGAAAATGTGTTTGGTATATGTGTTTTGGTGTAATATTCCCAAATTTTCACATAATATTTGGAATATTAGAGTTCTTAATAAACTGAATTAATTAAGTAAATAAAAGTGTTATCACCCAAAAAATTTCAAAACATCATTGTGTCAAATTTGTTTTTTTTATCATGGTCTCAAAATGGGTTTGAAAGTCATTTTAGGTTTTGATTAAGGGTAGGTTAGAGTTTTTATAAGTTTAAAGGTCACCATTGAATTCAAATAAAGTCTTTAGAGATCCATTCCATGATCAAATACTCACATTTTCCATTTAGGGATCATTCCATAAGGTTTCAGGTTAAATTTCTGCAATTAGCCAAGAATCTTCCATTTTGTAGCACTGCTAGTTCAAAAAAGAGGATTTGTGCTACAAAAGCGCTGATACTTTCGTAGCGCAAACTGCAAAAAATACACTATGGGTGCTACGAAAATGCGGTTTCTTAACCGTCTTGTCAATTAAGCCAAAATCTGTCAGAATAAGTTGGGGAATGATAGGATAGGGGCATGGTGAGTCAGTTAGTTATCAGATTTAATGTACATACCTGTCTCACAGTCATCATTGTCATGATAGGGCATGGGTGAGGCATCATTTAGTTATGAGATGAAATCTTAAATTCAAAATTTTGCCTAATTTGGTCATTCTCATTTTCATTTGCCTTCATACGAGTGTCTGAGCTCTGAAGAAACTAAGCTAAGCCTATAGTTGTTCCTTAAAAAGGCTATCTTCATCATAATCGAGTGAGGTTGTTCCATATTCTCAAGTGAAGTTGATCATATATTCAAGCGAGGTTGTTCATTTCCTAATCAAGTGAGGTTGTTTCATAGATTCGAAGAAGCTGACAGGTTTTTTCTAAGAAGCATGGTAGAGGAGAAGAAAGTCCACAGAGGGGTACATTGCTTAAAATATGAGCCTGAGTATGCAGATATGGACCTGAATAATGCAACACCTAGAAGTTGTATCAAAGACACCTATGCCAAGTTGTTGTTCAACATTCAAAGATACTTTACATGTGAAGGTAGGTACCATAAAGTTTATACTTATCATTTCAAGCTGCTTCTGCATTTCACAGGTATGATATCACTAGATTTTCCCTTTTACTTGCATAGGAGCCTTACCAAAATTTTTGATAAAGTACAAGCCAAGTCTAATGGTTGTGAAACATCTTTGTTTCACCATGCTTTGATAAAGCTATTGGTGTTGAATGAGCTTCTAGAAAATAATCAAGGATTGGTCTTAATTTTTGTTTATGAATGGTTTGGAACTGGAAACCCTAACCCCAGCTAGAAACCCTAAACCTAAAGGAACTCCTTCACCACTAGTAGAAGAGTCTAGTCAGCCTGTTGTTGCAAAATTAAACAGATTTGTAAAGCTGAAACCAAGGAAACAAGTTAAAGATAGGACAGAGAAGACACAATTTCTTGTTGCAACAACTCCATCACCTGCAAAACAGAGGTCAAAAAGTGGCAAAGAGGCAAAACAAAAACAAATTACCATCAAGCAAGAAATCAAGAGAGTGACAAGAAGCCAAGCAGTGACATCAAAGGGAAAAATAGTTGTTTCAGGTATAGAGGACAGCCCAGTAATTAAAGGAAATTTAAATGACATCCTTCATGTAATTGATATAGAAGAAACAACCATCATGCAAGCTGATTTCATTGGAGTAGATGAACACAAACAGAAAAAGGCTAAGTCAGCTAAGAAACTTGAATTTGAGGGTGAAAATGTAGCCTTTATCTTTCAAGCAAGGAAGCCTTTAACTATGCATGCTAAGAAACTGAAGGAAGGCAGAAAGGAGGTCCAAGAAACTGTTGAAATAGCTAGATTCCTTGAAGAGGTGGTTGATCTCTCATCACCAATAGTGGAGCATGCAGCCAGCAAGACAATGAAGGGAAAAGAACACATGACAGAGTGTCAACATCTTGAGGAAAGATGGAGGATAGCAAACCAAGAGATTGAAATGATGAGAAAGAGGGACAAAAAGCATAGTATTGAGAAAACAAAGTTCAAAAGAATGAAGGTAGTATGGGAAGGTCAAACTGTTTCTAGGTTTGAAATTCCAAGCAGTGCAGAACAATTTTTTACCTTGACAATTCCAGCCATCAAGGAAGCCAAATTTATCAGAGTAATCAATACTCACTTGAGAGATAGTAATAAAATACTAAGATATCAAGTGGAATATTTGGAGCTACAGTTGAAACTGACTTAGGATGAACTAAAAAGCAAAGGTGCAAAATAACAAATTATTAAAAGGTCAAAGGCTAAATCAAATGGAAAATGAAGAATAAACCTCATGAAAATTGTGTTTTTAGTTCATATGGTTGTTTTTCTTTACGAAACCAGTGGTATTCTGAATTTTTGACACTTTTTGTTTCAAATTTTGAAGAAATCTGGGCAAAACTACTCACTCAGCAGTTTCGTAGCGTAAACAATGCAAAAAGAGTGAAAAGCGCTATGAAACGATTGTAGCAGCTTTTTTCACTCTTTCTCATCAAATTTTGAAGGTAAAAAATTTGAATTATGATCTGAAATTGCTAAGGAGGATGTATTTAGAGATAATGAAGACAATCCTTGAGGAAAGAAATCAAAATTTTGAAGAAACAAGGGTTAAAATGCAGCGCTACGAAATTTGTGTTGTTGTCTATTTCAGCTCATTTGAACAATTTAATGATGGTTTTTGGACACCTGGAGCTTAGGGATGATTCTTGAAGGTGTTATTTCAGTTTCCAACAACAAAGGAACTCGAAATAATGAGTATATGGTGGTCAGAATGTTTCAAGAAGTGCAAGGAACCCTATGCCTAGAAAATAGGAGACTATTCCTATTTTGATGGAGGTCAGTATGATGGTCATGAAGAGTTGAAGTCTATCCTCTGGATTCAACCATGTGTTAGTACACTTGGCAAAGGATGTAACTTAATTAAGATAAGGTGGTTATAGATAGGTGATTAAGAGTTTGAATCCTATTTTTATTAGGACCATTTAGTAGATTAGCTGTCTTTTCGTAATAAATCCCATGTAATATGGTTATGCAAGGTGTCAAGAGTTAGGAATTCGAAGTATCTAGCAGAAGATGAGTTCATATCATGTTTTAAAAGTTTATTTAAGACCAATAAATCGAATTAGGGAGGGGTTGGAGACTTTTGGGCAAAACTGCTGCTTTATGTAATTGACTGTGATCAGTAATGCAGAGAGGTTTTCTTCTTGACAGACCTGATATTATCATGGGGTTTTAATGTTTTATTGATCTACATATTATGTTTAACTACTTGTAGTAGATCTCATTGCTATTAATTAGAATTCATAACCCCATGCTTTGACTTCCTTTAGTAATGGGATGACTATGTTTTTCTGTGTTTTATGAGTGAATTTCCTTTGAACCACTAGCAGTGGATTTCATTGCTATTACTCATAATTCATACCTCTATGCTCGGACTTCCTTTAGTAATGAAATGAATGTGTTGACCTATGTTCTTGAGTGAATTTTCTTTGTTAAAGACCCCTATTTGCCTCAGCTTCCATGTCAAGAAACATTGCCACTGAACCTACTGATTTGTTGACTCCATAAGCCCAATGGTAGTATTAGCCTTCATATTTTCAACTTGAAAATATACAAAATAGAGACTTAATTCAGAGTTAGCCATCTATATTTATCATTAATCTATATCATTAACCCTTGAGAGAGCCCTCTCAGGCTCAGGAGGCTAAGCCTCAGTCACAAGATTGGTTTGAAATAGTTACACTGAAGTTGTCTGATCAGTAGCCAATCAGGTATGATTTTGGTGAAAACATTTTGGTGTGTCTTCCGGGAGCCTGACGATTATACTTTCTCGAGATTTTGAAGCTGATTTTCTGAAGGTAGTAGAAGCTCAGAAAGATTTTCGAGGCTGCATATACCTTGTTGACTCCATTTAAAGTTTATATGATTAAAGGTGGCTTCGATAAGGAGATACACGAGGAGTAATCCTGACCCAGATCCACCTACCATCGTGGACAATAAAAACACCATTTACAGAGGCAGTAAAGGCATTTCTGAAATATCAGGTACTCCATCACATTTGAAATCCTTGTCCTCTGAAATTTTAAGAAGTCCCGAAGATAAAAGAGTTGATGATAAAATTCAGGAGGTTTTGTTTAGATCAGAAAGTGAAAAGGAACTAATTGAAATTATCTTAGACTTGCATAAGAGAGGAATTGACACCTCAGCTCTAGTAACACAGGAAGACAAAGAAGAGTTTTGGGAAGCTATTATTTCTGATTTGTTGTTGGAAAAAGAGTCTTTATATAAATTCAAAGAGCTTGACCCTTTTGAAGTATTGTTGAAAAGTAAATCTGGTTTGCCCCTTCCAAATTGGAGTTCAATTATCAGTGGACCACAAAGACCAAATAGTCCTCCTCATAGCAGTTTTTCATCCTCTATTTCTGCCATCCCTAAAGCTACTATAGTCCCTTTAACCATGGCTGGAGATGTACCTCCTCCACCTGCTGCACCTGCTAGATATGCCCCCCTTGTTCTTCTAGCTGTCTTACATGATCTCCCTAGAAAATATGTTGCTAGAATCAAAACTTGGGGAAGTGATGAAGACATTACAACAGAGGAACATGTGGATCAATTTAATGATTTTATAGACAGGGAGGAGGTTGATGATGAAGATTTTAAGTTGAGGAAGTTTGCTTATAGTTTTACTGGTGAGGTTAGAAAGTGGTATAAATCCCTTACTCCTAGAAGTATTCATAATTGGAATGAGTTTGAAGATGTTTTTCTGCGAAAATGGGGAAATAGAACTAATCCAGTACAAGCCCTCACCGAGTATAGTACTTTGAAGAGAGCAGCTGATGATTCTATTCAAAAAATTTCAAAAAGGTTTAATAAAGTGTTAGACTCTATTCCTTCTTATTTGAAACCACCACAAGCCTTAGCTCAAATGAGGTATGCTGAAGCTTTTGACTATGAGTTTTCCATACTGCTGTGAGAAAGGGAATCCCCTACAATTACTAAAATGCAAAGTGATGCAGTGAAGGTGGAAGTTAACTTGATAGCAACTAAAAAGTTAAAAATGGGTAAGACTCAGATGAAAGAAGAAGAGAAGCCTTCCTCCTCTACATCTCAGGATAAGCTGGATTCAATGATGAAAACAATGGAAAATTTTATGGATATATTAGCCCTTTGGAATACCTCTACTCCTCCTGCACAGCATGAACCTCAATTCAGAAATCCTCAGTTTAGGAGACCTCAAAATCAGCAAAGGCCAAGGGAAAATAGAAATCAGCAGCCTGATCCTCTAGTGAGACCTCCTTTTTAGCAAAATTTGATTAATGAAGAAGATGATCCTGAAGTTCCTGAGGAGTCTATTCATTGTTTTGATGAGGAAATGTCTAGAATTTTCTTGAAAAAAGAAGAACATGATCAATCAGATCAAAATAATCATGAAGAGGAAACATCAGATTATCTAAAGGGGTATCAACATACTATTTTCGAGATGCAGAAACAATATAATCTCAGAATAGAAATGTGCCTATCATTGCAAAAAAAACATAGCCAAAGAAAGATACACCTAAGGTTTCTGATGGCAAGAAGGATGCTCCCAAGGTCGCTGAAGGTAAGAAATATACACCAATTGTTCCTCCTATCAAAGAAGCTGAAAAATCTATTTATGTTTTCAACCTTGAGAATGAAATTTCTAAGATTAAAATATCAGTCCCTTTTGGTGAGATTCTCAAGGTAGATGAATATAGAAGCAATATTGTTAAAATGTTAAATTCACAACCAGGAGTTGCTGATATCTTGAATGTATTAGAAGATCATCCAACTATATATTTGGGTCCAAGACTAGAAGATGAACAGAATGAGGAGGTCCCTCCTTTTTATGTCAGCCTTAGCATTCACAAAATGACATTGCAACTTCGATGTTGGATTCAGTGGCCTCTCACAATCTTATGCCCAAAGTAATCATGGAAAGAATAGGGTTAGAAATAACTAGGCCATATAAAGACTTGTTTTCTTTCGATTCGAAAGAGTTCAATGCATTGGTTTAATCAAGGATGTTGTTGTTGGTTTAACACAAGTTCCTGCTAAGACTGTAGTCATGGATATCATTTTAGTAGACATTCCACCGAAGTTTGGTATGATGTTGTCAAGGCAATGGGCAGAAAAAATTAAAGGTACAATGTAGATGGATCTTACTTATGCTACCATTCTTGTTTTTAGGGAGCAAAGAATATTGTATCGAGAGACAAGAATGGCCTACATGGTGAGTAGTAAGGAAAAACCCCAAAATTTTCCAATATATGCTCTTCTGAACTTGGTTCTGTTATTCTTTTCAATGAGTTGACTAGTGAAGCGGAAGAGGAGAGAAAAGAATAAAATCAGAGTTTTGAAATTCAACAGTCTAAAAATCAACAAACAGAAAATTAGTAAGTCAACGATAAGGAGGTGGAAGGTTGGTGGTCATTTCATTTTCATGGATCAGCAGGCAGATAAGGAGCAGGAGCAGGAGCAGGGATTTGGATTAAAAATCCAAATGATGAGAGTAAGTTCTTTTCCTATAAACTGAACTTTGATTGCACGAACAACATGGCTGAATATGAATCCTTGATTTTGGGTCTAGAAGTTTTGAAAAGAATGAATGCTCAAAACATTTCTATTTTTTGAGACTCAAAATTAGTCATTAAACATGTTGAAGGTGTTTATTAAACAAAAGATACAAGGATGAGAGCATATAGGAACTTGGTTTTGGAAATGTTAGAAAACTTTCAAGCCTATCCATTCATGGTCAAAACTAGATAACAAAACTCCATTGCTGATTCTCTTGTCGTCTCTGCAAGTATTTTCATTATTCCTATGCATTCCACAGAAAAATATGAGGTTGAGATTCGCCATAGACCATCTATCCCTGATAATATTACTCATTGGAAAGTTTTTGAGGATGATCAACAAGAAAAAAACTTTATTGAGTTGAAAGAAGAGTTTGAAAATATACAAGTAGATCAACAAAATATGTTGGCTGAATCTAAAGGGAATTCTAAAGTTTTTCAACTAAAGAACAATTCTATACCAAAGGGACTCATACCTCTAGAATTTTTTTTTGATCAAAATGATGTTTTTAAATCCCTTAAGTTACAAGCTTATGATGAATAATTTGAGAGCTATAACCTTGGTACAATAGCTATGCCCAAAATTATTAAACTTTCAAAGTTTCTTTCAGCTGATATGAAGTTTAATTATGTTGAAACGATGAAGAGATTCATTGATGTCTTTGCTTGGGACTATGCTGATTTGAAAGAATATTATCCCACCATTATTCAGCATACTATTCCCATAAAAGAAAATGAAAAGCCCTTCAAGTAGAACTTGAGGAGTATCAATCCACTTCTCATTCCATTGATTGAGAAGGAGGTCAAAAAACTCTTTGATGCTAAAATCATTGTCCCAATCATATTTTCAAATTGGCTTGCAAACTTGGTTCCAGTTAGGAAAAAGAGTGGAGAAATTAGAATATGCATCGACTTTATAAATTTTAATAAAGCCTCCCTGAAGGAAAATTATCACCTCCCAAAGATGGACCAAATTCTGTAAACTATTGTTGGTTCTCAGAGAATGTCTATGCTTGATGGTTTTTTAGGCTATAATCAGATCCTTGTACATCCTGATGATCAGGAAAAACAACCTTTACTACGCCATGGGGCACTTTCATGTATGTAAATATGCCATTTGGTCTCATGAATGCATGAGCTACCTTTCAAAGAGCAATGGACATTGCTCTTTCTGAAGAGAAGGACAAGATGGTGGTTTTTTTATCTTGATGACATAATAGTCTTCTCAAGGAGGAAAGAAGGTCACTTTAAACACCTTGAAATAATTCTGTTGAAATGTAGAAGGTTTGGAATTTCTCTAAATCCCACCGAAAGTGTTTTTTCTTTAACTTCAGGTAAATTACTTGGACATATCATTTCTAAATATGGGATTAATATTGATCCAAACAGGGTCAATGCAATTCAGAAGGTGTATTTTCCAAGAAGTAGGAAGGAGATTCAATCTTTCCTTGGAAAGGTAAATTTTGTAAGGTGATTTATTCCTAATTTTGTTGAGATTATGAAGGACATAACAAGGACGCTGAAGAAGGGTGTTGACATTAAGTGGACAGCAGAAGAAAGAAACTCATTTGATGAAATAAAAAGGGCACTCACACAAGCACCTGTATTGATCAGCCAAGATTTCTCAAAGGAATTTCTGGTTTTTACTTTTTCATCAAATAATACTATCGTTGGAGTTCTGCTACAAAAGGGACAACAAGGTATTGAGCAACCAATTTCTTTCATTAGTAGGAAATTAGATAATTCTAAGCTGAAGTATAATATCTTAGAGAAGCGGGCCTATGCCTTGGTGAAGGCTATCAAATATTTCAGAATTTATATTCTGCATTCTCATATTGTGGTGTTTGTTCCTAATACTGCTGTGAAAGACATCCTCATACAAGCTGACCTTGATTGTAAGAGGGGGAAATGGATTGCAAAATTGTTAGAGTATGATATAGAGATTAAGCCAACAAAATTGTTCAAAGGGAAAGGCTTAGCAAAACTGATGGCGCAGTCAAACTTTGACTGTCTTGACATAAATTTGATTGCAGAAATATCAGAAATTTCAGATAATGAAGAAAAACTGGTTCCTATTGAAGAAAAATACATCACTTCATATTGGTACAAGGAGGTTGTTTTTGTCCTACAACACAATAAAGCACCTGATGATCTAACAAAGTCCAAAGCAAGGTTTGTTAAGCTGAAATCTTTGAGATATTTTATTTTTGACAAAAATCTGTTTTGGAAGGATACTAGTAGAATTTTGCTGAATTGTTTGCTGGAAGAGGAGGCTGATAAAGTAATTGAAGAGTTCCACAAAGGAGATTGTGGAGGTCACCATTATTGGAAGGTGATAGTGAACAATATTCTAAGAGCAGGGTATTATTGACCTACAATGTTTAAGGATGTCTACAAGAGGATTGTTGCTTGCCATGAATGCCAGATTTTCGAGGGTAAGAAGAAGCTTATACCTTTACCTTTGATGCTTATCTATGTAGAAGCACCATTCCAGCAGTGGGGACTAGATTTATTGGGGAGATTCATCCATCATCATCAAGTCAGCATCGCTGGATTCTTACAACGACTGATTACTTCACCAAATAGATTGAAGCAATCCCAACTAGGCAAGAAAATGATTCTGTGATTATTTCTTTCTTAGAAAATAATATCTTGTCTAGGTTTGGTTGCCCCATGAAGATTATAACTGATAATGCATAGGAATTTAAGTCTAAGAAGTTGATCAATTTTTGTCATCAATATCATATTACTCTTGGGCATTCTACTGCATACTATCTACAAGGAAATGATCTTGCTAAGTCTTCTAACAAGAGTCTTGTGAGGATTATTAAAAAGGTGTTGCAGGAGAATAAGAAGGCTTGGCATTTGAAGTTGAAATATGCCTTATGGGCTGATAGGATATGCACAAAGAGGTCAATTGGAACTTCACCATATGAATTGGTATATGGCACTGAGGCTATTTTTCCTACATCACTAGGGGTACCTGTCATGAAGCTAATTCAAGGGCTAGAAGAGGAACCAAATGCAGTCCAGAGGATGATTAATCAGATGATAGCTCTGCAAGAGAAGAGGAATGAGGTTTATAACAGCAATCAACAATCTCAAAAGAGAATCAAGAGGACATTTGATAAGAAGATCAAGGAAGAAAGTTTCAAATTCAAGATGTAGTGCTTAAATGGGAGGCCAGAATTGAAGAGAAAGGAAAACATTGTAAGTTTTAGAATTTATGCAAAGGTCCTAGAAAGATAGTAGCTTTTCATGGAAACAATACTTACATACTGCAAGAGATGGATGGAAAATCATGTGCTGGAGGACCTGTCAATGGCACGTTTTTGAAGCATTATTCTTCCTAAAATCTGATTGATTATTCATGTCATTGTACATATTCCATTTTATGAGTTTTTCTACTAATAATGACAAGCTAAACTAGCAAGCTTGAGCCCGAGGTGAAGGCCATTAGAGATTGAGGAGGAAGCTTGGAAATTTCAAAGTTTTTTTTTTGTTTTGGTCAAGAAAATGGATAGCAGCACTAGAACTACTGGTTCTTAACATGGGCACACTATCCCAAGTGGAGCAACTATTATCACCTAAAAAATTTCAAAACATCATTGTCAACTCTGTTTTTTATCATGGTCTCAAAATGGGTTTGAAATTCATTTTAGGTTCTGGTTAAGGGTAGGTTAGAGTTTTTATAAATTTAAAGGTCACCATTGAATTCAAATAAAGTTTTAAGAGGTCCATTCCATGATCAAATACTCACATTTTCCATTTAGGGATCATTCCATAAGGTTTCGGGTTAAATTTTTGCAATTAGCCAATAATCATCTGTTTTGTAGTGCCGCTAGTTCAAAGAAGAGGATTTGCGCTACGAAAGCACTGATACTTTCATAGCACAAACTGCGAAAAATACACTATGGGTGGTACGAAAGCGCGGTTTCTTAACTGTCTTGTCAATTAAGCCAAAATCTGTCAGAATCTGTTGGGGAATGATAGGATAGGGGTATGGTGAGTCAGTTAGGTATCATATTTAATGTAATTACCTATCTCACAGTCATCATTGTCATGATAGGCCATGAGTGAGGCATCATTCAGTTATGAGATGACATCTTAAATTCAAAATTTTGCCTAATTTGGTCATTCTCATTTTCATTTGCCTCCATACGAGTGTCTGAGCTCTGAAGCAACTAAGTTAAGCCTATGGTTGTTCTTTACAAAGGCTATCTTCATCATAATCAAGCATTTTATGGCCTAAATCTACCTCAGGCTGAGGAAGGAAAAGTCTAGGGTAACATCAAACCACACTTAACCTGGTAGCTAGCCCTACCAGATCGGGAGAGGGCTCTCTCCTAGTCAATCTCAACAAAAATAATCAGTGAGGCTTGAGATGACTTGAATAAACGCTTATTTTAGGCTAGGTATATATGTAAAAGAGTTTGATTTGATTTTGAGGGTGTTTGTTGGATCAAAGGGAAAGGCAGATTTTGGGTCTGGGGAATGAGGCCTAGTTTTTGCAGAGATCTAAATGGGGCAAGGTATGAAATTGTTTTGACACTTAAATTTTGAATGAAATGGATAGATTAGACTGGTGATGAGTTGAAGAGGGCAAGAAAATTTCAAGAATCCTCTTCAAATAGTTGAAAACATAGAAAATTAAACAATCCCTAGGTAGAGCACTGCAAATTTTAATGAATTCCACCTTTATCCTTGTTTGTTTAACTTGAGAAGAAATAAGAGGGAAAATGATACACATAAAACACCAGTAAACTTACATTAACAGAGAGAAACAAATCATCAAAACAAAGAGCCACATGAATCCCAAGGAGTGCTGCAAACCCTGGTCTATCCCTTTGCCAAACTGCATAGATGAATGTACAATGATGCTCAAAGAAATCCCAAGTGTCCAACCATGCAAATGACTGAAAAACTACAAGATATAGGCAAGCATAACTCATCCCATGCCTCTAGGGGTCAAACTCACTATTTTAGGAGTTGTTTCAACAAGATCTAAACTAAGAACTAGAAAATAGGCAATGGAACAGCTTGCCTCTATAAGATAGGAAACTGATTCATTCAATTGCAATTCACCTTTTGATGAACGAATCTACTTTCATGAGTAAAAATTTTCAAAAAATACATCAAGAGCCATACAATTACATCAATATTTTTACATGTGGAAGTAATAAATTCAAACTGGCCAAAACTAGGCGAAAAACAGAGTTACTGAGTGAAAAATGAGCCAAAATCCCCAATGCGTCGCGCCTGAATTCTCTATGCATTGCACCTGTTTGGAGCTGATTTTGAAGGCCTTATCAGTGTCCAAATTAAGCACAGGATAACGTTTTGGAAAGATCTTCCTGTCTACTTTCCAACACAAGTGGAATTTATGAATTTGGTTTCCATCTGCCCCTCCAAAAATGAGTTTTCCCAACACTGCTTCCTGTGTGTCCAAAAAGGGGCAGAAAGGTCATTTTTAGGGTGTTTTTGACCCTTCTGGAAGCCCAAAACCTATCAAAATTTATTTTCCATGTGTAGGAATGCATAAATTTTCATGAAAAATCCAAAAATACAAATTTTTACCCAAGAGGAGCTCCCAATCATAAGCGCGCACCAAGTGGCGACGCGTCGGGCTGAAAAATCTGTGTTTAGGCCAAAAAAAACAAAATTTGCAAAATGTGTCCCAAATTTCTTGAAATTTGGGCTGAGTGTCCTCCATCATGCACTATGCTGGGCCAAGGAAGCTTCAGCCAAAATTTGAATTCTATCATGCCTTTTCCGACGCCTTAATGCCCTCTTCAACTTAGCCTTCAGGATCTTGATTCGTGCCTTGCAAACATGATTTCTTGCCCAATAATGATTCTTCATGTGCCTCAACATGTTCTTTTCCTTGTTGGCCTTCTCCAAAATTTGGTATTTCGGTTGCTTGAGAGATAGTTTCAGGTGTTAAAGTGAATGTCACACCTACAAGGGTGACTTGGCCATCATGTAAATGTAACACAAACAAACGGGTCAGCTCTTGATGGTGATGGACCCTAGCAACCATTTCACAAAATTGATAACAAGATTGATGTTGAAAACATGCCATATCAAGTGGACAAGCCTGCAATTCAGCCAATGAAGTAGGTTCCTCCCTCACATGTCTACCACTCTTATGAGGTCTTCTAGGTGCATGCAATTCAATTGTGGAATCACTGTCTCGATCATAAGATGTATCGGTCTCCATGATTTCCAAAGTATATCTTGTGTTGGATGAAAATGAGAAGTTTGGTGTCTTTGACTTTGTTGCCAAATATGAGATAATATGGGAGGGACTATGGAGGGATAGGGTGGTGAAAATGATGGAATATTACCCAGTGAAAACTGTCAATTGAAGAATTTAGGGACAGTCATCAGGTTTTTGGGATAACATTGGGGTTTGGGGAAATTTTATAATTGGGATGGGGATAATGGGAATGGGATAGGAATGAGTGACTTAGGGATATAAGGGAGTAGGGAAATGGGCTACTATGATAAGATAAACAGTGAGGAGGGACTAACAAGGTGGGGGAAATGGGAATGATTGACACAAAACCAATTTCAAAACCCTAAAGGAGCATTCTTCAAACAAGATAATAGGGTTTGATTTTTTTTGTATTTAAATCCTCACAAATATCACCAAACATGTGTTCATTGGCAATGGAGAGGTTGCTCAGACTTACTTGAACAAAGAAGAACTTAGCAAATTTGAAGCTTGAAAGGAATGGAAATAAACTTGCTTTTTGGCCCAATGCATCGCGTAACAAACCCAGTGTGTCGCGTCCTTCCAATTCATTGCGCAGGAAAAAATTTACATGGTGAGAGTCAACCCAATGCGTCGCGCTCGCCCAATGCATCACGTGACTATACTTTGCACAAAATCTCGTTCAAACTGTTTGCTTTTCTCTTCATGGGTTATCCTTGGTTCACTACTGTTCTCTTGGCATTCAAATGAAGTCTTGAAACATAGAAATGATATATATGCCAAGGATTTTGATTTTCCATTTGAAAAACCCACTTTGTAAAGTTTCAAATTTTGACACTTTTCAAAAACTCTGCTTTGCTTCCTTTTGGATTTTTAACTGAATGATGAGCTTTTTGTTTGTCCTGCAGGGAATGGATGGCTGGAGTTTTGACAAAGGCGACCAGGGTTGCCAGTGAAAGTATTACTGGCCCAAAACTTTAATTACATTTTACAGAACTACATAAAAAATTAAAAAAACTCTATTTTCTTCAAAGCAGAGTTTTGAAGAAAAATACATTATTAAGTATATGATGATGATGTTTAAGCACCGAAACCTTGTTCTAAAATACTTTGTTGTACTTTCTTTGACCATTGTTAAGGATTAGAAGAGCTTACTAATGAAACCCTAGACCTAATGACACTAAAACCCTAAAATTTTGCAAACTATGAGACAAAAAATGACTGTAAATGATTTTAATGAACAGAAATAGGCCATCAGGTAAAGGACATGAGGGACATGAGGAACAAGCCACTATCGTCAGATGATCCATGCTCCTAATGGAATGCAGCTGACTGAATGAGACACCTAATTATGCAATGCAACAAGAGAAATTTTATCTCTAACGAAGGGAAGAATATACCGACACTAACATTAGCTCCAATGGGGATGGTAGCTCCTTGGAGGTGCCAAGAACTACAGATATTTGGAAAGCAGACAAGTTCCGTCATCCATTGGGCAATGGAGTCAATAACTTCGACAAACCAAAACCAAACTCTTGACTCAATTTCAGAACAAACTGACTCAATTTTGAGACTGAAAATGACTGAAAGACATGACTCAAACAAACCAAACCAAAACTGAAATCAACCTTCAGTTTTATATCCTTCACCTCGGGCCCTAAACTGAAAGAATGATGATAGCACACACTTGCTCTGAAACTATGTTGAAACTGACTAAAACAAAAATGACTCGAGACCTACTTAACTGAAATTAATACTTTCATAGCTTTTTTAATGGCAGCAGTCCATCGAGATTTGAGGGCTTCAAATCATGATGACAACCAACTGGCTACTGATGGAATATGTACAATCATGTGTAGTGAGCCTTCCAATGTAACCAATCCAGCAGATGGCTACATACCAAAATTATACTCTCACTTTTCTCGAGCAGGTAGAACAATGTACATGTAGGCAACTCACAATAACCATTGAAACCAAGGCTTATGATAATGAACCAGGCAACATTTATCTTTTCTGATGCTTGCAAAAGAATGCTGAAGGGATCTTGAAACTCCTGAAGCACTAGTTGGTATTGAGATCCAGCAGCAAAATTACAACTACTCGCTTCATTCTGAACTGAAAGAACAATTGATTGCCGAGTGACAGGAAGGCACAGAGAGGTATAAGCTTCTGCCATCTCAGTGTTAGCTGTAATTTCTTTGACCATGAGAAATTCTGGCATATTGTCTCTCTCAAGCTCATATTCCTCAACTTCATGGTCTAGGTCATTCTTAAACAGAAAACAATCTTCAAGATTATCAAACATGACAGCCTTATCATCTTCATGAAAGAAAATATTATCTGTTTGCTGATCTATAAAACTAATTACAAGACCGTCATCATTTTCAAAAGAGGAAGAAGTTTCACCAACACTTTCTTGACCATGTGGGCACTGCAAATATGCTTTAGCTTTGGTTGTAACATGACCTTTCAGGAGTTGATCTATCTCATCTTCAGACAAAGGAGATAATACTTTTTGTTTTCTTTTTCTCAAACAGTGATTGTCTTCATGAAATAACATTTTAAAACATGAAAAACCTGAATGATAGTCCTTAATTCCCTGATCTTCTGAAATTTGAAAACATTTTTGATCATCTTCATAAGACATGGCAATCAAATTATCATTTATCACTGGGTTATTGAAAAAATATTTTTCACTTACTTGAACAAAGATCTCATCTTTTTTTTCATGAACTAACTGAATTACCTCCTCATGAAGTCTTTGTTCTAGTGAAATGAGAACATTTGGATCAATAACTCTATCTTCTTCATTCTAGATGATCTCAACAGTAGAGTTCTTATTCATGGGATTCAGCACAAGGTATTCTTGATCATCACGATCTAAATCTAGATCTGAAATAGCTTACTTGACTTTATCACATTCTGAAATTGAAACTTGACTTTCCTGCATATTGTCTTCTTCTATGGACAGATCTGAAATAAAACCTTCTCTTTCATCATTTTCCATTGTACTAAGATCTTGATCCTGCTGCAAATTTTCCCAAGCATCTTGATGGGTATCCTCTAAGTTCTCTTTATGCTGCTGAAATGGATTTTCGTACAGAGCCTCCATGATCTCATCGTCCATGAAGTCATCATCTTCATAAAAATTTTCAATATTTTCAATAAAACTATAAACATGGCTACAATAGTTCTGAACTAAAGTTAAGGATGTATAATATTCTTTATACCTTTCAAATACCATGTTATGAAAATCCTTTAAACAGTAAATACAAGCAGGCGGCAAACTTTCATACCGAGATTGGGCTTCACCTTCTAGAGTGGCCATGAATATCTTCATCAAGCAATCTTCAGGAAAATAAACCTTCAACTTGTGAATATGTATGTGAAATCTAACCAGATGTAAAGCAACATCCTTCCTATCATCATCTTTAAATGTAGGCAAATTCCTTTGCCAATCTACCTTAGGAATTTTGTTTGGAAAAACCTGGAATGTGATCTCCGCTCATGGGAGCATACCTTCGATCCAGCGAAACCATTTTGATAACAATGAATTCACCAAGAAATTCCTCAGGCTACTAATTCTCGAAGAGTAGAGTCGCCATAAAAATTCTAATGGAATCGCCAGGTGAATGATCTCAGCCTTCCTATGTCTGATCGTTGTCCACCATCAACAATTAGATATGAACTTGATTAAATTTTACTAAGGAAACCAGATGTTCAGTTCATAAACTAGACCGAATATTGACTGAAGCATTGTTTATCTACTTTTGCTAATGCAAAGCAAGAGCGTTTTGAAGGCTACCTGGCTAACTTCAGGCTCCGTCTGTAGTTTATAAAATGAATAACACTAACAAGAAACAATTTTGTGTTCCCCAGTATGGTCGCCACTATGTTATGGCCTACATCTACCTCAGGCTGAGGAAGGCAGAGTCTAGGGTAACATCAAACCACGCTTAACATGGTAGCTAGCCCTACCATATCGGGAGAGGGCTCTCTCATGGTCAATCTCAGCAAAAATAATCAGTGAGGCTTGAGATGACTTGAATAAAGGCTGATTTTAGGCTAGGTATATATGTAAAAGAGTTTGATTTGATTTTGAGGGTGTTTGTTGGATCAAAGGGAAAGACAAATTTTGGGTCTAGGGAATGAGGCCTAGTTTTTGCAGAGATCTGAATGGGGAAAGGTAGGAAATTGTTTTGACACTTCAATTTTGAATGAAATGGATAGCTCAGACCGGTGAGGAGTTGAAGAGGGAAAGAAACTTTCAGGAATCCTCTTCAAACAGTTGAAAACATAGAAAATTAAACAAACCTAGGTAGAGCACTGCAAATTTTAATGAATTCCACCTTTATCCTTGTTTTTTTAACTTGAGAAGAAATAAGAGGGAAAATGATACACATAAAACACCAGTAAACTTAAATTAATAGAGAGAAACACATCATCAAAACAAAGAGCCACATGAATCCCAAGGAGTGCTGCAAACCCTGGTTTATTCCTTTGCCAAACTGCATAGATGAATGTACAATGATGCTCAAAGCAATCCCAAGTGTCCAACCATGAAAATGACTAAAAAACTACAAGATATAGGCAAGCATAACTCATCCCCATGCCCCTAGGGGTCGAGCTCACTATTTTAGCAGCTATTTCAACAAGATCTAAACTAAGAACTGGAAAATAGGCAGTGGAACAGCTTGCCTCTATAAGATAGGAAACTGATTCATTCAGTTGCAATTCACCTTTTGATGAACGAATCTACTTTCATGAGTAAAAATTTTCCAAAATTACATCAAGAGCCATAAAATTACATCAAATTACATCAATAATTTTACATGTGGAATTAAGAAAGTCAAACTGGCCAAAACTAGGCGAAAAACAGAGTTACTGAGTGAAAAATGAGCCAAAATCCCCAATGTGCCGCGCCTGAATTCTCTATGCGTCGCACATGTTTGGAGCCAATTTTGAAGGCCTTCCTGATGTCCAAATTGAGCTTAGGATAGATGGTGGGAAAGATCTGCCTGTCTACTTTCCAACACAAGTGGAATTTCTGAATTTGGTTGCCATTTGCCCCTCCAAAAATGAGTTTTCCCAAAACTACTTCCTGTGTGTCCAAAAAGGGGTAGAAAGGTCATTTTTAGGGTGTTTTTTACCCTTCTAGAAGCCCAAAACCTGTCAAAATCTATTTTCCATGTGTAGGAATGCATAAATTTTCATGACAAATCCAAAAATACAAATTTTTACCCAAGAGGAGCTCCCAATCATAAGCGCGCACCAAGTGGCGACACGTCGGGCTGAAAAATCTGTGTTTAGGCCAAAAAAAAAAATTGCAAAATGTGTCCCAAATTTCTTGGAATGTGGGCTGAGTGTCCTCCATCATGCACTATGTTGGGCCAAGGAAGCTTCGGCCAAAATTTGAAGCCTATCATGCCTTTTTCGACACCTTAATGCCCTCTTCAACTTAGCCTTCAGGATCTTGATTCGTGCCTTGCAAACATGATTTCTTGCCCAATAATGATTCTTCATGTGCCTCAACATGTTCTTTTCCTTTTTGGCCTTCTCCAACATTTGGTATTCCGATTTCTTGAGAGATAGTTTCAGGTGTTAAAGTGAATGTCACACCTACAAGGGTGACTTGGCCATCATGTAAATGCAACACAAACAAACGGGCCAGCTCTTGATGGTGATGGACCCTAGCAACCATTTCAAAAAATTGATAACTTCTTCAATTCAGCCAATGAATTAGGCTCCTCCCTCACATGTCTACCACTCTTATGAGGTCTTCTAGGTGCATGCAATTCAGTTATGGAATCACTGTCTCGGTCATAAGATGTATCGATCTCCATGATTTCCAAAGTCTATCTTGTGTTGGATGAAAATGAGAAGTTTGGTGTCTTTGACTTTGTTGCAAAATATGAGATAATATGGGAGGGACTATGGAGGGATAGGGTGGTGAAAATGATGGAATATTACCCAGTGAAAACTGTCAATTGAAGAATTTAGGGATAGTCCTTAGGTTTTTGGGATAACATTGGGGTTTGGGGAAAATTTATAATTGGGATGGGGATAATGGGAATGGGATAGGAATAGGTAACAAGATATAAGGGAATAGGGAAATGGGCTGCTATGATAAGATAAACAGTGAGGAGGGACTAACAAGGTGGGGGAAATGGGAATGATTGACAAAAAACCAATTTCAAAACCCTAAAGGAGCATTCTTCAAACAAGATAATAGGGTTTGATTTTTTTTGTATTTAAATCGTCACAAATATCACCAAACGCGTGTTTATTGGCAATGGAGAGGTTGCTCGGACTTACTTGAACAAAGAAGGACTGAGCAAATTTGAAGCTTGAAAGGAATGGCAATAAACTTGCTTTTAGGCCCAATGCGTTGCATAACAAACCCAGTGTGCCGTGTCCTTCCAATGCGTCGCGCAGGAACAAATTTACACGGTGAGAGTCGACCCAATGCATCGCTCTCACCTGATGCGTCGCGACACTCACCCAATGCGTCGCGCGATTGTACTTTGCACAAAATCTCCTTCAAACTGTTTTCTTTGATCTTCACGGGTTATCCTTGGTTCACTACTGTTCTCTTGGCATTCAAATGAAGTCTTGAAACATAGAAATGATATATATGCCAAGGATTTTGATTTTCCATTTGAAAAACCCACTTTGTAATGTTTCAAATTTTGACACTTTTCAAAAACTCTGCTTTGCTTCCTTTTGGATTTTTAACTGAATGATGAGCTTTATGTTTGTCCTGCAGGGAATGGATGGCTAGAGTTTTGACAAAGACAACTAGGGTTGCTAGTGAAAGTATTATTACAACTGAGAAAACTTGAAAATACATTTACATTTATACATAAAGATGAAAAACTATATTTTTCTTCAAAACAGAGTTTTGAAGAAAAATACATTATTAAGTATATGATGATGAGATTTTTAGCACCGAAACCTTATTTCAAAATCCTCATGTGCCTACTGACCATTATTAGGGATTATGAAGAGCTTATTAATGAAACCCTAGACCTAATGACACTAAAACCCTAAAATTTTGCAAACTATGAGACAAAAAATGACTGTAAATGATTTTAATGAACAGAAATAGGCCAGTAGGTAAAGGACATGAGGGACATGAGGAACAAGCCACTACCGTCAGATGATCCATGCTCCTAATGGAATGCAGCTGACTGAATGAGACACCTAATTATGCAATGCAACAAGAGAAATTTGATCTCTGATAGAGGGATGAAGATACCGACACTAACAAATCGAAGTTGTTCCATATTCTCAAGCGAGGTTGATCATATATTCAAGCGAGGTTGTTTCATAGATTCAAAGAAGCTGACAGGTTTTTTTTAAGAAGCATGGAAAAGGAGAAGAAAGTCCACAGAGGGGGACATTGCTTAAGATATGAGCCTAAAAATGTGAAGGCTATAATTGAATATCAAACAGTGATGGAGGCTTTTAGCAAAGAAGGTTGTCTCCGGTTTTGTGAAAAGCTGCAGGGTTGGCACACTCAGGTGTCTAAAGAATTTTCCTTACACTTCAGTGGAACAACTACCAAAATTGGGATGTTAAATGTTCTAGTCACACCTGAGATTATTACTTCTATGACAGAAATACCAAGAGGGAAAGAGACTTGGTTTAAAGGTTTTAAGTTTGACATGGAACCATGCAAGGAATTCATGAAACCTGAGTATGTAGATATTGACCTGAATAATGCAATACCTAGAACCTGTTTCAAAGACAACTATGCCAAGCTATTGTTCAACATTCAAAGATACTTTACATGTGAAGGCAGGTACCATAAAGTTTATACTCATCATTTCAAGTTGCTTCTGCATTTCACAGGTATGATATCACTATATTTGCCCTTCTACTTACATAGGAGCCTTGCCAAAATGGTTGATAAAGTACAAGCCAAGTCTGATGGTTGTGAAACATCTTTGTTTCACCATGGTTTGATAAATTTATTGGTGTTGGATGAGCTTCAAAAAATAAAAAGGGATTGGTCTTATTTTTTGTTTATGAATGGTTTTGAACTGGAAACCCTAACCCCAGCTAGAAACCCTAAACCTAAATGAAATCCTTCACCACTAGTAGCAGAGTCTAGTCAGCCTGTTGTTGCAAAATTAAAGAGGTTTGTAAAGTTGAAACCAAGGAAACAAGTTGAAGATAGGATAGAGAGGACACAAGTTCTTGTTGCAGCAACTCCATCACCTGCAAAACAAAGGTCAAAAAGTGGCAAAGAGGCAAAACAAAACCAAATTACCAGCAAGCAGGAAATCAAGAGAGTGACAAGAAGCCAAGCAGTGGAATCAAAGGGAAAAACAGTTGTTTCAGGTACATAGGACAACCTAGTAATTAAAGGAAATTTAGATGACATCCTTCATGCAATTGATATAGAAGAAACACCCATCGTGCAAGCTGATTTCATTGGAGTAGATGAACACAAATAGAAAAAGGCTAAGTCAGCTAAGAAACTTGAATTTGAGGGTGAAAATGCAACCTTTCTCTTTCAAGCAAGGAAGCCTTTAACTAGGCATGCTAAGAAACTAAATGAAGGCAGAAAGGAGGTCCAAGAAAATTTTGAAATAGCCAGAGTTCTTGAAGAGGTGGTTGATCTCTCATCACCAATAGTGGAGCATGCAGCCAATAAGACAATGAAGGGAAAAGAACACATGACAGAGTGTTAACATCTTGAGGAAAGATTGAGGCTAGCAAACCAAGAGATTTCAATGATGCGAAAGAGGGCCAAAAAGCATAGTATTGAGAAAACTAATTTCAAAATAATGAAGGTAATATGGGAAGGTCAAATTGTTTCTAGGTCTGAAATTCCAAGCAGTACAGAAATTTTTTTTACTTGGACAGTTCCAGCCATCAAGGAAGCCAAATTTTTCAGAGTAATCAACACTCACTTAAGAGCTAGTAATAGAATACTAAGAGATCAAGTGGAAGATTTAGAGCTACAGCTGAAACTGACTTAGGATGAACTAAAAAACAAAGGTGCAGAATGACAAATTATTAAAAGGTCAAAGGCTAAATCAAATGGAAAATGAAGAATAAACCTCATGAAAATTGTGTTTTTAGTTCATATGGATATTTGTTTTGATGAAACCAGTGGTATTCTGAAGTTTTGGCACATTTTTGTTTTAAATTTTGAATAAATATGGGCAAAAATGCTCACTCAGCAGTTTCGTAGCGCAAACAGTGCAAAAAGAGTGAAAAGCACTACTAAACTGTTGTAGCAACGTTTTTCACTCTTTCTCATCAAATTTTGAAGTGAAAAAATTTGAATTATGATCTGAAATTGCTAAGGAGGATGTATTTAGAGATAATGAAGACAATCCTTGAGGAAAGAAATCAAAATTTTGAAGAAACAAGGGTTAAAAAAAAGCGCTACGAAAGGCGCTACGAAATTGTGTTGTTTTCGTAGCGCAGTCTATTTCAGCTCATTTGAACAGTTTAATGATGGTTTTTGGACACCTGGATCTTCAGGAGGATTCTTGTGGGTGTTATTTCAATTTCCAACAGCAAAGGAACTCTAAATAATGATTTCATGGTGGTCAGAATGTTTCAAGAAGTGCAAGGAACCCTATACCTAGAAAACAGGAGATTGTTCCTATTTTGATGGACGTCAGTATCATGGTCACGAAGAGTTGAAGTCTATCCTCTGTATTTGACCCTGTGATAGTACACTTGGAAAAGGATGTAACTTAATTAAGATAAGGTGGTTATAGATAGGTGATTAAGAGTTTGAATCCTATTTGTATTAGAACTATTTAGTAGATTAGCTGTATTTTTGTAATAAATCCCATGTAATATGGTTATGCAAGGTGTCAAGAGTTAGGAATTCGAAGCATCTAGTAGAATATGAGTTCATCTCATGTTGTAAAATTTTATTTAAGACCAAGAAGTTGAATTAGGGAGGGGTTGGAGACTTTTGGGAAAAATTGTTGCTTTATGTAATTGACTGTGATCAGTAATGCAGAGAGGTTTTCTTCTTGACAAACCTGAGATTCTCATGGGGTTTTAATTTTTTATTGATCTACATATTATGTTTATCATTTCTATTACTTAGAATTCATAATATATGCTTTGAATTCCTTTAGTAATGGGATGATTGTGTTTTTCTGCGTTTTATGAGTGAATTGCCTTTGAACCACTAGCAGTAGATTTCATTGTTATTACTTAGAATTCATACCTCTATGCTCTAAATTCCTTTAGTAATGAAATGACTGTGTTAACCTATGGTCTTGAGTGAATTGTGTTGGTTAAATACCCCTATTTGCCTCAGCTTCCATGTCAAGAAACATTTCCACTAAACCTACTGATTTGTTGACTCCATAAGCCCAATGGTAGTATTAGCCTTCATCTTTTCAACCTGCAAATATACAAAATCAAGACTTAATTAATAGAGTTAGCCATCTATTTTTATCATTAATCTATATCATTAACCCTTGATAGAGCCCTCGCAGGCTGAGGAGGTTAAGCCTTAGTCATAATATTGGTTTGAAATAGTTACACTGAAGTTGTCTAATCAACAGCCAATCAGGTACGATTTTTTTGATAACAAAAAGGGTGGAAGGGCCCATAAACCTCAAAGATTAATAAAAATCCACTTTTGATGTGTGTATGTGGATATTTCAGATCTAGATCTACATAATGGAGTATTATAGCAACTACTTAATGTGAAAGGAGTGGAGATCATGTCTCATTAATGAGGTAGATCATGGAGGTTGATACAGTCAACTAAGATCTTAGAAGGGATCAAACATAAGATCATAGAGAATTTAATGCACACATTATGGAGAGGGTGATCATTACATTCACACATGATGGAGATCATGAAATGACAGTGCAGTCAACATGGAGACCTATGTCCACATGTACAATGCAGTTACGAGGAGGGCCAAGGCATGAGAAGGCTCACAATCTATATAAAAAATATGAAGGCACAATAGAGGATATGTTGAAGATTATTATTGATGTATGGTCTATTTAGATATGGAATTATCATGTGACATTCCATGCTTTCTCTTGTTGTTTATATGAGATTGCAAGTGTTATTTAGCACTGAGTGTTCCTGGTCGGGAATCCCACCTCTTTCATTGAGTAGCTATTGGAAGAGGATTGTACTTCATTCTACATCAGGCATTGGTGCCACATATATTTTCCTAATTTTTTCAAAACATCCATATTCATAAATTGTACATTTCTGAAGATTGGTTTGAGAGGAGGAGGTTGTCCTTCAATATTACAGTTGAGGAACCGCTGGAGGATTCATCTTATCACCTTGAGCTTCAAGATCAGCCTTCCAGTGCTTCAGATCTATATCAAGCATCAGGCCATCTATTATTCATCTCCCAGAAGTATCAATCCCTTCAGTAATTGCGCAGTCCAGTCTTGTAGATCCAAGGGAGAAGGGAAGTTACTACCATTTCAGCTAGTAATCCAGTGGAGAACCAATCCTTCACATTGTCTGCATTATTTTCATCATTTATGAGCTATATTTCATATCTTAGCAACAGGCTAGAGAGTCTCCTTCCTTTCCAATGTAGTTTTCATGAGCAGTTGTGTAGCAGCAGCTGCAACCTTCTTTGGAGGACTGAGGAGCTAGATCTTGAGCTTCTAGCTTGTTGATCTAGAGAAGGGATCAGCCCTTCAAGCTTAGATCTGATCTTGTGACATATTTCAGCCATCTATTTTTCAGATCTAACTTCAGATCTACATAACCCAATAGTCATAGGATCAAACTCAAGGAGGGTTATTTTCCAAAGTTGTAGATCTCAGAAATCCTTTCTGGGTTATCTTCAGTATCCATCATAGAGCCCAAATCTAGAATATTGGCATCATCAGAGCTCCAAATTTCCATAGATTTGCATTTTCCTTTTCATCCTACAGTTATAGATTCATTATTTACTGAAGGGACAACACAGTATTTTATTCCAGCAAATCTCCAGTTATGTAGTGCTATTTGTAGCATGTTTGCAGGGTGATTCTAGGCCATCTCTTTGGCTAGATCCACTCATATTTTGTACATTGTGTAACTGAATCTTCTCCTATATAATAAAATGTCTTAGCTATTCTGTCTATATCTGTGTCGATCATAAACTTACATGTACATTTTCTGTGTTACAAATATTATGTTTGTGTATCAATTCATTATTCCCTTTTGGGATATACAGTGGCATCAGAGCATGATCTTTGGCTCAGCTTGTGGACATTTTGACAACATAGGAAAAGAATATAGTAGATATTACTATGGAGGGATTAAGTTTTGCCTCATATTCCTTTAGATCTATGAAGGATTTCTCTAAGGAGATCAATGAAGCAAGAAGAGACAGGAAAATAGAAACCTCAATAAGGTTCCAAGATGAAGAAGGTCCCAACACTTCTTTTCAGCAACAAGAAGACCGCAGAAGCAAGGAGCTTCACATTATTCCACTAGATCCACTTTCTTTAAGAAAGAGGACTGGTCTGAATATGATGAAGGCTTGGGGCATGAGACCCTAAATCAATATATGTCTGAATACAAGTCACGACCTAGAGCATTGAAGGAGAATCTCTCTCTCCAATAGTTTCCGCGACTTAAAGAAGAGAGGAGATCCAGAAGTAGCAATAGAAGAAAGAGGCATAGATTCCTCTTTCCTACATTTGATGGATCTTCCACAAGCACAATGAGGGCTTGGAGGGAAGAATTATTTTCATTCTTTCTGAAATATCCTATATCAGAAAGAGAGGTTGTGGAGTTTGCAGCGCTGCACATTGAAGGTGAAGCAAGAAAGTGGTGGTTCATTCACTTGTCACACATGAAAGTGTCTGCATATGTAGATTTTATTCAAAGATTGAAGGAAATATATGGTGGAAAGAAACCATATACATATCACATAATGACATCTCCCATCATCAAGGAGATAATGCATGAAGATTCAAGAGAGGATGATCTCATTATCACTCAAAAGGATTACCACCACTAGCTGCAGATGTGCTTACATCAAGAGGAGGATCACTGGCATATTTTCAAGATGGTCTTGAGTTCTTGACATTTGGAGCCCCGTGCATGATTGATGAGATGCATTATGAGGAGGAGATAGATACCAATGTTGGTACAGTTGTAGAAGTACGACCATCACTCTTACCTGCAGTTGGAGAGACCTTTGCACTGGAAGAGGAAACTCTTGTGTTCTTGCAATATGTTTTTGAATCTCAGTTGATCCAAGGTATGCATACACTTTCATCTCATATTTTTTTAGTACCTCTTATTGAAACTTATGGGGACATGCCAATAGGGCTATTGCATGACCAAGGGTTAAAACATCATGCTGATTTGGAGCAGTATTATATCACTGCATAAAGGATCCTTGATCTAATCAAGGAAGAGATAAATAACCATCCTAGTTTGTCATGGATGAACTACATTCAACCTCTTGAGTTGAAGAGTAGAGTTTCAAAAAATGGGATGAGCATGATCCTATGTACAATAACTGGTTATGAGATCAGTATTGTGCCTTGCTTTGAGACAGCACATGTATTACCATGTAGATCTACAGCACTGCCACTTAGTAGCAGTGATAAAGAAGGAGACCCATTATTCTTGGAGCATTCTAAAGGTAGCTTCACTCATGAAGCAATGGAGGTTAACATGAGAAATATTAGACATCTTGGGATGAGAAAACTTTTCTCCTTTCTAGGTGACACTTTCTCAATGAGCAGCTCACAGCTCCAAGAGAAACTTCTACTTGAAGTAGATCCAGAACCTCACTGGTTTTGGAGGGCCATTTATGAGAAGAAGGTCTCATTAAGAGATCTCATTAGAGGTGCACTTTAGCATTTCATGGAGTGAAAATTTCTTCATTAGTTTGAGGAGGGTGGTATTCTACAAAGGGAGGATACCATGTTTATGCAGTACATCATTCATCATCCACATTGGGATGAGTGGGTGAGGATCATAAGCAAGGGGTTGCATGACCACTTGTAGATATATGACATGGGCTAGCAAGAAGCTTGGTTATGCTGGTTGCTCTTGGGTGAGTTTGGTTACTACCCAAAGGCTCCTATTTCTTTGATCCATTCCTTGAAAAACACTCATGAAATGAAGAACGAGGCATGGTTACACTGGCTTCTCTTGGGTGAGTATGGTTACCACCCAATAGCTCATGTTTTCTGATTCATGACTTGTGTATCAATGATAGAATGAAGCAGAAGAAGGCATGTTCATTTTGGTTGAGCGATTTTTGCCATCACATGACATCTCCCATGTTTATGTGTTTGATATTGTTTGTAATGAGGCATAATACTCTCATGATGTGTGATAATGGATTTTGTTTGTATTAGGCTTATATGACATTCGACATGTGCTTCAGTATGTTGTTGTTGCTCCATGATTCACATGATGATGTGAAGAGGTATCAAGAGATCTTATTGTTGTGGATTTTATTGGGGGACTTTGTTCCTACATACTCCCCTAATTTTCATGATAGTGTTGGAGGATGGCAGCAAGAGGCACTCCTCTGATGGATCTTACTTGGAGAGTATGAACACCATACCTGGTATCTTGATGGTGTGGCGTGGCAGTGGGGAGCATTGTTGCGTTGGCTACTATTGGGAGAATATGGTTTGACATCTTTGTCTACCCATACATCTCTACTTCTTCTTTTGTACAATGTTGGAATGATGCTCAGATCCAACAAGGCCAACAGGGCTACAGATGGAGGCATGAAAAGCCTCTATTTACTTCATGTAGCATGGGATGGAGGTATACTTTGTGAATTGGAGCTTTCCTCTTATGGAAGGAACCATCTATCTTTATGTATCTCATGTATTGTGGACGGTGTTGGATAGCTTGTGGTTGTCACTTGGAGCTTCATGATTGATGAGGGGTATCTAGCTACACAGTTAGAGATCACTCTAGAAATTCTAGAGAGGAAACTTTGTGTTTGGCATACATAACTCATTGTGTGGTTGCCATTTGGAGGGGGACAAATTTCTTTAGCATCTACTTTTGCAGTTGCTTGAGGACAAGCAACATTTTTCCAGGGAGGGATGTAATATTCCAAAATTTTCACATAATATTTGGAATATTAGAGTTATTAATAAACTTAATTAATTAAGTAAATAAAAGGGTGGAGGGACCCATAATCCTCAAATATTAATAAAAAATCACTTTTGATGTGTGTATGTGGATATTTCAGATCTAGATCTACATAATGGAGTAGTAGAGCAACTACTTAATGTGAAAGGAGTGGAGATCATGTCTCATTAATGATATAGATCATGGAGGTTGATACAGTCAACTAAGATCTTGGAAGGGATCAAACATAATATCATAGAGCATTTAATGCAAACATGATGGATAGGGTGATCATTACATTCACACATGATGGAGATCATGAAATGACAGCGTAGTCAACATGGAGACCTATATCCACATGTACAGTGCAGTTATGAGGAGGGCCAAGGCATGAGAAGGGTCACAATCTATATAAAGAAGATGAAGGCACAATAGAGGATATGTTGAAGATTATTATTGATGTATGATCTGTTTATATCTGGAATTTTCATGTGACATTCCATGCTTTCTCTTGTTGTTTAGCTGATATTGCAAGTGTTGTTTAGCACTGGGTGTTCCTGGTCAGGAATCCCATCTCTTTCATTGAATAGATCTTGGAAGAGGATTTTACTTCATTCTACATCAGGCATTGGTGCCACATATCTTTTCCTACTTTCTGCAAAACATCCATATTCAGAAATTGTACATTTATGAAGATCAGTTTGAGAGGAGGAGGTTATCCTTCAATATTTCAGTTGAGGAACCGATGGAGGATTCATCCTATCACCTTAAGCTTCAAGATCAGCCTTCTAGTGCTTCATATCTATATCAGGCATCAGGCCATCTATTATTCATCTCCCAGCGGCAACAATCCCTTCAGGAATTGCGCAGTCCAGTCTTGTAGATCCAAGGGAGAAGGGAAGTTACTAGAATTTCATCTAGTAATCCAGTGGAGGACCAATCCTTCACATTGTATGCATTATTTCCATCATTTATGAGCTATATTTCATATCTTAGCAGCATGCTAGAGAGCCTCCTTCCTTTCCAGTGCAGTTTTCATGAGAAGTTGTGTAGTAGCAACTGCAACCTTCTTTGGAGGATTGAGGAGTTAGATCTTGAGCTTCTAGCTTGTGGATCTAGAGAAGGGATAAGCCCTTAAATATTATATCTGATCTTGTGACATATTTCAGCCATCTATTTTTCAAATCTAGCTTCAGATCTTCATAACCCAGCAGTCAAAGGATCAAACTCAAGGAGGGTGATTTTCCAAAGTTGTAGATCTGGAAAATCCTTTCTGGGTTATCTTGGGTATCCATCATAGAGACCAAATATAAAATATTTGCATCATCAAAGCTCCGAATTTTTGTAGATATGCATTTTAATTTTCAGTCTGCAGTCATAGATTCATTATCTATTGAAGGGATAGCGCATTATTTGCTTCCAGCAGCTCTCTAGTTACACAGTGCTAGTTGTAGCATGTTTGCAAGGTGATTCTAGGCCATCTCTTTGGCTAGATCCACTCAAATTTTGTACATTGTGTAACTGAATCTTCTCCTATATAAAAAAATGGCTCAGTTATTTTGTCTATATCTGTGTTGATCATAAACTTACATCTACATTTTCTGTGTTACAAATATTATGTTTGTGTATCAATGCATTATTCCATTTTTGGATATTACATTTGGTTTATGTTTATATATGCATATGTGTATTGTAAATACTACACTAAGCTATGTTATAAAGCTACAATAAGAAGTATGTTGTAAATATCGCCTCAATTTGTGTTATAAATCTCCAACAAGTAGTATGGTGTTCATGGTTTCAAAAATTTGGTATGATGTAAATTCCACATCGAGCTGTGTTATAAAGCTCCATAGGAAACGGATTTTGCTGGTTATAAGTGTCATTGAACACCGAGGACGGTGTTCCCCCAAGGGGAAGGGGTTTGTAACAACCCATGGTTGATTTTCCATGTCATAAGACCAAGGTCATGGCATATGTATTCCAAGCTAAATGGCATGAAAACATTATAGTGGGCATCACTTGTGGATTAATAATGGCTATGGAAATTGGAAAATACATTGGCAAAGACAAAGAGGAAATAATTGACATTTAATTATGAAAATAAATAAAAATAGGAGACAAGGAAGGTGAAGAGACACATATTTGCATGCAAGAGTAATTAGAGGAAAAATGAAGTAAAATAAAGAAAATAGAGGTCTCAATGATAAAAAGGCTTCGGAGAAACAATTTCTAGCTTTTGGTTAGTTTTGAGATTTTTGACAATTTTGCGGTGGAGCTTTAGTTCATTCTCTCCTTTCATTCTCTCATTCTCTCATACTCTCATACTCTTGCACACTTAGAGCATTCTTGTAGCATAATTGGATCACTCCAGAATTCACTTGGATTGGAGAAAGAAAGCAAAGGAAATCAAGGAAGTACAAGGAATTGTTGGATCAACATCTACAACTGGATTGCTTTGCAAGTAATGGGTTGCATGTGTGATTTTCTTGCTAATTTTTAGATGCATGGTATATGCATGTGTTTCCTTGGTTATGTGCTATCATTGACATGGATATTTTCTTGGATTGATATTGGTTTCAGCCTTACCTCTATATTTCATAGATATCCTTGGTGTTGTGGGTTTCCCACTTGTTTTTCTAATTGGTTCTCAGGTTCCCTATGGTTGTGGGTTGGAAAAAACAATCTATAAGCCCTATAACAACTTGGGTTGAGTTATTAGTTCCTGGGACCTACATGTTGGGAAAAAAGATCTAGAGCCTTGGTGGTTGAGTTACTAGTCCTTGGAGCCATGAGTGGAACAAATGATTTGGAGCCTTGATTTAGTTTTGGATTGAGTTACTTGTTCCCAGAGCCCTGGAAAAATTGGGAAGAGACCGATATGGTTGATGTTAGTGATTTCTAGACCATATGGGTGAGATCACTATGGTTGAGGGTCGAGGTGGTTTGGCCTCTATAAGCCTTGGTTGGTTTTGTCTTGTTTTTTCCTATGAGATCCCACATTCATGATTGGAATATGGCTCAAGGGTGATTGGATGAAACATATATTTTTTTAACCCAATGTATGGTTGGGTGGTACGTGGAAGCCCCTGACTTAGTTGGAATTTCCATATGTTAATAAGAGTTTGTTATGAAACCACCTCCCAAAATAGAAGAAAAGAGAGATCAACGCCTTAGAAATCATCCACTTTGAGGGAGAAACCTCCTTTACATTACATAAATGAAAATTTCTTGGATGACACAAATGAAAAAACCTCCTTTCTATATATAGGAGTCCATGGGATCACAATATAATCCTAGCCGACCTAAAAATTGTAGAAATTATACAACCATATGTATATCAATGGATTTAATTCGATCTAACAGTGTACTAAATATAGATACTAAATCCTTCTACAAATCAATTGTGGAAATTAAACACAATTTCTAATCATATTAAGCAAAGAAAGAATCAAATCAAACCACAACATAGATAATTTCTCGGGGAAATATTGCTGCTCAAAACCCCTCTATCTCCTATTGTATATTAACCATGGAATCATGAAAATATTACAATGCACTCTTCTCACAAGAGTCTCCTGCACTCTCACAATTGTCTCACACTGTCCTAGACAAAACTGACCAACAATTAGCCAATTCTTAGCCTCTAAATAGCCTACCTTGCTTGAGAAATTCTTGATGAATGAAATCCCTATTCTTTAGGAATTTTGCCTTCGTAAACCACACAAGGATCATGGGCAATCCAATGGGTGTCTGGTTGCATGTGGTCAACCTAGTAATCACACAACAGATAGCTAACATCCCTTTAACCTTTACTCAACTGGGTCTCCACTGGAACTGACATGCATGCAGCTATTAATAGTAGATCATCAGTTGTATGGCAGATCACTGATTGTGAATTAAATAATATTTAATTCACTTGATCTCTCACTAGTGAAACAAAGAGTTACAACTATTTCAACTAACTCTAACTCACCTAACTGAGTTAACTGATTACTCATGCATTAAGCTAATGTACCAACTGCAATTCGAACTCCATAACTAATATAATTACTTTGCATGCCTCACCAACCACCCTCAACTTGAAATACATGAGGTAAATGAGTTTATCACACTCAGTTAACTGTTACAAGTGATCATGAGATAAGATTACATTTTATTGTCCAATTTAATTAAGAAAAAATTAAATTAGACACTGCACCAAATTAATTAATTAATTTGACCTTCACACTAATGTATTGCTAGGACCTATTGGTCCCACACTAGTGTGTGTGCTTTAATTTCTTGTTGGACTTAAATGGTCCCTCTCAACAAGAAAGGGATTATCTACCACCCTGATCCTGCCTCTATGGTATTCGAATTTTCTCCTGGCGAGCACCTTCATCAGAATATCTAAATCCTGATCTTCTGTGGGAATGTACCGAAGTAACATAATTTACATCTGAACACAATATCTGAGATGGTGGTACTGGATGTCTATGTGCTTGGACCTATCATGGAATATCAGATTAACCGAGAGTTTAATGCAACTCTGGTTATCACAATGTATCACAATTAGATCCATCTGAGAACCAAACAAACCAACTAGGATCTTTCTCATCCAGATGGCCTCACATGCAGCTTGAATTACTACCATGTACTCTGCCTCAGATGAACTGAGTGCCACAGATCATTGCTTCCTATTGTACAAAGAAACTGTTGTCGATCCTATGCTAAATATTCCTCCTAGTGTACTCTTTTTGTCTGATGGACTGCCTACCCAATCTGCATCCATGAAGCCTTCAAGCTTCACTCCCTCTATCCGTTTGTACCATAATCCATACTCTTTAGTGCTCTTGAGATATCTCAAGACATGCTTCCCCACCTTCCAAAATAGCTTTGTCGACTTAACCATAGCTTGACTCAGCTGGTTAACTGTGTAGAAAATGTCTAGTCTAGTGTTTACCAAGTACATCATTAAACCCACTAGCTACCTATTGATAGTAGCATCCACTAATTCTCCTGAAGTAGCGTCCTCTTTCCTCCAATTTCCTGGAAGAGGAGTCTCCATGGTTTTATATCTCTCCATGTGAAACTTACCCAATATCTCTTTGGCATACTTGCCTTGAGAAACAAAAAGTTCACCATCTCGCTGCCATATTTCCAAACCAAGGAAATAGTGAAGGAGTCCCATGTCCTTAATTTTGGGCTCCCTTACAAGATCCTCTTTACATTAATTTATCATCTACTCATCACCTATCAAAATTAGATCATCAACATAAAGTATGATAATCAAGAGCTTACCATCAACCACAATCTGGTACATGTTTGCATCCGCTTCAGTTTTGGTGAAGCCCAACCCGGTGAAATTGTTTTCAATCTGAGTGTACCAAGCACGAGATGTTTGCTTCAGCCCATGCAGTGCTCTCTTCAGTCGACACACATGAGACTCATTGTCAAATATTTTTAAACCTTCTGGCTGCACTATGTACACTTCTTCCTCAATAACTCCATTAAGAAACGTAGTTTTCACATCCATTTGTTTAATGTGCCACCCCATCTGTGCTGAGAGTGCAAGGATAGATCTAATGGAAGAGTAACTCATTACTGGTGCAAAATTCTCTTCATAGTCAATACCCTCAACTTGTGAGAATCCCCGAGCCACAAATTTGGCCTAGTACTTCTCCACACTCCCATCCAATGCTTGCTTCAACTTATAGATCCATCTAGATCCAACCATTAATTTTCTTACCAGTCTTGGGACAACCTCGCATGCAATATTCTTGACGATGGAGTCATACTCCTCTACCATAGCATCAACCCAAATTGGTTGTTGCACTGCTTCCTCAAAGGAATATGATTCTGTCACAATACACTTGCTCATAAGAGCCATGTATCCAGTAAATCTATCTAGAGATTGTCTATGTTTGCGCAGTGAAGTAGGGGCTCCTACATTCTCTGTTGCATCAAGTCTCAATCTATGATCTTCCGTGGTGCGCTTTCTACCATTTCTGGTGGATGGATCCGCATGAGTTTTTTCTGCCACTCCATGATCCTCTGCATGTGGTTGCTCTGCATCTTGAGTTTCATTCTTAGGAACCAAGAATTCCTCCTCTGCATGCAAATCCATATCCCTCTCAAGGGACAATCACATGGCTTTCTCCTCATAAAATTTTATATCTTGTCTCACAACAATCATTCTGTTGTTTGGAAAATACACTCGATAGTTATGGGGAGTATCAGTGTACCCCAAAAATATCCCAATCTCAATTATTGGTTCAGCTTCTTTGTGGCGTCTTTGGTCACATGCACATAAACAGATGAGCCAAAAATATTAAAATGTGAAACATCAGGTTTCTTACCAGTAAAAGCCTCTTTTGGTGTACTCATACAAATTATCCGATGAGGAAAACGGTTTTGAACAAATACCACTGTGTTGCATGCCTTCGCCCACAGATGAAACGGTAGTCCCTAATCATGCAACATCACTCATGCTTCACCGACAATTGTTTTGTTTTTTCTTTCTGTGACCCCATTTTGTTTTGGGTTATAAGGCACAATCAACTTTCTCTCAATTCCTTCTTTGTTGCAGAAGTTCTTGAATTCATTTGAGATGTACTCACCACCACTGTCTCTCCTAAGATCCTTCACATGATTCCCCGTGTCTTTCTCCACCAGTGCTTTGAACTCGAGAAATTTTGAGAACGTCTGATATTTCTTCTTCATAAAGTAGACCCAACACTTTCTAGAAAAGTCATTAACAAAAATCACATAGTACTTATTCTTTGTTTTCAAAGTAGTAGAGAATGGTCCACACACGTCTGAGTGAACTCTCACAAGGATCTTCGAGGCACGGTTCTCCTTCTCATGAAAAGTGGCCTTTGCATACTTCCCCATAGTACATCCCTTGTAGGTGTCTAACTGTGCAAGAGTACCCTTGGGAAGACCTGTAGAAATCTTCTGCATGACCAGCTCCATGGTGTAGATGGCCCAATCTCCTATTCCATAAATCACCCTCATCCTGGCTCACCACTTTTTCAGCCTTACCCATCAATGTTATGCAGCCATCTACATCAAGTTTATAGATATTATTCACATGAATCCCAATATTATTGTCTTTCTTGTTTCTTTTTGTCGAAGGAAATATTTTCCCTCACTGAAAAAAACATCATAGCCTCTATCCTCCAACATTGCGACTGAGACAAAAATTTTCTTCAAGCCTAGTACATGCATTACATCTTTTAATTGAAAGGTTTTACCTGACTTTCTCTGGAAGGTAACTGTACCAATCCCGGTAGCACTGTACCACCCTTCATCACCCATTTTGATATGCATCTAGAGGTCCTTCTCCTCCAAGCTACTAAAAATTTCTTTGTCTCCCGTCATGTGAAAGGATGCACCACTATCCAAGTACCACACCGATCCCATTGCACTTGACACCATGCATGCAATGAGCGAGAATTAAATCTCAAATTGCAAGGCCAAAGCCTCACTAGCTACAGATCCTAAAGCCTTCTTGTTTCTCCTCTTTTGTGGACAATTAGTGGCATAATGTCCATGCTTGTGACAGTGAAAACACTTCACTCTGGACATCTCGTGATTCTTGCCATATTTACCGGACTCAGATTTGGAATGGAATTTATTTCCTTTTCCCATATTCGCCTTGGCAACGAAAGCATAATCTTCTTCTTCATCATCATTCTTAGATGAATATCCATCCCTAGTATTCCATCTGAATTCTTCTTGCATCAAATCCGACGAAAGTCGTTCCCAATATGGAAGCTTTTCCATTCCATTGACAGAGTCCTGATAACTATGCCAACTCTTGGGAAGTCTTAGAAGAGCTAGGCTCACCAATTCATCATCAGCGATAGTAATTTTGACGCTTCCAATCTCATCCCGACATTGGACAAAATTTGTAAAATATTTCGGCATGGTGTCGCCTTTCTCCATTTTGATTTCCCTGAGCTTGTCCTTGAGTGCCAATTTTCTATGATCACTGCTGCTCTGAAATAGATCTGTCAAAGTTTTCCACATTACATATGGTTTCTCTTTGCCATGGAGACTTGAGAAAATGTGGTCTCGTACTCCCTTAGGAAGATCCTCCTCGCCGTTGCAACCTTCTTTTTCCAAGCATCAAGATTTGCAGCATCTACTACAATGGGTTTGGGAACATCATTGTTGATGAATTCTTTCAACCCATTATCCTCCAGTACTACCTCCATCCTGTCTTTCCATGAAATATAGTTAGATCTTCCCTCGAGTGCATAATCCAATCTTAAGCGATTGAAATCCATTTTGATCCTGAATCGCATGTCTCACCAAGAATACCTTTTTGCATATTCTAATTATATTCAGTCAAAAACTCAGCCTCTCCTCCACTATAGTGATTTCATGTGCTCTAATAACATGTATAAATTATACAACCGTATGTATATCAATGGATTCAATCTGATCTAACAATGTACTAAAGCTAGATACTGAATCCTTCTACAATAAATTGCGGAAATTAAACACAATCACCAATCACATTAAGCAAAGAAATAATCAAATCAAACCACAACACAAATAATTTCCCAGGGAAAGCTTGCTACTCAAAACCCCTCTATCTTATATTGTATATTAACCATGGAATCATAAAAAAATTAAAATGCACTCTTCTCGCAAGAGTCTCATGCACTCTCACAACTGTCTCACACTGTCTTGGAAAAAACTGGCCAACACTTAGCCGATTTTAAGCCTCTAAACAACTTGCCTTGCTTGTGCAATTCCTAATGAATTTAATCCCTATTATTTAGGAATTTTGGCCTTCCTAAACTGTGCAAGGATCATGGGCAAGCCAATGGGTGTCAGGTTTCATTTGGTCAACCTACTAATCACAAAATTGATAGTTAACATCCCTTTAACCTTTGTCTCAACTGGGTCTCCACTGGAACTGACATGCATGCAACTATTAATAGTAAATCATCAATTGCATGGAAGATCACTGATTGTGAGTTAAATAATATTTAATTTACTTGATCTCTCACTAGTGCAACAAACAATTACAACTATTTCAACTGACTCTAACTCACCTAACTGAGTTAATAGATTACTCATGCATTAAACTAATGCACCAACTACAATTCGAACTCCATAACTAATAGAATTACTCTGCATGTCTCACCAGCCACCCTCAACTCGAAATACATGAGCTAACTGAGTTTATCACACTCAGTTAACTATTGCAAGTGATCATGATATAATATTACATTTTATTGTCCAATTTAATTAAGATAAAATTAAATTAGACACTGAGCCAAATTAATTAATTAATTTGGCCTTCACACTAATGTATTCCTAGGACCTATTGGTCCGACACTAGTGTGTGTGACGCAATTTCTTTTTGGACTTCAACAACAATAATAATGTAAGGGCACAATAATAACAGTATGGGGACTATAGGGGTACAACAATAACAATAAGGGGGCTACACTAACAAAAACAAGGGACTACACTAGTAATATAGGGCATTAACATGCCCCTCTCCTTCAAAAAAGTGTTGTCCTCAATGCTTGAGTAGTTTTGGATGCTTCTGTATAAAATTATCATCCTCCCATGTGGAATATTCAATGGGTAAGTTCTTCCACTTTATGAGATACTATGAAATTGATCGATTTTGTAGTTGTTGATTTCTTGTTTTCGTGACTACTTCAGGTTGCAATACGAATTTTACTTCCTCGTCAAGTTATGGAAATATTGTTTGAACTGGATGTTTGTCACCTATAACCTTATTTAAGCATGAAACATGGAAAACTGTGTGCACTCGGGAAGATGAAGGAAGCTCCAATTTGTCTGCCATAGTACCAATATTTTGCAACACCTTGTAACGACCATAGTACTTTGGCGATAATTTATTATCCTTCTTAGCTTGCTTGAGGGACATGTGTTTGTATGGTTGTAACCTTAAAAATACCCAGTCGCCTATATCAAAACTTCTCTCGCTACGATGTTGATCTTCCTGTTGTTTCATTCGATTCTGCAGCAAATTTAGGTTATCCTTTAAGAGTTGGAGAACTTGTTGTTGATGCTCGATGTGATATTCCACTGCTTGAATCTTAGAATTTTCTCTTAAATATGATGTGATGGAAGGCGGATTATATCCATAAAGTTCCATAAATGGGGTCATTTTTGCTACAGTGTGGAAGGAAGTGTTATACCACCATTCAACCGTAGGTAACCAATTGACCCATTATGTTTTTTTATCAGATACAAAGAAACAAAGATATCCTTCCAAACATGTGTTCACTATCTTATCTTGCCCATCGGATTGAGGATGCTAAATGAGCTATGAGATAATTGAGTACCCAAACAAGAAAATAATTATGTCCAAAAATTTCCAGTGAAAATGGGATCTGTATCGCTTATGATAATCTTTGGGTTTCCATGTAGCTTTTGAATTGTTTCCATAAATGCGGTAGCAACTTTACTCACTTTAAATAGATGAGATAATGCAAAAAAGTGTGCATACTTGGTAATCCTAACAACTACCACCATGATGACACTCTTTCCTTCGGACTTAGGTAAAATTGTGATAAAAACAATTGAAACCTCCTCCCAACGTTGATTTGGAATGGATAAAGTTTGTAGCAAACCCGGGGTCTTAATTGTCTCAACTTTATTTTTCTGGAAAACCAAACATTCTGCCACAAAATTTTGAATATCATATTTAAGGCCATCCAAAAAAAATTCTTTCTTCACCCTGTGGTAAGTTTTTGAAAATTATGAGTTTCCTCCTAAGGGAGAGGTGTGCAATTCCAAAAGAATATTTTGTTTTAGTTGGAAATTCTTACAAATATATAAGTGATATTTGTACCATAAGGAATCATTTTTATAAATAAATATATTAGATGTATTGGGATCTTACTGCAACTTTTGAATGAGTTTCCATACTTATTCATCATTCTTCCATTCCTCCCTTGCTTCAGATATCCAATCTAGTCGAATAATAGAAATGGCACAAATCAATGCTTCCACATCCTTGTCCTTTCTTGAGAGTGCATCTGCAAGAACATTTAGCTTCCATTTTTTGTAGATTATTTCAATGTCATAACCCAACATCTTTGTGACCCATTTTTTCTTCTCTTCTGAAGATTTTCTTTGTTCCAAAAATTATTTAAGACTATCATGGTCAGTTTTTACCTTGAAGTGTATTCCCTTTAGGTAAGGTCACCATCTCTTTAATGCAAGTAGTATTGCCAACATTTCCAACTCATAAATAACTTTCTATAAATGCATTCCTTTGATTGGATGACTTTCAAAAGCAATTGGTCTTCCTTCTTGCATTAAAATAACACCAATTCTATTTCCTAAGGCATCACATTCCACAATAAAGGTTTTTGTGAATTCTGGCGTAGCTAAGACTGGTGCTTGTAACATTGCCTCTTTAATATATTCAAAGGCCTTAGTTGCTTCAGGAGTCCATGAAAATGCATATTTCTTCAATAGTGTTGTTAGAGGCGTTTCTATTTTCCCATAATTCTTAACAAACTTGCGATAATACCTTGCTAACTTGAGAAATCCTCGCAACTGCTTTATGGTTGTAGGGACTTTCCATTCCTTAATGGATTTAATTTTGTTAGGGTCTACCTTAACACCCTCCTGAGATACAATATGACCCATATATTCCACCTCCTATACTCCAAAGAAACATTTGGATGTTTTTACATATAATTATTTCTCCTCCAATAGTTTGAGCACCCTCTCAACATGTTGAACATGATCCTTCCAAGACCTGTTGTGGATTTGTATATCATCAAAAAATACTAACAAAAATTTTCTAAGGAAGGGTTTGAAAATGGAATTTATCAACCCTTGAAATGTAGAAGGTACATTGGTAAGGCCAAAAGGCATGACCAAAAATTCATAATGACCCTCATGAGTTCACAATGTTGTTTTCGGAATGTCTTCAGTCTTCTTTCTAATTTGATGATATCTTGAATGGAGATCCAACTTGGTGAATAAATTTCTCCATGTAATTTATCCAATTATTCATCAATCAGAGGAATGGGAAATTTATCTTTAATAGTGATCTTATTGAGCTCCCTATAATCTGGACACATGCACCATGACCCATCCTTCTTATGCACCAATACTATTGAAGCAGAGAAACAAATTTGACTATTTTGAATTATACCAGCCTCAAGCATTTCTACAATCATACGTTCAATTTCTCTGTTTTGGACATAAGGATATATGTAAGGCCTGATGTTTGGAGGAACACTTCCTAGAATCAAATGAATAGCATGATCATGATAAAAAATATGTGGGAGTCCTTTGGGAGTTTCAAACACCCTGAAATGATTGTCCAAGACCCTTTGGAGATCTGGAGAAATAGATGATTTTGATGTTGGAACTTCCGGTGAGCATAATTGTGAAATGACGCCTCGTTTTTATTTCTTCAAAATCTATGTCATGACATTAGAGCTTATTGTATTTCCTATATTTCCTGTGAAACCCAGTAATTCAAATTCCTTTCCTTCTGAAAAATATTTCAAAAAAAGTTCTTGAAAATAAAAAATTATGTCCCCAAAGATTGTAACCATTGTACTTCTAGTACAACATCAACACCACCCATTGGAATGGAAAGAATTGAACTATTCAATACATATTCCCCCATGGTTAGCTTGATATTATGGCACTTTCCAGAGAAATTTATAGTTCCTCCATTTGACACCATCACTTGACACTCTGGAATTGGGTATAGGAAGCAATTCAATTCTTTGGCTACCTTACAATGAATAAAATTATGGGTACTAATCAAATCAATAAGCACTATTATATTTTTCTTCTTGATATGTCCTTCTATCTTGAGAGTTTGAGGAGTGGTAATTCCTTCCAATGCATTACAAGATATGGTCGGATTCATTTCTTCTTCCTCTAGGGTTAGTTCTTGGTGTATATCCTCTTCTTTTGAAGTTTCTTGTTCCTTTTCTTCCTCCTCTTCACAATCTATGTAAAATAATTTCTTCTTAGCACACTTATGACCTTTAGTGTATTTGCTATCACAACTATAGAAAATCCCTTTTGCTATTTTTTCTTCCAATTGTTGTGGTGTCAACCTTGTAGTTTATGGAAGTCTAGGAGTAGCAACACTTCCATATTTATAGTTGTGAGTGGCAGGCTTCCTTGTCGCCACAATTTTTCTTTCAATTTTTCTTGCCAACCTGAATGCCTTCTCCAATGTATCAGGTTCCCAAAGGCGAACCTCATGTTGGATGTTATATTTTAGAGTCCCTATGATGACATCAATCCTATGTTCCTCTAGAATATTATTTACCCTTATATTCAATGTTTGGAAGTCCTCAATGTGCTCCATCATTGAACCCTTTTGTTTGAGATTTATCAATTGGTTAAAGAAGGTGTTGCTCTTTGTATCCTCATAATGTGCTATCATTTCCTCTGTAAAAAATGAAAAGTGACCAATGGTTTATGAGAACAAAGATATTGATACCATACAAACTAATTTTGTTCTAAATATAAAGTTTCAATGCGTACCTTTTGTTTGTTTTGCGTATTATGGATCTCAAAGTATTGCTCCATTTGTAGTATCCAAGTTATCGGATCCTTGCCATCAAAATTCATTATATCTATCTTTGGAATATGGTGGGTCTTAGATCCAATATTAGAGTCTATGAAATCATGATTAACATTTCTTTTGTTCTCATCGTGAGTTTCCTCTACTACCTTTTCGCCATTTGGAAGCTTTTCTTGTAGCAAATTTGCCAAAATTTCGTTCAAACTTTCCATGTCTTTCTTCAAATTTTCCATGTCTCCTTATATACCATCCATCTTAGCTTCCACACCATCCATATTGGCTTCCATTCCAGTCTTCAAACCATCCATCTTAACTTCTATGCCTTTCTTCAAACCAGCCATCTTAGCTTCCACGCCTTTCTTCAAACCATCCATGTTTCCTTCTATACCATCCATCTTAGCTTCCACGCCATCCATCTTAGCTTCCATGCCATTCTTCAAACCATCAATCTTAGCTTCCACGCCTTTCTTCAAACCATCCATCTTAGCTTCCATTTCATTTTTTGTTACTCATTGCGAGAGCGAAATTTGTTGCACTTGTTCTTGTAATTTTGATATATCATGTTGCACTTCTTCCTCTTCATGAGTCATAGTAGATCCTTCTTAGGGCTTAATTGGTGTTGAATTATTTTTAGGGGGGATTTTAGAACCCAATATTGATATCTATGCTTCAATATTCCCTTGGAATCACTTCAAACTTATTTTCAAACAAGATTTGTCCAATTAAAAAAAAAAAACACACTTTTTTCTTTCTTTTAAGGAGCTGGATATTGAAACTGATGTATCTCTATAATTTTGGATCCCCAAGGTTTTATCTTCAGTTCTTTAGTAGCCCTATGAATCTCCTTTCCAATGCCATAGGTAAAACCTGATTTGGGTTCTTCAAGGCAAATTTATGCCCAATCTCCTACAATGACCTAATTATGGAATAGTTCAGTAGAGTGAACTTGTACGGTGTACCACATGTCATTTTTTCCTCCTTCAGCTCTGAAATTGATATAAAGGAAACTACAGTCCATGTATGTTCAGCAACTTTTTACAGAATTCCAATCTGATGCCTAGAGAGAGAGTTATGAAAATTTTCCCAAGGTTCCCTCTTTGAGATGAAATTTGGGAGCTTGAAAAACCCCTAACTTCCATAGATCATATCTCTAAAAATATTGTGAACCAAGATTTGAAATTTGTACATGACGCTCCTAAGGATTTCTTCGCAAATGGGTTTTTTTTAGCTTCTGAAACTTCATAAAAGAAAAGTTATAGAGAAAATTCCACGATGACCTATATGAAGCAGTGAAACCCTAGAATCCAAATCTCTGATCCCAAATGTTATGAAACAACCTCCCAAAATAGAAGAAAAGAGAGATCAACGCCTTAGAAATCAGCCACTTCGAGGTGGAAACCTCCTTTACATTACATAAATGAACAATTCTTGGATGGCACAAATGACAAAACCTCCTTTCTATATATAGGAGTCCATGGGGTCACAATATAATCCTAATTGACCTAACAATAATAATGTAAAGGCACAATAATAACAATATGGGGACTATAGGGGTACAAGAATAACAATAAGGGGGCTACACTAACAACAATAAGGGACTACACTAGTAATATAGGGACCTAACAAAGTTATTTTCCTAGTGTGATATATGAGCACTTGTATTGGTTATCATGTTGACATTATGTTTGATTTTCCATGGTTTCTATTCTGGTTATTTGTTGATTATATGATGTATTCTATATATGGATCTTGACATGTTTTGATAAATTATTGAATGGTTGATGAATGCATGGGATAACAAGTGTTATTGCAACTAGCTAGAGAGGGCATAAATCCTTCTTAGTGATTCTTAGATGAAGACTATCAGTTTATGATCATATATGCATTCATGACTTGTAGCTTTTATGTTTACCATATGTTTGAACACTGTTACCGATGAAATAGGTAACCTGACCTCAAAACGGGAACTCTAGCCCAAAAAGACTCAAAAAACATGAAAAAACACCCCAAAAACAAAAAAGTGTATTCCAGAACGCATTTGGTTTTTTTTGAAGGTCAAATTTCAACATTTTATAAAATTATGCTAAAAACAAAATTGTTTCTTGAAAAAAGGATTGAAAAAACACCCTCAAAACAAAACGAGTTGATGCTGGAATAACAAAAAAAAAAAAAAATTGTGTCATATTTTTGATATTTTTAAAATAGAAATAACATTTTTAATTTTTAAAATTCAAACATTAAAAAAAACCTAAAATTTAGGAAAAAAATAAATTGAAAAAATAAAAACATTTTAAAGCTTAAAATTTAAAAATATATAGGAATAAAAAATTAAAAAAAAAAAAACAAAATAAAAATTTTAATTCAAACATTAAAAAAAACCTTAAATTTAAGAAAAAAAATAAAATAAAAAATTTAAAGATTAAAATTTCAAAATATATAGAGATAAAAAAATAAAAAATAAAAATAAAAAATATTAAATTTATAAAAAAAAAAGAAAAAAGAAGTTAAAAAAGAAAGAAATTATAAAAAATAAAATATAGAAATTAAATTTAAAAAAGAAAAAGAAAATGTTTATTAAATTATAAAAAAATAAATTAAATTTTAAAATAAAAAATTAAATTTAAAGAAATATATTAAATATTAATAAATTTAAAAATTAAAAAAAAAAACAAATAAATTTTTAAAAATATATATATATATATATATATATATATATATATATATATATATATATATATATATTTGAAAACATCAAGTTTAATTTTTTTTTTTTTTTTTTAAATCTAATTTTAAATACACAATTTTAATTGAAATAAAAATATATATAAAAATTTTATGTAACTAAAAAAATAATAAAAAAAAATTAAAAAAATATATATTAAATTCAAATAAATTTTAAAAAAAAAACACACAAAATTTGTTAAATTTTAAAAAATTAAATGAAAAACTAAACGTAAAATTTAATAATAAAAAAATATATATATGAATTTATTTTTTTTAAATCAATTAAAAAAAAATACTAAATTTAATAAAAATTATTAACAAAATTTAGAAAAATAAATAAATTAAATTAAATTAAAAACAAAAAAAAAGAATACAATTAAAAAAATTATTTTAAAAAAAAAATTGAATTTAAAAAAAATCAAATTAAAAATAAAAAATAAAAAATTAAATTAAATTAAATTAAAAATTAAAAATTAAAAAAAAAATTAAAAAGAAAGAATTTTTTGATCACGGTGGCGCCACCAATCGGCCTCCCGCCCAGGTGGCGACGGAGGCCGGCCGCTGGGCGGGCGGGGAGGCTACATGCAGCCCCCCGCCTGCCCAGCAGCCGGCCTCTGCCACCACCTGGGCGAGAGGCCGATTCCCAGAATCGGCCTCCCGCCCAGCTGGCGGCGGACGCTGACCGCTGGACGGGCGGGGGGCTGCATGCAACCTCGGGAAGGCGATTCCCGGAATCGGCCTCCTGCCGCGGGAGGGCGATTCCTAGAATCGGCCTCCTGCCCAGGTGGCGGCGGAGGCGGGCCACTTGGCGGGCAGGGAGGCTACAGCCTCCCCACCCGCCAAGCGGCTGGCCTCCGCCGCCACCTGGGCGGGAGGCCAATTGGCGGCACCACCACGACCAAAAAATTCTTTAAAAAAAAAAATTAATTAATTAATTTTCAACTTTTAATTTTATTTTATTTTTTTTAATTCAAAAAATTTAATTTTTTTTTTAATTATTATTTTTTTTTTTTAATTTAATATTTTAAATTGATTATTTTTTAAAATTTAAAATTTATTTATTAAATTTATTAAATTTTAATTTAATTTTTTTTTTTTAATCTTTTAGTTTATTTAGTTTTTCATTTTTAAAATTTATAAATTGTTTCATTTAAAAGAAAACAATAAATTTATGGATATTTTATTTTTTAATTATTTGCACGTAGTTTTTTTCTTTTTTTTTTTTCTTTTTTAATGATAGTTTTTTTTTTAATTCTTTTATTTTAATTTTCTTTTTCAATTTTTTTTTTTTTTTTTTTTTTTAATTTTAAAATTTGTATTTACTTTTCTTATTATTATTATTTTTTTAATTTAAATTTTTAAATTTATTTTTTTCTTTTTTTATTTTCTTTTTTTTATCTAAATTTTAATTTTGTAATTTAAATTATTTTTAAATTTTCTATTAATTTTTTTTTTTTTAATTATATGGTTTTTTTTAATAACTTAGAAAAAAATGTTTTTGATGTTTTTTTTTTAAATTTTTTTGGTTAATTTTTGTTTTTTTTCTTTAAATTATGTGTTTTTTTTCAAATTTTGTCATTTCTTTTGATACAATTTTCGAATATTTTTGTTTTTTTTTTGTTTTATTTATTTATTTTTGTTTAAATTTTTTATTTTTACGAGTTAATTTTGTTTTTTTTTTACATTTTTATTGGTCTTTTTATTGTTTTTATATATTTTTTTTAATCTAAGTTTTGTGTTTTATTACCAACATGAAAATCACCACTCTGCATCAATACATTTCAAAATTAGCATGAAAATCACCGCTCTAAAAAAAAAAAAAATTGATGCTGCATCAATACGTTTCAAAATTAGCATGAAAATTAGTAACATTTTAAAACAAATATTCATACTTCATAAATAAAAATATTAGAGTGTCAAAAATGTGCACAAAAAAAAAGGGGGTGATTCTGCATCACCACTTTTCAAAATCGGGTGCTTTTTATGCTACCAAAAAAAAGTAGGTAACAGTGCAGTTACCTATTTCATCGGTAACAGTGTTTTTGACGATATGTCTATCATGGAATAGGCACGTCAGGTTCAAGTTCTTGTTTGAGTTTTGATTTATTATCATTTTCATCACCTTTGATAACATTTTGAAAAGGTTACAAGAAGTTATGGTTAGTGGTATGGAGGCTAGCCTGAAAACGTGGCTCAAATATTGGAACCATTGGCACTGAAACTAGGGATTTTAGGTCATAACCACATGGAAGCAAGCCTATGAGTGAGGTTATAGGGTTCCAACCGCATGGAAGCAAGCCTATGAGTGAGGTTATAGGGTTCCAACCACACAGAGGTAGTGTCAACGGTGCAGTTATGGAGATAGGTTAGTGAATAAGGCTCCAGTTGAGGGATTGATCACCTAGAATGGTTTGTAGCCTCCTGAGTGGTTTGTGTTCCTTAAGGGATGTTATATTTTTGTTTTTTTTTCAACCCCACTTACATAACTGGAACTGGGAGGTCGAATCATATCATAGTGACACTCATCTCATGTTTACCCTAGAGAGCTTGAATAAATGGGTAAATGTGGGAGGAGGCATTACAGTTGCAAACTTGCTAGAAAAATATGAACTCAATATTCTTAAACGGAAAAAGTAAATCAAATTTAATACAACACTTTTAAATTATGAAAGTAAATTTATTTTCATTAAATTCACTATTTTAATGCAAGGTTTTACATATCTAGAAAATTTTATCAAATTTTACCCAAAGTAAAAATAAAAATGCATTTTATAAAGATACATGAAATAATTTCATGGGGAGAGATTAATAAGGGATGCATATATATTTTAGTTTCTTTATTTATTATGTTTTATATTAAAACTAATATTTCTTTTTAATGCAGGGAAAGTAAATAAATATTATTTAAAAGGTTTTCTAAATTTTTTTTTTCTAAGTAAGAGTAATTCTATTAGTGAAACATATATTACAGCGAGGCCATGGCCTCAATAGTGCAGGCCATCAGTGGTGGCACAAGTCCAGCAAAATAACAAAAATCGAGCTGCCCGCATGGGGAAACCAAACCATGTAAGGTTTGTAATGCTGCCTCTATGGAGGAAACCAGCTACATCATGACATAGACTAATACATCCCAAAACAGCAAAAATAACAAGAGATCTGGAAAAAATTACTTGGTCAAGGCCTGTAGAACTAAAGACCATAGTCATCCGAGGGAGGCTCTTCTTCAATCCGGCACCAATATCCATCATCATCATCCGGTAAGGGGCCACGTTGAGTTGCTGCCGCACCTGCACTGCATCCGCCTTCCTGTTTGCCTTTGTCATGTAGATGGCTCGAGCTGCAATCGCCCATCTTGTGAGAAGTACCCCTTTCCGGAGCTTGAGGAGGTTGCACGATGTCAGAGGGACCAGGCATGTTACTCGGGCGTGCGGGCGAGGAGGAGCCAGAGATTACCTCAGGAATTTCTAGAAAGGAAACTGTGACTATCGCCACAACAAGAGGGCGGGTGGTGCTGCACTGGAAGTGAAAATGGGCAGTAGTCGGGCTGTGTAGAGAGGCAAAGGCAGCGAGATGAGAAAGAGGAGGTGCCATGTAATCAGAGGCAGCATGCCTGGGGGAGAAGGTGGCCAGACGACCACGCCCACTGCGTGTGTTGGGTTAGCGACCCTGAAGACGCTCATAAGAAGACGATGAGGAGCTGGAAGTGGAAGAGTGACGCCGGCCAGAAGAACGTGCCCTGGAACTGCCTCTTCGGCATCTCAAGCAATGCCTAAGCCGAGGTATGTCTACACGCAGCGAGAGGGAGTTAACAGAGTTGGCAGCGGTGGGAAAGAGGTAGAGGGTGAATTGAGCTTGAACTGGGGGGAGGATTGCAAAGGACAGAAGGGGCTCTGAGAATAATGAAAGCCGGGGAGGAATTCAACACAGCAGCCCAGGTTGCAACGCCTGCCGAGGGAGGTGTGAGATTTGGGTGCCTCAGCCTTCGGGGAGCAACCAAATCAGACAGGTGGAAATAGAGACGACATAGAAACCACCAGACGGAGTTGAGGCAATAACTGTAACCCAAGCGCAGAGGCGAGGAGCTAAGGAGAAGAACCAGAGGGCAGCATTTTGAAACGCTGGTGGCCTCGACACACGCAATGGCATAAATGCCACACAGGGTGATGGCCTTGAGTATTAAAGGCATGGAGGTGCCATAAGTGAGGCCTGCGGGTGGCCATGTGGCCTTGCCACTCGCCGTCCCGCAGGCCCATCTCGTAAACTTACACCTTGACGCCCGCATCTGGGGAAAAAGTTTTCTAAGTTGAATATTTGAGCGGAAATAATTAAATGAGAGGATTATGAATAAAGTAAATAACAAGGAGGAAATATTTATGAACTGTCTTCAGAAATATTTTTTATTTTCTTTTAATTATGTGGGCAAGTCATGCTTCATTCATTGAATATATTTGTATATAAACCTCATTACTCATTTGAGAGAAGGGGGATTTTGGGGGAAAATTATTCATGTTTTGGAGAAGTTTGATTACACATTTTGTACAAACCAAATTCGTGAGGGATTCATGATTTAAATATATGCATTTTTAAATAAATAATTATTTTCTCTCTCTTTATTTCTGTGCATTCTCTTTATTTATATTTATTCTTTTTATTTAATTTTTTATTTGTTGAATATTTTGTTCTAACCTGGTGAATTATAAATTTGACATGATCAATTTTTAATTCACTTAGTCATTACTTGATTTGTTATTCTTCTGGATATGCATACTATCTGAAGTGCTCAAATGGAGAAATTTTATTTGTTTGATTGTTAATTAAATATACAAGTGCATGACATTGATTATTTATTTTCAATTATTCATAAAGGATATCACATAAATCATAGTAATCATTTTGTTTTTCTCTTTATGTGTTATTATTTATTTAGGGTTTATATTTACTGGTAGAATATTCAAGATTATTGAATTAAATTGATTATACAGTGAATATTGTATGCATAAATTGATTTAATTCTTTTTAAAAACATGTTACTTAAAGAGTCTAAATCATATTTGAAAGATTATTTGTTAGGTCCCTATAATACTAGTGTATCTCCTTATTGTTGTTAGTGTAACCCCCTTATTGTTATTGTAATACCCATGTAGTCCCCATATTGTTATTATGGTGCCCCATAAAAGCCACTATTGTTATTTGTGTGCCCTTACATTATTATTGTTAGGTCGGCTATGATTATATTGTGACCCCATGGACTCCTATATATAGAAAGGAGGTTTTTTCATTTGTTTCATCTAAGAATTGTTCATTTATGTATTGTAAAGGAGGTTTCCCCCTCTAAGTGGCTTATTTCTAAGGCATTGATATCTCTTTTCTTCTATTTTGGAGCTGGTTTCATAACATTTGGTATTAGAGCTTTGGATTCCAGGGTTTCACTGCTTCAAACATGTCATTGTGGAATTTTAAATATAACTTGTTTTCTAAGAGGGTTTAGACACTAAAAAAAAACCCATTTTGATGAAAACCCGAGGAATGTCGAGTAAAAATTTTAGATCTTGGTTCGCAATGTTTTCAAAGATATGATCTGTGGAAGTTAGGTTTTTTACAGGCTCCTGAATTTCATCTAAAAGAGGTGACCTTGGGAAAATCGTCATAACTCTCTCTCTGAGCATCGGATTTGAATTATATAAAAAGTGGCTGAAATTTAACGAACTTTAGTTTCTTGTTTATCAATTTTAGAGGTGAAGGATGAAACATTTACACGTGGCACTCTGTACAAGTTCGCTCTATTAAACCAGTCCATAATTAGGCCATTGTGGGAGATTGGGCATAAATTTATCTTGAAGAATCCAAATCAGGTCTGACTTGTGGCATTTGAAAGAAGATTCAGAGGGCTTCTATAGGACCGAATTTCAAATATTGAATATCCAAAATCATAGAGATAATGTGGGTTTAATATCGACCTCCTAAAAAGAAAGAAAAATGTGTGTATTTTTTTTTTTTAATTTCATAACTTTTGTTTGAAAAAACAGTTTGAAGTGATTCCAAGGGCATATTGAAGAATTTTTATCAGTATTAGGTTCTATAATTCCTCCCAAAAATAATTCCACACCCATTAAGCCCTCATAAATCTCTACTATGGCGCATGAAGAGGAAGAATTGCAATATGATATATCAAAATTATAATACCAAGTGCAACAATTTTTGATCTTACAAAGAGAAATCAAAGATGACAGAAATGGTTTAAAAGCAAAAATAGAGGCTAAGTTGGACAGTTTAAAGGATCAAATGAAAGCTAACATAGATGGTAAAGTAGTGGAATATCACATCAAGCATCAACAACAAGTTCTTCAACTCTCAAAGGATAACCTAACTTTGGTGCAGAATCGATTGAAACAACAAGAAGATCAACATCACAACAAAAGAAGTTCTGGAGCAGTCATAGAAACAAGAACTCGACAACTACCAAATATATCAATTTCAGAGTATCTTAACAAGTGGAAGAACTTACCTGTTGAATATTCCACATGGGAGGATGAGAATTTTATACAAAAGCATCTAGAAATAATCAATCATTGAGGGCAACACTTGTTTGAAGGAGAGGGGCTTTTTGTTAGGTCCTTATAATACTAGCGTATCCTATTATTATTGTTAGTGTAGCCCCATTATTTTTATTGTTGTACCCCTGTAGCCCCCATATTGTTATTATTATGCCCCATAAAAGCCACTATTGTTATTGTTGTACCCTTACATTATTATTGTTAGGTCAGCTAGGATTATATTGTGACCTCATGGACTCCTATATATAAAGGAGGCTTTTTTATTTGTATCATCCAACAATTGATAATTTATGTAATGTAAAGGAGGTTTCACCCTCGAAGTGGCTTATTTATAAGGCGTTGATCTCTCTTTTCTTCTATTTTTGGAGCTAGTTTCATAACATTATTGAATCAAATTGATTATACAGTGAATATTTCATGCATAAATTGATTTAATTCTTTTTAAATACATGTTATTTAAAGATTCTAAATCAGATTTGAAAGATAAGTTGCAGGTGGAAGTCAAGATGCTACTTGTTATCCATACGTCATTTGCAAATTGAATTTAAATATCAATACATAACAGTTCTTTTTTATTTTATTTGCTTATTTTAATGTGTTATATATCACTATCTTGATAATTATTAATATGTTGTAATATTTATTGAACTCATTTATTTGCCAATATATATTGTTGGTAAAATAAATGTGTTATTTATTTTTGTTATGTATTGTTTGTAAGTAATTCAATACTTGATATTGAGTTATCTTATACTTGAATTTAAGTGAATAACATTAGACTCAAGATATAGAGATACTTTAGTTTTTATTTTATTTTCTCTTTATTCATGTTTTAATTTATTTATCTTATTTGTGTTTTTTTCCTTTAACGTAGGTCTGAGTTATTTATGTAATTTGTGTACTTTAATTATTCATTCAAAACCATGGATCCTATACTCGCATATAAGTTCCTTTCCTCAAAGCTAAACCATTAAAATTTTCATTCTCTCATATCACAAATTTGGCCTTATTATCTTTGTTATTGAAGAAAATGTATTTATATAATAATACACATAGGGAATACCCCCTGAGGTGAACGGAGGCTAGCCCTTTTAAAATTAAGCAGGAGGATTTATATCCTTAGTGGATGTGTTTTCAAATGTCTCTTAGTTACAGGAACAATCCGGGAACCGACAATTTTTAATTCAACTATGTTCCACAAACATTTTGAAATCCAAATATTTCACAGATATACCTTTTATTTATGGTTTCCTAGAACTTAATGGATTTTCTCACTTTAACACTTCTTTTTAGCTCTAGTTATTTGTAAAGTAGAGGAAAATACACTACAAGAGAACCATTGAAATTTAAGTAGCCCTGTGCATGTACAACTTACAGCCTTACAATAAATCCATGATTACTAACTTACATGTAAATTATTATTATGTTATCAATTTTTTCTTCTACTAATGTGTATATAATAATGTTCAAAACATATAAGAAGAAACATTATTTCCCCCCCCCCCTATTATAACTAGATGTTTTGCATGTTGGGGCATGCACCATTGAAACAAAACTAATTTTGGATCCAATATAAGCCTACATGCAAATAATTTAATACTCTATAGTGGGGTGTTTATTACTAGTGTCAATAAAAAACTTGATATGCCAACTACACGAAAATAGTGATACACACTTTTTACTTTCCAACTACGCTAAATTTATTTTTTCAAAGGAAAAAAAGATAAAGTGTTTCAAATATTTATGTTGAAATAACACTTGATAGTTGTAACATTTACCCCACCCCACATTCACCCACTTTTACATGCTTACCAACATAAATGTGAGTTGAGAGTTATTGTGCATGACCCAACTTCCAAGGTGCGGTTATGGAAATGGGGTCCACTCATCCAAAATTGATTGCAAACACCCAGAGATACTTGATCACACTGTTATCAACCTCACTTTCCTTGGTGATTATTTTCCCTAAGCCTAGACCACTCCTTGTCCTATATTACTCCTAAGCCACACAGATAAGGGCTTGTCAGTGCGACCAAAGTCCTCCAGCCACCTGGATAACTCATCCTCAGTGTGGTTATGGCTAAGGTATCCTAATTCTGACAATGCGGCCACGAACCTTGTTCCAAAAATTTTAGGGCCAACTGCCCAGACGTTTCCAGAACTGTGTCAACAATATGTATAAGTCTTCATGCTCGGTTCTTAGGATTTATTTTGGTTCGTGTTTTCCCAACACATATTATTCATTTATACAAACACTTTGTGACTATGGCATCTGTAGGTCATGAATGTATATTTTTTTCACTATTTTCATTAGTTTCAACATATTTTCATCAAGAAGCCTTTTTTCCCTATCATATTAAGTTGCAATAAAACACACAGTATCTCATGCATCCATATAAATTATCCAAGACCCTGTCAAACCATGATATATATCAATAACAAGAGCACTTCATATAACAATAAATACACTATGCATGTAACATACATTTAACCAATAATTAATAACACATTAACATATGCATTGTGCCAACCAAGTCAGGGACTTCCATGTTACACCCAACCATAGGTTAGGCTTAACCAATCCTTTCTTCCAACCCAATCAACCATGTGCCATATTCCAAGCCTAAATTTGGGATTACATGGGATACACCAAAACATAACCAAACATGGAATCCAGAGGAAAACCACCTCCACCCTGAAGTAACAATGATTTCACCTTACACAAGGTCCAAAATTCACCAAAACCAATACAAGTTTAGATGGATCATAATTTCTTCACCATAACCATAGGATATTTCTATCTCCACCCACATTTCAAGGGATAAATCGAATAAAACCATCTCCATTCTCAACCCTTGTGATTTTCTTGATACCACATCAACTAGGATCCAAAATATATTGGCATCCAAAGATCATCCAAACAGGGAACCCACTACATCATGGTTATCTAGGAAATGGCATAAGACAAGGTTGTACATGAATATTAATCTAGGAACAACTCCATACCAATGACAAAAAAATGACCATCAAACCAATGCATGAACCATGCATTCAAATCTCAATAATATAATCAAACATGCACATTGTTACCTGCAAAAATCCTCATGTTGGCTGCTCTTTTCTCTGTTCATTTTTTCCCTTGCTAGCTAATGTTGAAACCTTCTTCTTCACCGCCACTCAAATTCCTCTTGCACTTCTTGATTTTCTTACTTGTCTTGCCTATTCCCCCGTGTTGTCACTCCTCCCTCTTTTCTTCTCTTTTCCCCATAAGAATGCTAGAATCTCTCCCCAATTTTATTTTCTTTTCTCTTTCTTTTTCTTCATTTTTCCTTGCATGCATATTCTTTTCCTATTTTTATAATTTTCTTGTTTCTTCCTCTTCCCCACCCACTGAAGTGAAATTTATTCCATTTTCCTTTATTTTTTTTGCATTTTTTCCTCATGTCCTTGATGGCTTGTAATAACTAATCTGCCATTTATTTCATTTTTCCTCTTTCCAATGCCAATTTCCATAGCCAATAAATAATTAACCACAAGTGGATCCCAATGTAACTTTTTTCACCTCATTCAGCTTGGAATACGTGTCCCATAAGCTTGGTTTGATTTTTGATTTTATAACGTCCATATACTATATATTTACATGGAAATTTAACCTTGAACTGTTACAAACCCCTCCCCCTTGGGCGAAAACCATCCTCGTTGTTCTATGACTCTTATGTCAAGACAAAATTGTTGAAAACATGTCAAACAAACTGCTTATTGGAGCTTTGTAAACACAACTCGATATAATATTTACAATTATATATATATATATATATATATATATATATAAGCACATTTTATTTAACAAAAAAATACACAAGGATATAGTTCCAACATCTTATCAACCATCTCCCATGTAGCTTTGTCGGGCCCAAGGTGCTTTCATTGCACTTTAACTTGCACTATTGCACGGTTCCGGAGCGTGAGATTCTTTTAATACAAGATGCATTAAGGCTCTAGTTGAAGCTATCCCTCTAGTTCCACCTATAATACATACCAATCAATCACATGATCAACATTCTATACATATATTTTAATCATATAAACATGAAAAACATCATGGATTTTCACTGATGGAAACAAAGCAAGTTTATATGCCACTGGTCCAATACTTTCAAGGATTTCAAAGCGTCCATAATAATGAGGTACCAACTTGGCACATGAATCTCTCCTTGGGATTCATACACAAGTAAACATGTTATCCAACCTAAAACTCCTTAAATACTCTATGTTGATCCGCATAACTCTTCTACATATCTAAGGTTTCCTTTAAATTCTTTTTGATAACTTGCATCTCTTTCTCCATTTCTTTCAACATATGAGGTCCAATCAACACCCTGCTCATTGGTTCACCCTTTTAAGCCTATTTATTATTGAGAAACAATGTAAAACCCTAAAAATATACAAACCTAACCCTAGGAGATGAAGCACCAAAAATTTGTGGGACTCATTGGGGTTGATTGGTACATCAAATTCTCGGGGTCGTAACTTTGGCATAAGATATTCGTTTGACATGTACGATATCTCATTAGAAATATATTTCCATGGACTATAACTTTTGATTGCAAAACCATTTTGTACATTATTTATTTTCCCATTAAAAAAAAATAGGGCCTTTAGACTACTCCAGAAGTTCAGGACCCAAAAAAATTCCAAAAATAGTAAATTGTACAAAAATTAAGGAAACTGAAAGAAAAAATGTTTGGGATCCAAGTGGAATAGGTGGGTGGACACCAATATCCACCAGGATCAGTCCTCCCCCCTTAGGAAGCAATGGTCCCCATTACTTTGAGTTCCTCCATGAGATGGGGAAACTTCTGATGAACTTGGTGCTTGTTGAGCCCCTTTCCCTTGTGTAGGAGCTAGCCAAATTTGACAACTAGATACAGTTGGATCCTCTGTTGGATATTTTTCTTGTTCTATGTTTCCATGATCCGATCAATTGAGGAATTTTGAGTGGAATTCTACGTTGAACTCTATTGGTGTTAGTTTTTCTATGATATTTGATGTGAACAATAATGCTAGTTTGAAAGTATGGTCGAAGGCAGTCCTAAGGAATGGGTGCGGTCCAAGGAATGGGAGAATGTTGAGCTCAAAATAATTGTCTCCCATAGCCTTGGTGATGGTGTAAGGGTCGTATAATAGTGTTCAGAGCTTCAGATGGACTCTGACAAGGTTTTCTTTCTACGAATGCAACCAAAATGTTTTGCCACCTGAAACTTATGTGGCCCCTAAAGCTGATCATGTCATTTCTTGTACTTGGAATTGGACTTATTCAATATATCATGAACATGTTGGTGGATGTAATAGATGTGTTCAATAAACCTGGTTTCTTTATCAGCATCAGACTTTACATGTGTATATTTTTCCTGTGTAATCACATGAGGCATGGAAACATCAATCGGACAAAATGGTTGAAATCCCAGACCCACTTGAAATAAAATACAACCAGTTGAAACATGGAGAGATTTGCTATAACTATGTTGAACATAGGGAAGGATATCAGCCCAAGTTTGTGGATGCTTGGAGTTGTACATGTGTAGTATGTGCACTATCATCCTATTTTCGACCTTTTCCTGGCCATCAGTATGGGGATGAAATTTCATCGACTTGGTGAGCTTTATTTAAAATAATGACAAGAGAATAGACCAGAATGTGCTCAGGAACCTGCTCTCCTAATATGATATAATGGTCCATAGGATCCCAAAATGTACCCACACTTGTTCGAGGAAGAGTTTGGAAATGTCCTCTATTGTGATACTCTTCTTGTAGGCTGCTAATATAGCCATCTTAGAAAATATTTCCATGACCAAAAACAAACATTCATTTCCATGCTTGGTAGAAGGGAGGACAAAAAGAGAGTCCATAGAGATGGATTCCTAGTGCTTTTTAGGAGTAGGAAAATGAGTGTACAAGCCTTGCTTCTTGATTTTTGGCTTGGTGATGGCATAAGTAGTGCAGGATATGATATATTTTCCAACATCCTATCGGAGTTTTGGCTAATAACAATAGTTCTTCACTATTGCCACAATTTTCTCCATACCAAAGTGTCATGTGACCTGATTGTAGTGCACCTCCCAAATAAACCTGGCACACTCGCTTGAAGGAACACAAAGGTGGACTAAGTAGCATAACAATGCATCCTGGAGGTGGAAGTCTAGTCATTTCTATTTAGATTGCAACAAGATGATGAACTTAGTGGAAAGAAGTCACCTTCACTAAGTGGGCCCGCAGGCTATTTTTGGCGCAAAGTCTATTTTTAGACTATGTCTATTTTTAGACATATGGATCATGTTCTATGAGTTGTAGGATGCTATTTGTAAATGGTTGGTCAAGTCGGAAAAAAATAGATGGATTTATATTTTTAGACATACTGGGCGGAATCTATTTTTAGATTGCCAGTCTAAAAATAGATATGTCGAATATTATTAGCTCTTAATAATATTTGGACTATAAACATTATATTATTCTCTTGGAGTACTTCAGTTAAGTGCACAAATGTGGCACAAGAGCTGACAGAAGGAATTACGCTATTCCTAGGGGTTAAGTGGAGCTATTGCATGGAGACTTCAGTTAGAACTCATGTGAGAGAGTTTTCTGGAGTTGATTGAGGAGTTAATGGAGTTGTGTTCAGTTTAACTAATCTAAACATAGTTGAACTAGTTGTATTTAGTGTAACTAATTAATACACTAGTGAAGAGTGGTGTGAATTAATTATTAATTAATTCACTAATTATAAACTCATTAATCAACTAAAGAATACATCAGTTAACTTCAGTGCATGGACAGTTTCAGTAGAGACCAGTGCAGAAATAGGTGAAAGAGCAGGTTAACTATCAGTTGTGACTATGCTATTGCATATTTGCAACAACCAGTGATTGGAGGAGCCCATGAGGATTACGCAGTACAAGCCAGGTGGTTTATGTTATTTAATGAGCCATCCTACAGCATTGATTACGCAATAGAGGTTGGCTATCAGGTGGCAGAGATTGGAGCATGTGTTTTGCTAGATCTAGCTTGATTAGTGTGTAGCAATTGGAGGATGTGCTAAGAGCTTGTGAGGAGCTTTGTACAATGTTTGTTACATGATCTCTATGACATATAATATACAGATAGTTGGGGGTTTTTAGCTTTAAGATTTCCCATGAAATACTGTGTTCATATGTGTGAATGTTTATGGTTTTAATGTGCGCATGCAATTGATTTTATTTTCGCATGTAATGATCAATGGTAGAAGAGATTTTGTATTGTGCATAAAGATAAAATAGTGTGTGATTAGGAGAAACTCGGTGAATAATATATCAGTTATTCAAATTTTCTACATGGTATCGGAGTGATATTGATCATTGGAGCAACTGCAAAACATTGAAGCTGTTGAGTTTTGTGCTGGTGGAATTCAAATTTGCAGTAGTGTTTTCTTGGTGTCGAAGTTGAGATGTCTTTCAACGGATTGTGATTGGAGTATGCCCTTGAGGGAAGCTTGAATTATATTGCATGGAAGGACAGGATGGAGACAGTTCTGGATGACAATGGGTTGAAGGAGTTCATAGATGCAAAAATTTCAAAACCTACTTCTAGTGATGCTGTCGTACTTGACGCATGGAAAAAGAAGACAGCAAAGTGTCGAAGGATTTTGTTGGAAGGTGTGAAGGATCACATAGTGTCCAGCCTTCATGGTAAGGCTTCTCCATTCTTGATGTGGAAAGCTTTGACAGATTTATTCCAAAGCAAGAGTGACCAAAAGAAGTTGGCGCTCAAGGATAAACTCAGAAACATAAAAATGGAGAAAGGCGACAGTATGCCCAAGTACCTAACGAAGTTCATCCAATGCAGGGATGATCTGGGAAGTGTGGGGGTTATTGTTGATGAAGAGGACTTGTTGAGCTTGGCTCTCCTTGGGCTTCCGAAGAGTTGGCATTCCTATCAAGACTCTGTCAATGGTCGGGAGAAATTGCTAGGATGGGAGCGACTTTGGTCAAATCTTGTGCAAGAGGAGATAAGGCGGAGTACCAAGGATGGATCTTCATCAAAGAACTCTGATGAAGAAAATTGTGCTTTTGCTGCCAAAGCAAAGAAGGGGAAGAGCAAGAAAGCTTCTCAATCCGGTGCGAAAGGCAAGATGCAGGACATGTCCAAGGTGAAGTGCTTTCACTGTCACCAACACAGAAATTACGCCACTAGTTGTCCACAAAAGAAGAAAAATAAGCAGGCTGATTGAACTACAGCTGGAGAGGCCTTAGCCTCGCATTTTGAGCTGGATTTTTCACTGAACACATGCTTGGTCTCAAGTGTGATGGGTTCAGTGTGGTTTCTTGACAGTTGTGCATATTTTCACATGACAGGAGATCGAGATTTGTTTACTGATCTGGATGAGAAAGATCTTGGAGTGCACATCGAGATGGGTGATGATGCTAGATACAGTGCGACTGGTATCGGTACCATTTCCTTTGAGAGGGATTCTGGTAAACCCTTCGAATTGAAGGAAGTGATGCATGTTTCGGGATTGAAGAAGAATCTGATCTCCGTGGCGATGTTAGAAGACAAAGGATATGATGTTGTCTTTAGCGCTTTCCTACGCAGTAAGGCAATTGGTGAGACCTGGAGGATAGGGTTCAAGGTAAGAACCTTTATCAATTGCAGGTAGATGGCTGTGCAGCAATGGCAGGCAAGGCAGAAGGAGTGGTGAGCCGGGATGATGGTGAGTTGTGGCACCGGAGATTGGGCCACCTTCACCATGGAGCTTTGAAGATACTATAGTAGATTTCTACTTGGCTTCCTAAGGGTACTCTTGCACAGTCAGATCAGTGCAAGGGATGTACCTTGGGAAAATTTGTGAAAGCCACATTTTATGAGAAGGATAGTCGCACCACAACGATCCTTAAGAGAATTCACATAGACGTGTGTGGACCTTTCTCAGTAGCTTCGACAGCAAATCACAGGTACTATGTGATATTTGTTGATGATTTTTCTCGTAAGTGCTGGATCTTCTTCATGTAGAAGAAGAGCGAGACATACTCAAAGTTCTGTGAGTTCAAGGCACTGGTTGAGAAAGAATCAGGGAAGAAGGTGAAGGCTCTTAGGAGCGACAATGGTGGTGAATTCATCTCTGGAAAATTCAAGGACTTTTGTAGCGCAGAAGGAATTCGAAGAGAGCTCATAGCACCTCATAACCCACAACATAATGGGGTTGCTAAGCGGAAGAACAGAACGATCGTGGGTGCTACACGGGCGATGTTTCATGATCATGGCCTTCCCATACACTTGTGGGCTGAGGCATGCAATACTGCAGTATATGTGCAGAACCGTTTTCCTCGCAGGATACTTGGCATGAGTACACCTGAGGAGGAATTTTCTGGTAAGCAGCTTGATATTTCCCATTTGAGGATTTTTGGTTCACCTATTTACATTCATGTGATGAAGGATGCCAGGAAGAATCTGGAGCCAACTGTAGAGATTGGGATATTTGTGGGGTACATTGATACACCGCACAACTATTGTGTGTATTTTCCAGACAGTTGCAAGACTGTTGTGCGACGGGATATCAAATTTCATGAGGAGAAAGCCATGAAGTGTTCGCTTGAGAGGGAGCCACACTTGCATGCATATGAGGAGCTATTAGTTCCTAAGGATGAGTCTCTGCATGTGGATCAACCACAAGAGGAGGTTCATGGAGTGGAAGAGACCACTCATGCAGCACCAACCATCAGAGGGCGGAAGCGCACTACAAAAGCTGAGTGACTGGCTCAAGATGCAGAGACGGTTGTAGGAGCACCTACATCACATCGCAGACAGAGACAGTCACCTGACCGGTATACTGGATACATGGCTCTTATGAGCAAGTGTATCATGACGGAGCCATCCTCTTTCGAGGAAGCTATGGAGGATCCCACATGGGTAGATGCCATGGTGGAAGAGTATGATTCGATTGTCAGAAACAGTGCATGGGAGATTGTCTCGAGGCCGGAAGGGAAATCAGTAGTGGGTTCGAGATGGATCTACAAAGTGAAGCGGGCAGCTGACGGAAGTGTGGATAAGTACAAGGCAAGATTTGTTGCCTGAGGCTTTTCACAGATTGAGGGGATCGATTATGAGGAAATCTTTGCACCTGTCACAAGGTATTCTTCCATACAAACGATTCTTGCTCTCTCAGCGCAGATGGGGTGGCACATTCATTAGATGGATGTGAAGACTGCATTCCTCAACGAGGTGATTGAGGAGGAGGTGTACATAGAGCAGCCTGAAGGTTTCGAGATCTTCAGCAGCGAGTCGCATGTGTGAAGGATCAAAAGAGTGTTGTATGGGTTGAAACAAGCACCTCATGCTTGGTACACATTGATAGATAGTTATTTCACCGGACTTGGATTCTCCAAGAGTGAGGCGGATCCGAACCTATACCAGATTGTGGTGGAGGGTAAGTTGCTGATCATTGTACTTTATGTAGATGATTTGATTTTGATAGGTGATGAACTGTTGATACACTCATGCAAGGCTGATCTTGCAAAGGAGTTTGAGATGAAGGACTTGGGCCTCCTTCATTATTTCCTGGGATTGGAAATTTGGCAACGCAGTGGTGGACTGTTTTTTTCTCAGGGTAAGTATGCCCGGGAGATACTGGAGAAGTTCAACATGCATGGCTGCAAGCCTGTTGATACTCCTCTTCCTGGTGGATGGAGGAAGGAGGATGCTACTTCGGCGGAGGTAGTGGATGCCACTGTTTATCGACAGTTGGTGGGGTCGCTTATGTATCTGGTCAATACACAACCCAACATATGCTATGCTGTTAACCAGCTTTCACAAGCTATGGTTAAGCCTACCAAGCTCTACTGGAAGGCAGGCAAGCATGTATTGAGATATCTCAAAGGCACATCGGGATATGGATCATGGTACAGACAGGAGGATGAGTTGAGGCGGCATGGCTTCACGGATCGGTATCATCATATCAGAGATTGTGTGCAGCAGAAGATCATGTTACTTTCATACATTCCCACGGAGGATCAGGATGCTGATATCTTGACGAAGGCGCTCACCAGGAGCAAATTCGAATACCACAGAGGCAGGATAGGGGTGGAAGATAATCCTTATCTTGTTGAGAGGGAGTGTTGAGATTGCAACAAGATGATGAGCTTAGTGGAAAGAAGTCGCCTTCACTAAGTGGGCCCGCAGGCTATTTTTGGCGCAAAGTCTGTTTTTAGACTATGTCTATTTTTAGACATATGGATCATGTTCTATGAGTTGCAGGATGCTATTTGTGGATGGTTGGTCAAGTCGGAAAAAAATAGATGGACTTCTATTTTTAGACATACTGGGCGAAATCTATTTTTAGATTGCCAGTTTAAAAATAGATATGTCGAATATTATTAGCTCTTAATAATATTTGGACTATAAACATTATCTTATTCTCTTGGAGCACTTCAGTTAAGTGCACAGATGTGGCACAGGAGCTGACAGAAGGAATTACGCTATTCCTAGGGGTTAAGTGGAGCTATTGCATGGAGACTTCAGTTAGAACTCATGTGAGAGCGTTTCCTGGAGTTGATTGAGGAGTTAATGGATTTGTGTTCAGTTTAACTAATCTAAACATAGTTGAACTAGTTGTATTTAGTGTAACTGATTAATACACTAGTGAAGAGTGGTGTGAATTAATTATTAATTAATTCACTAATTATAAACTCATTAATCAACTAAAGAATACATCAGTTAACTTCAGTGCATGGACAGTTTCAGTGGAGACCAGTGCAGAAATAGGTGAAAGAGCAGGTTAATTATAAGTTGTGACTATACTGTTGCATATTTGCAACAATCAGTGATTGGAGGAGCCCATGAGGATTTTGAAGTACAATCCAGGTGGTATATTTTATTTAATGAGCCATCCTACAGCATTTATTACGCAATAGAGGCTAGCTATCAGGTGCCAGAAATTGGAGCATGTTTTTTGCTAGATCTAGCTTGATTAGTGTGTAGCAATTGGAGGTTGTGCTGAGAGCTTGTGAGGAGCTTTGTACAATGATTTTTACATGATCTCTATGACATATAATATACAGATAGTTGGGGGTTTTTAGCTTTAAGCTTTCCCATGAAATACTGTGTTCATATGTGTGAATGTTTATGGTTTTAATGTGCGCATGCAATTGATTTTATTTCTGCATGCAATGATCAATGGTAGAAGAGATTTTGTATTTTGCATGAAGATAAAATATTGTGTGATCATGAGAATCTCGGTGAATAATATATCATTTATTTAAATTTTCTACACTTTCTTTCCATACACTAGCATCTAGTATGTGGTAGATAACTCTGAATCATTTTTTCATAGTTGCAACCATCCAGAGGTCTCGTGGCCACAAGAGTTAAAGACAATGGTCAGTGCTACAATCCGGGGTTGAATGAGGCACTATGAAACATGATTGGTGTTTCACTTATTGTATTTAATGTTCAAATGGAATTTTTTCAGATGTGTGGACCACTTCTGATGGTGATTGTTGTGTGACTTTCCTTGTGTCTGTATGAACATGAGAGGTTAGTGATTTATGTGGATGAATTTATCCTTCCCAAGAATGTAATGTTTTATTTTTCATCAAGCATGCATGAGAGAATAATTCTCTTTATCATAAGTGGAGTATTGATGAATTGTATCAGAAAGTGTCTCACAGTGATAGGCCATCGGATGCCCTTGCCGAGTGAAGATTGCACCAATAGCATAGTTGGAGGCATCCATATAAATTTAAAATGGTTGGGGCAAGTTTGGAAATGTGAATACTAGTGCAAAGTAAAGGTGGTGCTTCAACTCAACGAATGCCTTCTATTGGGACTCAGACTAGGAAAAAATTTCTCTCACTCCACCCTTGGTAACTTGAATAAAAGGAAAAGTGATATGAGAGAATCCCAAAACAAACCTCCAATAAAATTTGGCAAGGAATAAAAATATGTGAATATTTTTTAGAGTGGTCAATGTTCGCTAATCCTGAATTAGTTGGATCTTATTTAGATCCACATGCATGGATTTCTCATCAATGATGTAACCTATATATTTGACCTGGCTCATACCAAAGGTGCATTTATCCAAGTCGTCACATAGTTTTTGTTTCCATATGGTTTGAAGGATCTGTCGAATGTGTTGCAAGTGCTCTTCCCAACTCTTGTTGAAGATTAGGATGTCATACAGATATACAACCATGAAAAATTTGGTGAAGGGACGCAAGATGTCATCCATCAGTCTCATAAAGGTTGTGGGGGAATTTGTTAACCCGAAAGACATGGCCAACCAATAAAAATGGCACTCCTTGGATTTGAAGGTAGTATTCCATACAACCATGGGTTCTATTGGTGTAGGTTTTAGCCCTATACAAAAATTACCTGCAAACAAATTCATAAAACAGAAAATAATAAAAATATAAAAATATAAAAAAAATGAAGAGAACATAAAACAAATATACACATAAATTTTCCCCTGGATCCCAAAATTGGGACTACTAGATTGATTTTTTATTATATTCATTTAAATGATATAATACATATATATACATGCTAAAGCATTCATAAACCCAAAACCATTAATCCTGGATTAGAACATAACTGTAGTTCCCTTGACTGGATCTACAAAACACCATGGGAAGAAAATTGTCTTCCCAAACCCATGTGAAAAACCCATGCAAAAAACCATGGGTAGATCCACCCACCATCTTCAAATCCACCACCCATCCATGGGTTTGCATATATATATTCGTGGAAACAATATAACACAAACCCAAAATTTTGCCACTTATTGTTTTATTTTCCATACAAGGGGTCACGGGAGAGCTTAGTCATTGGTCCAACCCTGCACCGCCCATTGTTTCTCTACACAAAGAAAACTTCTCAGTGCTCACAGACTTCATCAATGTATCTGCAATATTCTTCAAAGTGTCCACCTTTATCAGTGGCATATTTTTTTCTTCAACCATATCCCTCACAAAGTGATACCGAACATCAATGTGCTTTGTCTTTGAATGATAAGCAGGGTTCCTTTCCAAGAAAATTACACTTTAGCTATCAAATTCTATCCTTATAGCTCATTGTACCAACCCCATACTTGAACAAAATATTTTCAACCAAACTTCTTCCTTGCTTGCATGAGTGGCTTCCATGTATTCAACCTCTGTAGTTGAAATAGCCACTACAGATTGTCTTTTTCTCATCCAAATGAGTTCTCCTCTAAATATATTAAACACATACCCACTTGTAGATATTCTCTGATCTAAATCTCCAGCTCAATCTGCATCAAAAAATCCATGTATGTCCAAAAATATGTCCAATCCTGATCTTCCTTGGTAGCACAGACCATAATGACTAGTTCCATGCAAATACTTGAAAACCTGCTTCATTGTTGTCGAATGCTCCTTCCCTGGTTTTGACATAAACCTGCTCAATACTCCCACTGCACGTGCAATGTCTAGACTATTACATACCATTGCATACATCAGGCTGCTATCTACACTTGCATATGGAACACGAGACATGTCCTCTTCTTCTTCTTATGTCTTGGGACATTGTTCAACAGATAACTTTACACCTACATGAATAGGAACCTTCACTAGTTTACTATCCTACATATTAAAACTTAGCCATATTGTCTCAACTTACTTCCTCTAGTTTAACCAGAGCTTCCCCTTTTCCTGATCTTATTTAATTTCCATGCCCAAGATATAGTTTGCAGCACCAAGAACCTTCATGTTGAATTTGGAGGACAATTTGGTCTTCAAATCCTAGATAATTTCTTTTTCATTTACAATCAGCAACTTATCATCCACATACAAGACCAAATAAATAACACGGTCACCAATTACTTTAAAATACACATAGTGATATGTTTTTCTTCTGATTAAGTCAAGTACTCATATATATGTATCAATTTTTTGATACCACATCCTTGGTGAGTGTTTTAACCCATACAATGACGTTTTTTAACCTACATACTCGTTCATTCTTACCATTCACCACAAAGCCTTCAGGTTTCTTCATGTAGATCTCTTCTTCTAGATCCCTGTGAAGAAATTTTGTCTTCACATCCATATTTTATATCTCAAAATCAAAAGCAACAACAATTGATAAAAGTAATATAATAGAATTTAACTTGACAACAGGAGAAAAAATATCACCAAAATCAATTCTTGACACCTAGGAATAACTTTTTCTACCAACCGAGATTTGTATTTCTCCACCTTGCCTTTTGCATTCATCTTCTTCTTAAACACCCATTTGATTCCAATGGGTTTCATTCTAGCTGAAAACTCCACCATATTCCAAGCCTCATTTTTGTCCAAATATGACATTTCATCAACCATGGCCTCTTTCCAAAGTTTTACATCCTCTGAATCTATTGCTTCCCTGACAGTTCTAGGATCATCATCAGTAATAGATGAAGAAAAATTTGAACAAAAATCATATGGACTATACCTTTCTGGATGCCTTCTCTCTCGAACTGATTTTCTCAAAGATCGAGTTTGTGGCTCTTCCTCTTCTGATTTGTGTTCTCCAGTAGAGTCTGATTCTTCCTCCTTTAGCTCAAACTCTATCTTCTCATGTTCCTTTGGTAGGAATTCATGTTTAATAACATCTTTCACCTCTCTAAACACAACATCTTAGCTATGCACAATCTTCCTTGTTTATGGGTTACAAAGCTTATAACTTTTTAAACCATCCTTATACCCAATAAAGATGCACCTTCAAAATTTACCATCCAACTTGGTTATTTTCTCCTTTGGAACATGTACATATGCATCACAACCAAATGCCCTCAAATGTGAAAGAGAGGGTTTCTTACTAGTCCATACTTCATGTGGAGTCTTATCCTCCAACACTGATGAAGGTGATTTGTTAACCAGGTAACATGCAGACTCCACTGCCTCTGCCCAAAATTATTGTCCTAACCTGACACCACTGAGAATCATTCTTTCCTTTTCCATCAACCTCATGTTCATTTTTTCTGAAACTCCATTTTACTGAGGAATTTATGGAGTAGTCTTCTGCCGTGCTATACCACACTTCTTACAAAACTCATCAAATTCTTTCTTGTAGAACTCTCCACCATTATATGTCCTCAACACCTTTATCTTCTTCTTTGTCTGGTTTTCCACCAGAGATTTAAATTATTTAAACTTACAAAAGACTTCAGATTTCTTCCTGAGTAAATATATCCATGTATTCCTTGAGAAGTTATCTATACATACTACACAAAATTACCCAGTGATGGAACCGACACAGGTCCAAACACATCACTATGCACAAGCTCTAATATCTTGTTCACCCTCTTAGCACAAGAGGGGAAACTCACCCAATTTTTCTTCTCATATACACATTGTTCACAGAAGTTGAAATCCAGGGAGAAATTACACATACCTTCTACCATACCATTACCATGTATTATTCGAAGGCCCTTCTCTCCAATATGTCTAAGGCTTTGATTCTATAACATGGTATTTTATCTAGAGACCACAATGTTTTCAACTCCACTTTCAAGAACCACAAAACTATTTCACCCATCAATAACATTGCTACCCAGAAAATTGTACAGAGTTCCAATCTGAACTCCCTACATCAATACTAGTGCTCCCTGAACCATCTTGTAGGTATCCTTCTTGAGCAATGTTTTTACAACTACATCATCCATCTTTCTTAAAGAAATCATATTTATGGCCAATGCAGGAATATGCAGAACACCAGGAAGTGTTCTAATCCTTCCACCTTGCAAATTACACTTGAATTTTCCATATTTTATGATTCTGGCCTTCTTTTCATATCCTAAGAAGACATGCCACCATCATATTTCTCATACTAATAGAACCACTCCCTATGGGGAGTGAAGTGAAAGGATGCACATGATTCAATAAACCATGCCTCATGATCGACATGTGTACTTGAAGATGAATCCAAGTACACATCCCCACCTTCATTTGATGTGGTTTCCACCTCTGCAGAAGGAGCATCATCAGATCCCTTTCCTTTCTCAGGAGCTTTAGATCTACAATCCTTTTTGTAGTGCCCTTTCTTTCCACATTTCCAGCACACCTTTACAGGTTTTCCTAGAGATTTAGATCTCCCACTCAAGGAATATATATATATATATATATATATATATATATATATATATATATATATATATATATATATATTATTCTAGTACCGTCCTCATACAAACAAGGCATCTCCATTATGGCTCTCCATATTTTTCTGTCTCATCTCCTCTAACAGCAGGTACGATAATATTTGATCAAAATTCAAAGTAGTTGTATTGCTACCTATTGCAACAACTAGACTATCCCATGAATATGGTAGAGAACAAAAAAAACTGATGAACTTATATTCGTCTGAAATTTTAATATCAATAGATAATAACATGCTTATCATAGTATTAAAGGCATTCATATGCTCTGTTACCGATTCTCCATCCTTCATCCTCAGGTTATACAACTTTTTCCATAGGAATAGTTTGTTCACGAGAGACGTATATTAGTACAAAGTCCCTAACTTGTCCCACAAATCCTTCATCATATTTTCCCATGTTACATTCAACAATGTTGAATCTAAGATACACAACCATATTATGCTCTTTACCTTCCAATCCAACTTCGCCCAGTCTTTTGCTAAAATTTTTGTTGGTTTAGTACCCGAATATACCGCGATCCATTGATCTTTATCCACCAACAGATCCTCCATCTTGAGCTTCCACAAGTAAAAACTCTGACCAATCAATTTCTCGATCTCTATCTTTTCAATGCTTAACATCTTCTTTCATCGCAAGAATTGATCCCGTAGATCTCCCACTGAACAAGGTCTACCACAGGCCCGATAAAAACCCCTTAGCAACAAAGGTGTCCCCTTGAGTTTGAAACAACTCTGATACAAAATGTAGGTTTTAACCCTATACATAAATTACTTGCAAACGAAATCCTAAAATAGAAAAATAAAAAATGGCAAGAACATAAAACAAATATACACATATATTTTCCCCTGGATCCCAAAACCGAGACTACTAGATTTATTTTTAATTATATTCCTTTCAATGTTACAATACATATATATATATATACATGTTGAAGCAATCATAAACCCTAATCCATTAACCCTGGATTAAAACATAATCATAGTTACCTTGACATATCTACAAAATACCATGGGTAGAAAACCATAATGTCCAAAAACATGGGCAAAACCCATGCACAAAACCATGGGTAGGTCCGCCCACCATATTTGGGTATGCCCCCCATCCATGGGTCTGCATATATATAGTCATGGAAATAATATAACACACACCCAACAATTGGAACCTGGTGATATCCAAACTTCAAATCGATCTCTCTAAAGTACTTGGCTCCCTTGAGTTTGTCAAAAAGGTCATCAATTCATGGGGTTGGATACCTGTTCATGACTATGATTTTTTTAGTGCCCGATATGCAATGCGGAGTCTCCAAGTCCCATCCTTCTTCTCTACAGGTACAATCAAGCTGCCACAAGGTGAGGAACTTGGTCGAATGTTTCCTTTTTGCATCAACTCTTGGATCTTCCACTTGATTTCTTCATCTTCCAAAACAGAGCGAAGAAATATCATCCCATTGGTAAGGGGTTATCTATGAGTCATATATATCAAATTATTGACCTAATAGTGAAAATTTACCCATATGGGTGAGGCTAAGATGTCCTTGTATTCTTCCATGACCTTATCCACCTGCTTTTTCTATGTGAAGGAACCCTTCCTAAGGGCCATGTATGTGCCCACGATATTCCCCTTAATTTGAGAGTGAATAAAAAAGAAAACAAATTTCCCAGTCTAAGAGATGTTCTTACTTCACTACTTAGCAGAGATAAAAGATATGGTGGTAGGTGGGACTACCTCTATTATCCTGTATAACTTACTAACTGAAGTAATAATAATAGTGCGAGGATTAGAATCATACACAACATGATGCTTCTACAAGTATGGTTGGCCTAAAAACACATCATAGACATGAAGAGGAGAAACATCAGACAATACCTCATCTATGAAGGGCTTGATGTTGTAAGGAAGGTGACATTGTTGACCAACACAAAAATCTCATCCTTGGCAGAGCCATATGATGGTGTATGGATGTGGGTGAGGTGTGGTCAGAAATCCCAATCAATTAATTACATCTACTAAGATGAGGCTATTTTGGCTCCCACTACTGACAATGAACTATAACAGAGAACCCTTCACCCACATCTATGAGTGGAAGAGACTCTCCCCCTCCTCTGGATATTCTGGCTTAGTCTTCAAGACCTTGGTGGTGGAAATGGTGTCACTAGGTTCTATGTTAATATATATTTCCCCTTTTCATTATGCTTGTTGTATTATGACTCAAAATCAAAACATTCATCGAACTATGAAGTTGTTAGCATGACCATCAATGATTGCTTGGTGTGGCACTCATGTATGTTGTGACTGGGACTCTTCTGGAACTCACACTAATTTCCTGTGTCCTTATTTTTCTTTATGGTGTTATTCTTTGCTTGTGGCTTCGATGGGTTTTCCAGGGCCACTCCACCTTGGTCTTTTCCTTTGTTCTACAGTTTAGGGGTGCTCTTGCCCTGCTTCTAATTCGTAGATATAAAGTCACGCTTCTTTTGTTTAAAATTTTGTTCAACCTTGGGAGCATATTGGTATGTTTCACTAAGTGAGGAGATGTCAAAAAAATATATTTCTTCTTGTATGTATTTGTGCAGACAGTAGTAGTATTTGAGCACCAGATGTTGCTTAGAGTCTTTCATACCCAACTTTGTGCGTAGAGTATGAAAATTATTTGTGAAATCATGCACATCGTGGTCCCTTTTTTGTTGTAATATGGTCCATTGTATGCACTTATATTCATAGCTCCCCACAAGGTAATATTGTTCCTTGATAACATCTTATAAATAGTTCGAAGTGGGTGTGATTTTAAACAAAGAGGGTTCCTTGACCCTTCTCTCACAATAGGTTTCCCACCAGTCCTTGACATGGGGGGAATACTTAAGCAGTAAAAAGTAATATTTTCCCTCTTAGAGAAATTATGGACTGAAAAATAACCTTCCAACATATTCATCCATTTATCTACAACACCTGCATCTACCTGACCTTCGAATTTAGGGATATCAAAGTTAAGTTTTACCTTTAAGGTGGTGGCACCTCTAAAGTGACTATTGGATGAAAATGGATCATCTATTGTAATCTGCCAAAGGATCTGGAAAAAAAATTCCATCATCTTGTTCCTTTATAGCTCGTGGGCTTCTTCGAGCAACAATTTGATAGGATGCTCCCTTGTATTTATTTTCTTCCACCATGGGCTCAGGTCATCAATTTCAATGGGGACATTCTTGCAAGGGCTCAACCAGTTAAAGTCCCAACTCCTTATACCCTAACCTCGTTCAGGTCATGCACAAGAAAATAGAGAAAGAGAAAACTGCTCTGATACCACTGGTCTAGATTTATGCATGGAAAAAATTAAACATAGATTAAAATATAAACATAGAGCTATAACAAAAACAAAACTTCAATTCATTACTAACAAATACTAAAAACTATTTACATACAAAATGGAAATAAACTAGCTCGGACGATGGTAGCTCATCTTTAAGAATAGATGTGATGGATACATGTCTCCCGAAATGTGTTAAAATATGGCTCAGAGGCCTATTTATTATCTATAAATAATGGAAAACCATAAACATCCAAAAACCTAGCCCTGGGATATGAAGCTCCAAAAGTATATGGGCCCCATTGGGGTTAATTAGTACATCAACTTCCTGGGGTCATAACTTTGAAATACAATCTTTGTTTGACGCATATGATACCTCATTAGAAATTTTTATTTGAGGACTACAAATTTCAATTGTATAATCCTACCATGTGTATCACATTTTCATGTTTTCCAAAAAAAAAATGTTGCTTAGGGCCTTAAAACAACTCTAGAAGTTTAGGACCTGAAAAAATGCCAAAAATGGTAAACTATGCTACAATTAAGGAAACTGAAAGAAACAATGTTGGGGGTCTAAGTGGAATAGGTGGGTGGCCAACAATGTCCACCAATTTTATTCCTCTCCCCTTAGTAAGCAATGGACCCACTTGTTTTGAGTGCCTCCATGAGATGGGGAAACTTCTATTGAACTTGGTCCCTAGTGAGCCACTTTCCCTGGTGCAGGAGTTGGCCAAATTTGAAAACTCGATACGGTTGGACCCTCTATTGATGAGTGTTATTGATCTGCGTTTCCATGATCCAATCAGTTGTGGCATGTCCCATGCAGTCTGGGTTGAGTTATGTTGGTTTTAATTGTTTTGCAATACATGATGTGTCCAACAATGATGGAAAGTATGGACAAAGTTGGTCCACATTGAACAATGGGTGTAGGCTGAGGAATGGGGGAATATTGAGCTCGAAATAATTGTCTCCCATAACCTTGGTGATGGTGTAAGACACGTATCAAAGTGGTTGAAGCTTTTAATGAGCTCTGACATGGCGCTCTTTCTACAAATGCAACCAAACTTTGTCGCCCACCAGAAACTTATGTGGCACCCGATGTTGATCATGTTGATAAAATTATGTGACGTTATTTCTGCAAACGCAACCAAAATTTTTCATCCACCTAAAAATTACTTGGAATTCGACTTATCCAAGATGTCGTGAAGTTGCTGGCAGATGTGTTGGATGCATTCAATAAACCTGGTTGCTTTATCAGCCTCAAACTATACATGTGTAGAGTCTACCTATGTAGTCTCATGAGGCATGCCAACATCAATCAAAACATTAGATAAATTTTGAGGTATAAAATGGGCCTACTAAGAAAAATGTACAACCAAAATAAACTTTATAAGAACCAATATGATTCAATATGATGATGTCAACCATGGGGGATGATTCACCATTTTTGGGGTAAAAAAGTAAAAAGATTAAAAAATAATAAACTACTTTTTCAACTTGTATTTTCAACTTAGCTCCCTAAGGTGTTACTCAAATTTCAAGCTGGATTACTCGATGGATGAAAAATTTAATTCCTCATCCAATGAGTACCCATGTTGCATACTTATAATGGACTCTGCTACACGAAAAATGAGAAATACATGAAAAAATGTGATGGCAATCATGTTTTTCATGTATTTCTCATTTTTCGTGTAGCAAGGTCCATCAAAAGTATTCAACATGGGTACTCCTTGGATTAGGAATCAAATTCTGCATCCAATGAGTGTTCTCACTCGAAATTTGAGTAAACCCATATAGAGATAAGTTGAAAATACGAGTTGAAAAAGTAGTTTTTCACTTTTCCCTCTAAAATTTGATGATGTAATCTAATATTATTTTATTGTTTCCACTATTATTTTATAATTTCCGTAGGAGGCCCATTTTAGACCTCAAAATTCCCCTAATGACAATGGTTGAAATCCAAAACCCACTTGAAAGGGATTGTGGCCAGTCGACCTATGGAGAGCTCTGTTATAACTATGTTGCACATAGGGAAGGTTCTCATCCCAATTTTGTTGATGCTTGGAGTTGTACATACGTAGTATGTGCACTATCATATTGTTGATGACCTCTTCCTGACCATCATTCTGGGGGTGTAATTTCATTTAATTGGTGAGCTTGGTGTCCAATAATGACTAGAGACTTGATTAGAATGTGCTCAGGAACCTTCTATCTCAATCTGATATAATGGTCCGCAAGAACCCAAAATGTACCCACACTCGTTCGAAGAAGAGTTTGGAAGTTTCCTCTGTTGTGATACTTTTCTTGCATGTCGCCAATATATCTATCTTAGAAAATATATCCACGACCACAAACGCATATTCATCACCATGCTTGGTAGAATGGAGGCTAGACAACTAGTCCGTGGAGATGGATTCCAAGGGTTGGATGGGAGTAATTCGAGGAGTGTAAAAGCCTTGCTTCTTTATGGTTGGCTTGGAAATGGCACAAACAATATATGACATATTTTCCAACATCCTATTAGAGGATTGGCCAATAATAATACTTATGTAGTATTGCCACAATTTTCTCCACACCAAAGTGTTCTGCGACCCAAATTTAGTGCACATCCAAAATAATATTGGAACACTCGCTTGAAGGAACATAAAGGAAGACCAAGTAGCCTAACAATGAGTCCTGGAGGTGGAACTCTAGTACTTTCTTGCCATCCACTAGCATCTAGTATATGGTGGTGAACTTAGGATCATTTTTGTCTAGTTTCGTCCATCCAAATGCCTTGTGGCCACAAGAGTTTAGGACAATGGTTAGTGCTGCAACTAGGGGTCGATGGTGGAAATTTGTAATATGATTGGTGCTTCCCTTCTTATAAATAATGTTCAATGGAATTATTATAGATATTTGGACCACATCTGATCTCAATCGTATTGTAACTTCCTTTGTGCATATGAACTGGAGAGGTTGGTGATTTTTGTGGATGACCACCTCCTTACCAAGAATGTAATGTTTCCATTTTTGGTAATCCTGCACAACATAATACATCTCTTTATCATAGGTGGGGTATTTCTTAATTGTATCAAAAAGTGTCTCATTATGATAGGCCACCAAATGCCCTTGCTAAGTGAGAACTGCACCTGTTGGGGTCTCGTGTTTTGATAGTTTGGAAAATAAAAAGACAAGGCAACATCAGAACCAAACTTTAGAGTCCCAGGATCTAGTCCTCCTGTTCTCAGAGAGGGATCTCTCGAATTTTTGTTTGCAAAGGTTTATCTCGTGTGCTTGGAATATAAATTTTAGACTAGTTATTAAGTGCAGGTGTTTGTATGTTTGTTTTTTTGGTTGGATTGATACAGCAGAACATGAAAGGCCTAGGAAAGATATATAGAATGGAGGAGCATCTGGCTCATTGGGCAATGGAGTCAAAAAGACGTCATAACATACTTATCAATGGATAAGGGATATCAAAGGGAAAATCTAACTTGGCCACAGGATCCTTTGGTTTTTGGAATGAGATGGACATCAATGATTTGGAAAGAGAAGTTTAATTCTCAACAAAGGGGATTTGAAAACACAATTTAAACAATAAAGAGCTTTTTGATAGACAGGGCTAACCATGAATTCTACAAATCACACTTTAAGCAAACAATGATTTCAAAACAACTTTTAAAATGAAATCTAAGATCCAGGGAACACCCTATTTCCTCAAAGATTTTATTTCAAATGACTTAGAAAACATAAAATATTAACTGATAATTGCAGTCCTAGAAGAGGGAACACCTAACACATCTATGATTACAACTATAAAGAACTTTAAGACAACTACTTAAGCAAGGACAAAGGGCAAGATCAGAACAGACCTCCTTGGCTCACTGTAAACAGAAAAATTCAAAGGGAGACTTCAATAATAGTTTTTAAGTGGCAGCAGACAAGCAGGGAAAACCATAAATCATGTTGAAACCAACTATTCGAACTATTAAAGAAATAAACGAGCATGAAGACTAAAGAGAGAGATTAAAGACTCTAAAATACTTCAGCAGAAGAAAACATGAAACAGTGAAGGATGAACAGGTCTAAGGTGCTTCCAGGAGTCATTTCTTAGCCTAAAACTTTCAACCTACTGTAGTAAGAAATCATGGAACATAATGAAAACAGGAGAAAACATTAAACAGTTTAGAGTACTTCACCAATAGCCAAGATCATGGATCCAATGATAGAGCCTTCACAATAACAAGCATGCAACAACATCATCAGGGCCTCAAGACTTCAATTTCTTCTTCAACTTCAATAGACTATGTATTATTTCAGAGAGTTCCAATATTACAACTAGTGATCAACCAATGATTTCTCATCTTCTACAGCAGTATTTATAGAAGAATGAGGAGGTGAGATTTGATAAAAGATCTCTTAGGACAATTAATACAGAGTGATGACTTCTCAGCCTTTGAGGGGCTCGATGAAGAAGTTTACAGGTGTTTCACTGTATTAATTGTTTTAAACTTTAAGATTAAGCTCGGTGGGAGATTTTGTTGACTTTTGAGGCTCTGTCTCATGTTGGAGTAACTCTGCAGATATTTTTTGCATTAAGTTCCTTGCAGAAGTAACTCTCTGGCTGCGTTGAGGCAAATATCTGATTTTTCTCAATAACTTCGGCCTCTGTTTGAATGCTTTTGGCTACAGGTGGCACTGTGGTAGCTGAGAGGAATCAATTTTCCTTAGATGTGGCGGTGGAGGCCTTTCTGTCTGATAAAACACTTATGATTTTCCTTTAATTGTGTTTTAATTTGGGGGATTAGGCTTTTGATAATCAATCTTAGTTGTGATCCCCGCAAATCTGTCTTCAATGTTCTGTTCTGCTGAATTCTGTCTTTCGACACTGATACTCTTTAATTGTGATTTGAAATAGTGTCTTGTTGATGTGCATGCCATGCAGGGCTCATATGGCATCAATTCCCATGAAGCATTGACGAAACGTGGATTTTGAACCTTGCGAATGGTTTTCCTTTTATGAATCGAAAGCACAGGAATCGTCATTCCCAGCCTTCAGCCTTTCTTTAAATATAATGGATAAAACTTTAAACACCTACAAAATACAAAACTTATTAAGAAATCCTGCGTTGTGGGTTTAACTACTGCAGAGGATGTGGGGAGGAGCGTAGCCATTGGATGGCAACATCCAACGGTGGATATAATCCAAGAGAAGGTAAAAAGGAGAGCGAAGGGAAGAATAAGACAGAATGATCTGGGACCATCCGATCTGGACATGTGGACGGTTCAGATCCAATCGGAGGATCGCAATCGGTGGAGAAACAATGTTTAAAGCGCTGGGCAAAAACTTGCGATGCGATGAGCGATGACCGTTGATTTGAGGATCAGATCAACAGTGGGGAACAAATCAGAGGGTTATGAAGCGGAGGTAAGACTTGTGATCGGGGAAATTGTGGGTCGTTGGATTTGAGAAAGTGGAGAGGAGATCAACGGTGGACAACCAATCGGGGATAGGTAATCGAGGAAGGACGATATGATTGCGCAATCGGGGAAGGCCGATGCGATTGCGCGTTCGGGACTTCGCAATCGGAAGAGTTTTTGCAGAAATTTTCGATGCGATAGGCGCCTCGGGACTTAAAATATTGGTCCCGGGCGTAGGTTACATGAATGGAAAGCGGCAGGGTGGGGTTTCTATATATGGGACCCAATTGCATCGGAAATTTTGATGCGGTTCTTTCAATCTACCCTTTGTGAATTTCCTCGATGCGATTGCGCTTCGGGTCTTTTTGATCTAACCATTTTTATATTAAAAAAATGACTTTGGCACATCAGATCAAGACTTTGGGTAAGTAGGTTACATGTTTTAACAAAGGAAAGAGACCATCAGGAATGAATAATTTCAATTATTTAGCGCTCGATGGCAGGCCCATGGGTTACATGAAATGATAATATGATCGGGGGGTATGTACAGGGGCTTAATTGCATCGGAACTTTTTAAACATGGAAAAAATACTTGCGCACTCAGAATATGTGAGGCGATAAGCACTTCATGGGTCTAGCACCTGGTTCTAGGGTGCGGGCACTTGGAGGGGAAGTGGTTTAAGACCTAGCCCAAGGGGGCTTAAGCCTTTATGCAAAAATGGGTCTTTTATATATTTTCAATGGTTTTTCAAAGGAATTTGAGGGTTTTGGTAAGGTTAAAAAGTGAGTTCTTAACCTTGTAAAAATGATTTTCATGAAGGGAAGAAGAGGGATCATGAAAATAGAGGAGTTTTATGGAAAAAAAAGGGGAGAAAAATGAAGGTTAGTTTTGAGTGGAGGGAGGGAAAAATGATGATTTTGCAGCAGTATTTTCACTTATGGAAACAACAGAAATTCTGAGTATAAAAAGGGAAACGGCAGTGAATATTTGGACAAAGGCATGAGGCTTTCAAGAGTCTTCAAGAGCCAACAATTTTTAGCAATAAATTTTTTTCCTTGAAGGCTTCAAAAATTTTTAGCCACCTTTTGCTATAACAAATTTTATAGGTGGCTAACAGTGGCTCCACTTGGGGATGGTGCCTTCTTGAAGGCATCAAGAACTTCAGACATGCATTCTCTGGGAGGCTGACCTATGCCTCATCCATTGGGCTACTTTCCTTTGCTGGGATGATCTTGCTCTGAAAACATATTAGCAGCCATAAAAACAATGTATTTTTCATCAACAAGCTTTCTACCTGCCCAATCCTACTAATCTAACATTTTTTCTTCTTTAGAGTGCACTTTGGATTGGAAAACTCTTTTACAACATTTTATTCTTTTGAAAGCAGGAAATATAATCTATTTCTACTCCTTTCTCTATGGACTCAGATTAAACAGCTGAGCCCATATGATTCTCTACCTAATCTACCATCTGTTGGGATTAAACTGTCCAAAATATTTTATTCTCTAAATTTTACAACAAAAATTTAAAAAGCAATCAAGTTAGGATTGAACAGTCTAACTTGATGTTGGTCTATGGCATAAAAACAAGCTGCACATAGACATTATTTTGCACAAAATTTAAATCAAAATGGAAGGCTTAAGATCTGAAAGTTTCTCATCACGACCTCCTCTTTTCTTTACAGCCCTGTTTTTTCCTCTTATTTGAGTTGTCTTTCCTTTGTAACCGGTTCATATTTTGAGCTGATTAGAACGAGTTATTCCTTTGTTTTTTGACTCAGAAATTAAAACAGATTTGAGTCATCTCTTTTTGGAAACTTAGGTTCATATTTTGAGCATGTTTAAACCTTTAATTTCTATCCTAATCTACCTACTGATAAGCCAATATTAAACAGTTTGGAAAATTGAATTCACTATCCTATCAGCAAAAAATTTAAAGCTAATTAGTCAAGATTAAGATATTTGACTAACTAGAAGTGTGTTCTTCAGGAGTGGCATTTGAGCTTGCACACTTTCAAATTTGTTTCTCTTTTTTGGTATGGGGATGTACCTTTATTTTTTTCAAAATCTGCCCTCTTTTCTTTTCTATTGTTTTTTGTATTTTTATTTTTTCTTCATGACAAAAATCAACAACTAACTAAATGCTCAAAGGCTGAGCTTTATTGACATTCCTATCTAACCTAATCTAACTTGGAATATTTACATTTTTAGCTAATGAACTCTCTTTTCCAGTACAACCAATCCAGTAAATGATTCCATGATTGATCCTTCTTCATCCCTTTGGGAAGGCTAGACAAACAGGGCCACTCCCATTCTTTTTGTTTTTTAGCAGCAGTGCTAAATAATCCTCTTGATTTTGGTAATATACTGCTCCTAATAACCTTTATCCTTTCTTTAAATATTTTCAAGAAGTGAGCATAGGGATCTTGAAATAATTCCTGGTTAAGAGTATTTGGAAGGCATGGTTCTACCAAGATCATTTCTTCTTTCTTCACTGGATCAAGGTAAAGATTCTTTTGGGAAAGAACCTTTTCCTTGTAGAAATTTGAATAATTTTCTGAATTATTCACCGATATTATTCTGATTACACACTATTTAAGCTTCATACATAATACATAACCTCTTCTACAATTGATCATCAATATGCGGAAATAGAAGCAGTCGCATGCGCACATTAAAACATACTCAAGCACACATATAACACAGTATGTAATGGGGAAAGCATACAGCTGAAAACCCCCAACTATCTGTATATTATAATGATAGAGAACATGTAACAATCATATTACAATACTCCTCACAAGTACTCAGTACTATCTCCAATAGTTACACACAAACTAGCTCAGATCTGAACAAGTCACAGGTTCAAATATCCTCCACAAGTCTGCCTGCCTCTACTACGTAATCCAAGATGAGAATGAATTGAGATCCAAGTTCAAATCCCCTTGGCTTTATCTACGCAATACTCATTGGAAATCTCAATCAGTGTGTGTGCAAATCTCATGCACAGCCATAATCACAACTGATAGCCACACTCACCCTTTCACCCACCTCTAACACTGGTCTCCATTGAACTGTCCATGCATTGCAGTTAACTGATGTATTTTTTAGTTGATTTATGAGTTAATAATTAGTGAATTAATTAATAATTAATTCACACCACTCATCACTAGTGTATTTATCAGTTAGATTAAATACAACTAGTTCAACTAAGTTAAACCGAACACAACTCCACCAACTGTCTCATCAACTCCACCAAACTCTGCCACATGAGTTCTAACTGAAGTCAACCATGAAATAGCTCAAATAACCCTTAGGAAAAGCGTATTTCCTTCTGTCAACTGCATGTGCCACATCCAAGCATCAAACTGAAGTGCTCCAAGAGGAAAAGATAATGTTTATAGTCTAAATATTAGTAAGGGTTAATAATATTTGACTGTTCTATTTTTAGCCCGGCAGTCTAAAAATAGAAACCGCCCAATGTCTAAAAATAGAGGTCCATATATTTTTACCAACTCGACCAATCATCCATAAATAGCATCCTGAAACTCATAGACCATGATCCATATGTCTAAAAATAGACTTTGCGACAAAAATCACCTGTGTGGCCTCCACCTAGTTTTGGTGATCACTTTCCAACAAGGATCAGGAAAGATGTTTCAAGATGCCTCCTTCACTGTTTCTTGTTGCAATATTCAACACTCCCTCTCAACAAGAAAGGACTGTCTTTGCATGCGACATGCAACTCCATGCATTCACCCTGCAACCTTCACAAGCGCCATGCAACTCCATGCATCTGCTCTGCAACTCTTCCGAAACTGAATAGGCTCCAAACAAATCAATCAATCTAATGTGCCATGCAACTCCATGCATTTATCATCAAATTCTTCGACTCCTGCTGGTACCAACTGCACATGTCATCAGGAACCACTGCGCTGTTGAACTCTTGCACCCATGCACTCTGCACTTGCTGTCAACTCTGATCCGCGCTCCAGTATCCGACACTGTCACTTTGATATGTCTGCATCAATCCAACTGATCATGCTACTGCTACTCTGTGGGCACCTTGTGGCCAGGTTCAATTCATGAGATCCACACCATCTCATGAATCTTGCCCAGAAATCTCCTCTTGGGATTAGTCATGCATGTCGCCCCACCTTTCACTTGGTGGTATAGCTGCATGCACTCCCTCTGCCCATCTGGCACGAAATTTCTCTGCATGAGTGGTTGCTCCCACTCCATGATCCTCATCTTGTGGCTGCTCCACATCCCGAGGTTCACTCTTACCTACATGCAAATCTAGCTCCCTCTCAAGCTTCAATTGCATGGCTTTCTTTCACTTCCCAACAGTAGGAAGCTCTGTAGAAATCCCATCTACTTCAAGTCTGTAGAGATTCTTTGCTCGAATCCCAACCTTCTTGACTTGTCCTGTTTCCTTGTGCCGGAGGAAAACTTTTCCTTCATTGAAGAAAACTTCATACCCTTTATCCTCTAACATTGCGACTGAGATCAAATTCTTCTTTAAACCTAGAACATGCACTACATCTTGTAAAATAATGAGTTTACCTGACTCCCTCAGGTTATGGTACCAATGCCGGTCGCATTGTATCGTCCATTGTCGCCCAACTCAACATGCAACTGGAGATATTTCTCCACCAAGTCACTAAAAATATTCACATCTCCCGTCATGTGAAAGGAAGTGCCACTATCAAAATACCACCCCAATCCCAATGCACTAGACACCATGCATGCGATCAATGAGAAGTCCAGCTCAAATTGCGAGGCAAGAGCCTCACCATCTGCAGCTCTAGTAGCCTGCTTGTTCTTCTTCTTCTGTGGACAATTTGTGGCGTAATGTCTATGATCGTGACAGTGAATACACTTCACTTTGGACATGTCATGCTCTTTACCATCCGCAACGGATTGAGAAGCATTCTTCTTGCCCTTCCCCTTCCTTGCTTTGGCACCCAAAGCGCAATCTTCTTCATCAGATGCCTTTGATGAAGATCCGTCCCTGGTACTCCACCTTATCTCCTCTTGCACAAGATCCGACCAAAGTCGCTCCCATCCTGGAAATTTCTCCCGACCATTGACAGAATCCTCATAGGAATGCCAACTCTTCGAAAGACCAAGGAGAGCCAAGCTCACCAAATCCTCATCATCCACACTAACTCCTACACTCCCAAGCTCATCCCTGCAGTGGAAAAACTTTGTCAAGTATACCGGAATAGTGTCATTCTTCTCCATCTTTATTTTCCTGAGTTTATCCTTGAGCGCCAACTTCCTCTGGTCGCTCTTGCTTTGGAAAAATTCTATCAACGCTTTCCACATCAAGTATGGAGAAGCATTTCCATGCATGTTGGATACTATGTGATCCTTCACTCCCTCCAACAGAATCCTTCGACACCTTGCTGTCTTCTTTTGCCAAGCCTCAACCAAGGCTGCATCGCTAGGCTTTGGAACTTCAGCATCTATGAACTCCTTCAGCCCATTGTCATCGAGCACCGCCTCCATCCTATCTCTCCATGCAACATAATTCGAGCTTCCATCAAGAGCATACTCCAATCGCAATCCTTGATAAGACATTTTGACTTCGACACCAAGAAAACACTGCTGCAAATTCGAATTCCACCAGCTCAAAACTCAACCGCTTCCGAGCTGTGAGAACAAAGTATTTCTAGCACAGAGATCGACTGTAGGGGCATTTACTGGATATATCACCTTTCAGAGAAAGGATGGATCCAGAGGCTACCTGGCCCGCTTACAGACTCTGTCTACCGAAATAAATTGTAATCACTATAATATATCCGATGATCAATTCTCGCTCTGATACCATGTAGAAATTTGAATAATTTGCTAAATTATTCACCGAGATTATCCTGATTACACACTATTTAATCTTCATGCATAATACATAACCTCTTATACAATTGATCATCAATATGCGGAAATAGAAGCAGTCGCATGCGCACATTAAAACATAATCAAGCACACATATAACACAGTATGTAATGGGGAAAGCATACAGCTGAAAACCCCCAACTATCTGTATATTATAATGATAGAGAACATGTAACAATACATAGCACAATACTCCTCACAAGTACTCGGTACTATCTCCAATGATTACACACAAACTAGCTCGAGATACGAACAAGTCACGGGTTCAAATCTCCTCCTGAAGTCTGCCTACCTCTCTTTAACATGATCAAGATGAGAATGAATTGAGATCCAAGTCTCTAATCCCTCGGGCTTGATCTCGTGCAATCATCAGTAATCTCAATCAATGTGTGTGTGCAAATCAATATGCATGCCCATAGTCACAAAAATGTGCCACACTCACCCTTTCACCCAATTTCAACACCGGTCTCCATTGAACCTGCTATTTACTGCGCTTAATCGATGTATTCTTAGTTGATTTATGAGTTAATAATTAGTGAATTAACTATTAATTAATTCACACCACTCTCACTAATTGTATCAATCAGTTAGACTAGATACAACTAGCTCAACTAAGTTAAACTGAACACAACTCCATTAACTGTCTCATCAACTCCACCAAACTCTGTCACATGAGTTCTAACTGAAGTCAACCATGCAATAGCTCCACTAAACCCTAGGAATAGCGTAATTCCTTCTGTCAGCTGCATGTGCCACATCCAGGCATCAAACTGAAGTGCTCCAAGAGGAAAAGATAATAAGTTTATAGTCTAAATATTATTAAGAGCTAATAATATTCGACTGATCTATTTTTAGACTGGCAGTCTAAAAATAGACTCCGCCCAGTATGTCTAAAAATAGAGGTCCATCTATTTTTACCAACTTGACCAACCATCCACAAATAGCATTCCGCAACTCATAGACCATGATCCATATGTCTAAAAATAGACTTTGCGACAAAAATCACCTGTGTGGCCCCCACCTAGTTTAGGTGATCACTTTCCAACTAGGATCATGAAAGATGTTTCAGGATGCCTCCTTCACTGTTTTCAAATATTCAACATTCCTATCTTCATTATTATCTGAACTGGAGGACTCATCATATATTGCAGTGTTGTCCTCTTGTAGTCCTGGTATGCTCTAGTTCAGTGGACTGTACTTTGTGAATATATCATCATGTTCTTGACCAAGGGTATCTTTTATTACCTCAATCCTCTCAGGAGAAGGCCCCTTATCTTCATCCTGCTTGAGAAATTCCTCTTCCTTTTTAATCTCAACCTTACAACTAATAGATTGTTGATTCCCAATTATGTGAAAGCTATTTCTGATGGATTGGATTTGTTGATTGCTTCTTTCAAGCTGATGATAATGAATTTCATGACACCAATCCACTACTGGTTGCCCTGCATGATTAGTTTCTATTTGGAGCTCATCATCATCATCAGATTGATCAGAAGTTGAAAAATCATTAGTATACACAATTTCACCAATCAAACATATTGGGTTATCATTTTGTTCCTCTTTGAGCTTTTCTATAACTGTGTTTTCTGATTCAAGACAACAAGGTTCAGTAAGTAGATGAGCAGAAGTGTTTTGTTCAAATGGAGGTTTGGAGGTTGGCTGTCTGTTTAATATTAGATCAATCTCTTCTTTTGTTAAGAGAGAAGGAATTGTCTTTTTGCTTAGGACAAAAGTACAGTGATCTTCATGAGCCTCTTCTAATGGATCTCCATTTGAGTTTGCAGGGGAACTTTGAGGTTTCTCTTGTTTTTCCTGGTCTATCTCAGCTTTGAACAACTCCTCATGATTTTTGTGACAGTTATTTAAAATATGGGATTCGGGAGTTGTTTCTAATAGATTATCAGGATGCCATTCTTCTTTAATCATCTGAAATGAGTCATGACATAAAGGCAGAGACTCTAGTTGTGTTGTCTCTTCTCCTATTTCAGATTTTGTGGGTTCAAAATGGCTTATGTTTTCCTCAAGGCACTGCTCACTATTAGTTTTTGCAATCTGGTCATGAAGTTCTCTTAATAGCATGGTACAAGATATAGGTAGATAATCAGGAATTTATCGACAACCTTTTTCATTGCTTTCTTTGTAATCTTGTTCATCGCACATATCTTGTAATGTTTGGGTTTGTTCTTGATTTGAAAGGAGCATGGGCTGCTCTAGATCATCAATATTCAAATTAGCCTCATTCCATTCAATTCTTTTCCCAAGCATATACACCATTTTTTCCATCATGACCAGCAATTTTTCTTTATTGTTTTCTCTATAGTCTTGCTCACCTTCTTCTATAAAGTCTTGATCATCATCTACGTATTGTTCATTGTCTAGGTCTTATAATGGTTGAGTTTGTGTCTGATCTAGGAAAAACATAGGTTGCTCTAGATAATCAACATCTATATCAACCTCATGCCTATCTAATATTTTATCAAGTATGTACACTATTTTTCCAATTAGGTCCAATAATGTATTTAGTTTAGCTTCTCTGTACATACTTGGATCCATGTTTGTAATCAGAGGTCACTGTATCTTTTCAACCAGTTCAGAGTCTTCTGCTAGTGGAGTTATTAGGTCTTTTGGGATTGTGGAGTCGCCAGGTGGAAGATTTTGAAATTTGCTGTCCACCAACAGCATGATTGGGTTTTGTCAATGCATTCCCAAGGGAGTCTACAAGGACTGGAAAGGTAATAGGCCTTTTGGAGGCCAGTGGAGTCACTAGGTGAAAATTTTTTAGCTTTTGTAAAGGTAAAATGTTTTATGGTTCCACCACCATGTTTATTATGAATCCAAACTAAGTATTTTGGGTTTCTCTGAGTTTCTATGGTTGTTTGAAAGACTAATGAGTTTATAAGAGCTTTCTAGGCAACTATGAACTCAGTGGTCCCACCGTGATCACTGTTATGTTGGTGTCCCGTGTTTTTATAGTTTGGAAAATCAAAAGACAAGGCAACATCAGAACCAATATTTAGAGTCCCAAGATCTAGTCCTCCTGTTCTCAGAGAGGGATCTCTCAAATGTTTGTTTGCAAAGGTTTATCTTGTGTGCTTAGAATATGGATTCTAGACTAGTTATTAAGTGCAGGTGTTTGTTTGTTTGTTTGGTTGGATTGATACAGCAGAACATGAAAGGCCTAGGAAATATATATAGAATGAAGGAACATCTGGTTCATTGGGCAATGGAGTCAAAAAGAGGTCATAACATACTCATCAATGGATATGGGATATCAGAGGGCAAATCTAACTTGGCCACAAGATCCTTTGGTTTTTGGAATGAGATGGACATCAATGATTTGAAAAGAGAAGTTTAATTCTCAAACAAAGGGAATTTGAAAGCACAATTTGAACAATAAAGAGATTTTTGATAGACAGGGCTAACCATGAATTCTACAAATCACACCTTTAAGAAAACAATGATTTCAAAACAACTTTTAAAATGAAATCTAAGATTCGGGGAACACCCTATTTCCTCAAAGATTTTATTTCAAATGACTTAGAAAACATAAAAGATTCACTGATAATTGCGGTCATAGAAGAGGGAACACCTAACACATCTATGATTACAACTATAAAGACCTTCAAAGCAACTGTTTAAGCAAGGACAAAGGGCAAGATCAGAACAGACCTCCTTGATTCACTGTAAACAAGAAACTTCAAAGGGAGACTTCAATAACAGTTTTTAAGTGGCAGCAGACAAGCAGGGAAAACCATAAATCATGTTGAAACCAACTATTCGAACTATTAAGGAAATAAACGAGCATGAAGACTAAAGAGAGAGATTAAAGACTCTAAAATACTTCAGCAGAAGAAAACATGAAACAGTGAAGGATGAACAGGTCTAAGGTGCTTCCAGGAGTCATTTCTTAGCCTAAAAAATTCAACCTACTATAGTAAGAAATCATGGAACATAATGAAAACAGGAGAAAACATTAAACAATTTAGAATACTTCACCAACAGCCAAGCTCATGGATCCAATGATAGAGCCTTCACAGTAACAAGCATGCAACAACATCATCAGGGCCTCAAGACTTCAATTTCTTCTTCAACTTCAACAGACTATGTATTATTTCAGAGAGTTCCAATATTACAACTAGTGATCAACCAACGATTTATCATCTTCTACAGCAGTATTTATAAAAGAATGAGGAGGTGAGATCTGATAAAAGATCTCTTAGGAAAATTAATACAGAGTGATGACTTCTCGGCCTTTAAGGGGCTCGATGAAGAATTTTACAGTTGTTTCACTGTATTAATTGTTTAAACTTTAAGATTAAGCTCGGTGGGAGATTTTGCTGACTTTTGCGGCTCTGTGTCATGTTGGAGTAACTCTGCAGATATTTTTTTCATTAATTTCCTTGCAGAAGTAACTCTCTGGCTGCGTTGAGGTGAATATCTGATTTTGCTCAATAACTTCGGCCTATGTTTGAATGCTTGTGGCTACAGGTGGCACTGCGGTAGCTGAGAGGAATCAATTTGCCTCAGATGTGGTGGTGGAGGCCTTTCTATCTGATAAAACACTTATGATTTTCCTTTAATTGTGTTTTAATTTGGGGGATTAGGCTTTTGATAATCAATCTTAGACGTGATCCCCGCAAATCTGTCTTCAATGTTCTGTTCTGCTGAATTCTGTCTTTCGACACTGATACTCTTTAATTGTGATTTGAAACAGTGTCTTGTTGATGTGCAGGCCGCGCATGGCTCATATGGCATCAATGCCCATGAAGCATTGACGAAACGTGGATTTTGAACCCTGCGAACGGTTTTCCTTTTATGAATCGTCATTCCCGGCCTTCGGCCTTTCTTTCAATATAATGGATAAACCTTTAAACACCTGCAAAATACAAAACTTATTAAGAAATCCTACGTTGTGGGTTTAACTGCTGCAGAGGATGTGGGGAGGAGTGTAGCCATTGGATGGCAACATCTAACGGTGGAGATAAGCCAAGAGAAGGTAAAAAGGAGAGCGAAGGGAAGAATAAGACGGAATGATCTGGGACCATCCGATCTAGACACGTGGACAGTCCAGATCCAATCATAGGATCGCAATCGGCGCAGAAACAATGTTTAAAGCACCGGGCAAAAACTTGCGATGCGATGAGCGATGACCGTTGATCTAAGGATCAGATCAACGGTGGGGAACAAATCAGAGGGTTATGAAGCAGAGGTAAGACTTGTGATCGAGGCAATTGTGGGTCGTTGGATCTGAGCAAGCGGAGAGGAGATCAACAGTGGACGACCAATCGGGGATCGGTAATCGGGGAAGGCCGATGCGATTGCGCGATCGGGACTTCGCAATTGGAAGTTTTTAAAGGAGCGCAATCGGAAGAGCTTTTGCAGAAGTTTTCGATGCGATAGGCGCCTCGGGACTTAAAATCTTGGTCCCAGGTGTATGTTACATGAATGGAAAGCTTCGGGGGCAGGGTTTATATATATGGGACCTAATCGCATCGAAAATTTTGATGCGGGTCTTTCAATCAACCTATTGCGAATTTCCCCAATGCGATTGCGCTTCGGGTTTTTTTTATCTAACCATTTTTATATTAAAAACATGACTTTGGCGCATCAGATCAAGACTTTGGGTAAGTGGGTTACATTTTTTAACAAAGGAAAGAGACCATCGGGAATGAATAATTTCAATGATTTAGTGCCCGATGGCGGGCCCACGGGTTACATGAAATGATAATACGATCGGGGGGTATATACAGGGGCCTAATCACATCAAAACTTTTTAAACATGGCAAAAATACTTGCGCACTCAGACTTTGTGAGGCGATAAGCACTTCATGGGTCTAGCACCTAGTTCTAGGGTGCAGGCACGTGGAGGGGAAGTGGTTTAAGACCTAGCCCAAGGGGGCTTAAGCCTTTACGCAAAAATGTGTTTTTTATAGATTTTCAATGGTTTTTCAAAGGAATTTGAGGGTTTCGGTAAGGTTAAAAAGTGAGTTCTTAACCTTGTAAAAATTATTTTCATGAACGGAAGAAGAGGGATCATGAAAATAGAAGATTTTTATGGAAAAAAAAGGGGAGAAAAATGAAGGTTAGTTTTGAGTGGAGGGAGGGAAAAATGATGATTTTGTAGCAGTATTTTCACTTATGGAAACAACAGAAATTCTGAGTATAAAAAGGGAAACAGCAGTGAAGATTTGGACAGAGGCATGAGGCTTTCAAGAGTCTTCAAGAGCCAACACTTTTTAGCAATAAAAATTTTTCCTTGAAGGCTCCAAAAAATTTTAGCCACCTTTTGCTATAACAAATTTTATAGGTGGCTAACAGCACCAATAACATAGTCGGAGGCGTGCATCTCAATTTCAAATGGCTGCTACAGGTCTGGAAATGTGAATATTGGTGCAAAGAAAAGGCGATGCTTCAAATCAGCGAATGACTTCTACTGGGACATGGACCAGGAAAAATTTTCTTTCACTCTACCGTTGGTAACTTCACTCGAAAGCTAAGTGATATGAGACAATCCCAACAAAAACCTCCGATAAAAATTGGCAAAGCCCAAAAAGCTGTGAATATGTGTTAGAGTGGTCGAGGTCGACCAATCTCAAATGACTTGGATCTTATATGGATTCACATGCACACCTTGATCATCAATTATTTAACCCAAATATTGTACCTAGCCCATGCTAAAGGTGCGTTTATCCAAGTTGGAAAATAGTTTTTGTTTTCACGGGGTTTGAAGGACCTGTCGAATGTGTTAAAAGTGTTCTTCCCAACTCTTTTTGAATGTGAGGATTTTTTCTAGATATACATCCAAGAATGAGTTGGTGAAGTGCTGCAAGATGTCAGTCATTAGTCTCATAAAGGTTGCAGGGGAATTTTTCAACCCGAGAGAAATGAAAAACCTCTCAAAAATTCCCTCCTCGGATTTGAAGGTGATCTTCTATACATCTATGGGTTCTATTGGAACTTGGTGATATCTAGACTTCAAATTCATCTTGTTTAAGTAGTTTCCCCCCTTCAGCTGGTAAATAAGGCCATCAATCTATGGGATTGGATACATGTTCCTGAAAATTATTCTGTTTAGTTCTCGATAGTCAATCCAGATTCTCCAGGTCCCATCCTTCTTTTGTACAAATACAATTTGGCTCCCACAAGTTGAGGAACTTAATCAGATGTGCCCTTTTTACAGAAACTCCTAGATTTTCCGTTTGATTTCTTCATTTTCCAAAATATAATCATGATGTATTGACCGATTGGTGTTGGGCCTCTGTTTTGCTTTTCTTTGTATCATCTATTACTCGAAATACCTCATTCTGTTGTTAATTTTGAATAGTTATTGTCGTAGTTTTGTGCGTTCTCAGAGATAATAGAGTGAATATTTTCTATTCCCTTGTTTTAATGAGATTTAAACATTAAAATCATCATAAATAATAGTTTGTATTTTTGCAGGTTTAAAACTAAGTTGATTATATGCATAGGCCAACAGGCCTTGATCCTGCATTCACCTTCATGTACTATGCAACAGGTTCCTGTACCAATTGGAATTCCCACACTATGGACTTCCTACACTCTAAAGAGTTCCTACACCACATTCTTGCACCAACTTACTATAGGCTTCATGTATCACACATTCCCACACCACGCATCAAGTTCCTGCACCATGCATCAAGTTCCTATACCACGCATTCCTGCACCACGCATCAAGTTCTTGTACCACGCATTCCTACACACGCATCAAGTTCTTGTACCACGCATTCATGTACCACACATTCTTGTACCACACACCCATTCTTGCACCACACGTTCATGTACCACACATCAGTTCCTACACCACGCATTCCTATACCACGCATCAGTTCCTGCACCACAGATTCTTGTACCACACACCATTTCCTGCACCACACGTTCGTATACCATGCATCAATTCCTGCACCACCCTCACATTCCTGCACTGGATGTTGAACAATCTATTGAGTATTTCTATTTGCATTAGCTTCGTCAGCCACGTTCGCCTTCCCAATATAAAGACCAGCTCGACACTACTCAAGTTTGATGAGATTAGGATATGATATGATTTTTTGAGTGATTATATTGAATTCATCATTTACTTTGTGGCGTTGTGAGTTTAATTTTAAAAATTGTAGGGTCATTTAAAGCGATTCTCATTCTGTTCTTTTTCTAGTTTTCTTACAGAATTTGTCACCTAGTATAGAATGATTTTATATGAGAAAAGTTAATCCAGTGATATATCGTTCTTCCTTTATGCATATCCTTCATGTGTGATATTCAAGTATTTGGTGTGATTTGAATTTCTCATTCTAATCTATACTTTGAGACTTTGCTTCTGCATCTTTTAATTCAATTAGAACTTGATCTTTTGTGATATTACACTAATGACGATAATGAAGGATGCACAAGGTATTTGATGTCAAGCTACAGGGGCTGATGCGCTTTTTGTCCATCGAAATTATTTTAAGTTTGAATATTTGAATTGGTCTCAAAACGTGTTTGAGAATTCGATATTCCTACACTATTCATCATTATTGGAAGACCTTTATAATTTTGAAGCCGACAGTAATGCATACATTTCTTGATAAATTGAAAACCATGGATTGACATATTTCTCTTTTGAATTTCCGTTTGATGCATTTTATTCCAGGTGTCATTTACTTCAAAGAAATGATAATTACTACAGTATGAGCAGACGTGTTTTCTATTTTGAACTTTCCCACACATTATGCTTATACATTGAACATATTTAATAATGATTGGTGATGCTTTTAGTGAAATCGGAGCTTAATTTCATAAAGGATTTTGTTACACAGAGGTAGATGAGGCAGGATTAGTGCAGAATTGGCATTTCTCTTTCTTAATTTATTTTGAACAAAGAATGGTTTTGAAATTATCTTGAATTGATTCCAAAATTTACAGTTGTTCAGGCATTGATTGGTTTCCAGTCAAACAATAGTTAGGATTTACTTTCTGTTTGTCGATAATTAGGATTTCCTTTTACAATTGCTAATAGTTCAAGTTTTCCTTTCATTTATCAAATGTTTGATCAAAGCTTGTTTTCAATTGTCAAGATTGGTGTTTTTATAGAGCTTCCTTTGAAGTGCAGGATTGAATTTAATTTGTTAAGATCGATTCACAAGTTAGACTAGAATTTGATGTGCAGGTTGCCAGGGGCTCTCGCTGGCATTTTCAGTGATTTGCCTCGAAGTTCATGAACTCTCGGATTGAAAAAATAAATGTTGGTTCATTAATATGTCCTATAATAAGCTCAAAATTTTGGTGTCATTTCCGGGGAGGTGCTCATGGATTGAACTTGGTGACCTATGGCATTTGGTTTGTTTTTACCTAGTTTCTCTTGCAAATTTATGTTCTTTGAATTTATTTATTTTCTGCACATCTTGATTATTTTACGGTTTTTCATTTTCTCTGGTGTTGTAAGAACCCACCCTACATATATATACATTATTCTTGTGCTGACAAATGTACCATTTGACTTCTTGAAGACATGAAAATGGTATTTTGAAGAATCATTCAATTAGGAGTTTTGATGTTACCACAGACATATACAAATCATCCAATGATGAACTGATAAGTGAAAATTTTAATATTTTTCTTGAACATAAAGATAATATTATTAAATCTTTTATTTCAAAGTTGGATTATTTTTAGGAAGAACATGAGAAGGATGAGGAACCATTGTTAATATTTTGCACCAACTGTATGAAGAAGCACTTCCTTGGAATTTTCCCACTCAGTAGCTTGAAAGTCTACAGAATTTGTGAGGAGGCTCATTTAACTAAACATTTCCCATCACTATCAGGATTACTCAGGAAATAAAGTAAGGAATCGAATCAATTTCCAGGTATAAATAAAAACTTATCTTCATTCAATACTTGGATTAATGCTTATTCTCCTGGTCAGGTTCCTCAGTATGTTTATAATCTTGCAAATTCATGTAAAATTTTTAATCCTCCTCCAATTGAGCATCCTACTTCATAGCCATAGTGGCCCCCTCCTTGGCCCTCTTCTTCGAGTCAAATATCCCCTTGTCTTCAAGGATGGTTTGAAGCTTTTTCTCTAGAGAATTATTTCAAGCAAAATCAAATATTTAATCAACAACAAAAATCTCAATTTCGTTCAACAAACTATCAAGTCATTCTCCTCTATGGTCCCAATTACCTATGCAATCTTACCCTACTCCATACCCTACCCCATACCCTAATACCCTTGTCCTCCTAATCCATACCTTACTTCTTATCCTTACCCATACCTTAGCCCCAATCCTAACCCTAGCCAAAACATTAATTCAAACCCTAGACCTAACCCTAGTAAAAATTCAAACCCTAAACCTAACCCTCATTCAAACCCTAGCCCTCATTCAGGCCCTAGATCTAACCCTATTCCAAACCCTAACCCAAATTCTAGCCTAGTCCAAGCCTTAGTCTAAACCATCACCCCACTAATCCAAAACAGCAGGTTTCACAGGAATTGGAAACACCTATTATTCCTGTTGATTACCCTATTTATCGAAATGTTACATCTTTCATACTAGGGAAGGGAGTGAATTTGGAAACTTCCCCCATTACGATAAAACCTCTATATAGGGAGAAATCCTTGATTCAAAGACCATTAAAAGATAAATATATAATTGGAACCTATTCTAACATTTGTGTTGAATATCAAAACCCTAGAATCTCCCTCAACCATTATTATCAATCTAAAAAGCTGATATTTGAGCCCGAGCTTGAGGGATTTTTCTTCTATCTTTCACCGAATCCCTATTCCTCTTAGAGAGTGATTATCAAGTTGTGTAAGGCTTGGATCAATTGAAGAATCGTCAATATGTAGATCTCATTGAATCATGGTTTAAAACAATCATCAACACACATCATTCCCTCATCATTCGACGACTCTTGGTACCATGTCAATTAAAGCAACTGGTTTCTCACACTTTGGTATGTATCGAGGTTTATTCTTTAAAACTAAGTGTGATTATATTTAGCATTATGTTACGTACATGGCTACATTGGACGTATGCCAACACTTAAAAGTGATCTTCCTCTCTTTAAAATAGGGTAGGGTAATGAATAAATTTTCCATCTGAAATAAAATTGTATAGCATCACTTTTGAAATTCTAATTCCCTAAAGCATAAATTTTGAAGTTTCTATTATTACGCACTCTCATGGGTGGACTTTTCAAAATAAATTCACTCTTAATGCCTCAAATTTTATAAAGTGACTTTGATTATTGACCAATAAATATCATCCAAGAAACTTTTTAAGTTCCACGTTGAAGGTATTGATGAAAATCCTCCTATGGTGGACCATGCCTAAAAAACTACAAAGAGTTTTCACAAGAACCCTGGCATGATCAATTTTAGAGATTTTTAGTCAATATCTAAGATTTTTTATTTAAAATGATTCTCCAGGGTAGAAGGACCTGTTGGGGTTCCTATGTTTTGGCAAGTTTGGCAATACCAAAAGATAAGACAACATCAAACCGCTTTGGGACCTCAGGATCTAGCCCTCCTGGGTCCAGAGAGGGATCTCTCTATAAAGGCAAAGGTATATATCTTTGAATTTATTAGGCTATTTATAAGGCACAAGGTTTGTTTTGTTTTTTTGTTTGGTTGTTGGGAAACATGAAATAAGGATTCAGTATAAGACAAAGGTGAGCAAAGGAGGATTCTAGGCAAGGGAGATATACTTCAGGGAACATCCGAGACCATTGGGAAATGGAGTCATAAAAGGGTTTACTTGCTATTCAGTATCCAAAGCTTTCAATTGGGCTAGTCATTTAAAACAGAGGATCTTTAAAGATGATAGTGTGGTATGAAATGATAAGGAATGAAGGCGAATGACAAGGAAACCTCCAAGGTGACCACTTAAGGAGAAAATATAGGGATAGGACATGCCATTAAACACCTATGATCCACCCCTAAAAGGTTAACTCTTCAGAAAACAAGAAACACTTAAGATTTAAACACAAAGGTGAAGTCTGAGATCAGAGAAAGGCTTTCAACTTTCAATGCTTCGACATTCAAATTAAGGGAACTTAGAAAGGTTCAATTGATTGAAAAAGACCCTAGTGAGACAGAATCAGCATTCTAAACTCCTAGTATCCCAATTCTTTCAATTAAAACCCAACAAGAACATCTAAGAACAGATTCATAAATTCATACATCAGTTAGCAGTGAATGACAGCTACTACACTGGTTAAATTATATTGAATTAGTTCTCAGTTAGAAAAATCAGTAGAAAATATTAAAGATAAGAAGATCAGGAGCATTAGGGTACCATGCAATGGTATATCCTAATCCAGGTGTTGGGAAAAATACTGAGAGGGGGGGGTGAATCAGTATTTACTGCATATTCAAAACTTTTTACTTTTTCACTCTCTAAAACCCATACGCTACTTTGATGAAGACAATTAGCGTATACACGTGGATATCCTTCATAAAACTCGCGTATACACAGAGATCTAATTATGCCATTAGTTCTTCACTTATATCATTCCATCATTCATTCATTAGATGTTCTATAAACATTAAGCATGTGCAGTAAGAACAGAATAAACCATCACACATAAGCATCACACATGAACACCAGGATTTTAGGTGGAAACCCAAGTCGGGAGAAAACCACCGCTGCAGTTGCTCAGCCTTCAATATTTTATTATAGAGAAAACATATTACAACATAGTCAAAAGGTGACTTACCAAAGACGTTATGCACCACCTGCGCTCATTTACTCGCCTCTCCGGAAGGGAGCTCCAACCCCCTGACTCGTTTACCTACCTCTCCCCGGAGGGAGCTACGACCCCGATCTCGTTTACCACAAACTTCATCCGGAAGGAGCCAGCGACCCCCCAATCTCGTTTACCAGCCTCACCTGGAAGGGAGCTACGACCCCCTGACTGAAGGCTACAACCCTCAGCACCTCTATGGACCACGTTTCATCAATTTTCACACTGGATCCAAGGCTTCCTTTAGGACACCACTTGCAAGCCATATTTCATCATATTTTCAGAATGGACCCTTTCCATACTTTTAAGCACAGTCAACCATGAAACAGATACATATAACTCACTGACAGATATCAGTAAACCAGCAGAACAGATCAGACATTTCTTACCACAGACTTCAGCAAACCCTAGTTTGCATACGCGCTTTCCTTTCTCTGATGTCGCGTATATACGCGCTTCCGTTCACACAAACCAGCGTATACCTCTGTACATATTATAGAGCTCATTTCATTGCACATATGCGCTTTCTCTTCAGCGAAGCCGCGTATATACGCGCTTCCTCTACAGCGAACTAGCGTATAGATCTTCAACCATTATAGAGCAGCATACTTCTTCAGATCAGATATTTAGTTCAGATTTACCCTTTTACTTCAGACAGATGTTCACCTCATCTCAGATCTAAGCCTTCCATAAACAGATCTAGCAGATACAGATACATTCCAGATCTAGATATTTTGCTTCATCATTTCTTCATAGGTGCATCATAGATTCAGATCTATTATCAAACCTTTACCCTTTCCATACAGATATACTTCACAGAGAAGTATTCATTCAAGCTCAGACATCTTGCATCCACACTCATGATTTGCACAATGAATTTCTTCTCTTTATATAGGTTTACCCTTTTTCAATACCATGAGCCAAAACCACATTACTTCCGATGGTATTCCTGGACGGGGTCATTTAGACGAATCATTACCCAATACAATGGGTCAATACCATTGTGGTTACCCCTGGTTTTGCACTTTTTGAGCGCTTTTTCCCATACGCGACTTGGCACGTACTTTACCGCGTGCATACGCGACTTCTCCTAGGAAAATCCGCGTATGCCTTGAGACATACTCTTTTCATCATGGATCTAGCACATATTGAATTCCTTTCTTCATTACCTTCTGTACTCTCTGTAGATACATCAGATTTACTTCATCAAGAACATATTCTATCAAGCACAACTTCATCAAGTAAGTTTCCATCTTCTTCATCAAGTGGGTTGCCATTCAAGGACAACACTTAGCATCATATTGCTGACAAACATCATTTCATATCAGATTTACATCATTTACCAAGTCCATCAGGTCAAGACAAACTTCATCAAGTGGTTTTCCATTAAGGACAACACATGCCAACACTCTCATGTCTTCATCTTCATTCAATGGGTTGCCATCAAGGACAACACTCTGCATCATATTGCCAACAATCTCCCCCTTTGGACTTGATGGCAACCACGATGGTGTTTGGTTACCACAGCAGATAGGTACATTAAGAATACAATGGCACCATGTCATTCTCTCTATTTTTGACACCATTCTTTCTCTTCATTCAAACACCATGTCACTCTCCCCCTTTGACATCAAGGGCAAAGGGCGGATCAAAAACCAACATACTCTCCCCCTTTTCTCCTCATGTGGAAGAAGCGTTCTGCAGATCTATTATATACTGAAGTGACCAAGCTCCCCCTGAGTTCATGCTGAATCTTCAAACATATTTTCCAATGGAGTACATGACTCTATGAATTTCCTATCACCAATGACTCATACTTACATCAAAGATCCATCCAAGTGGATTTACATATGAGACTCAAATACCCAACCAAGTGGGTTTACAAATTTGACTCAGCTACCCAACCAAGTGGGTTTACAAAATTTTTCAAGTCCTTACATGACTGAAAATTACAATTTTACATCATGGGTCTCAACAAGACCTTTTCATCAAAAATACAAGTATGACCCTTTATGACCAAGACCAGAAAAAACCTCAAGAGAGATCATAAATCAGAACCATCATAATGCCAACAATGCATTATACTCAGCAGGACTAGGGCTCCCCCTGAAAATGTGCATCCGAACATCCTTTCCATATGACTAAGGCTCCCCCTTAGTTTGTGCATCCTGAACACTTTCAACCAATCATCAAGGTAAAAACATTAGAGATTGAAACAGTATTATAAGAGCTGGAACATCACCAGAGATACCAGAGATACCAAACAGCACTGCAGCTGTGCTGAAGAGAGCTGACCCCAAACAGAAATTTGTCAGCAATCAGAGATACGTAGTTTTCTGTGCATGAACTCGCGTATATACGCGACTGTGTATCAGAAAATCCACGTATCCAATACTATCTTCTATACTTTAACCAGATCTGATCCTCTGTGAGAAAAAGACAGCGTTCAGCTTCTTTCTGAGATATTTGAATGCTTCCCTGGAATACAGATAGATAGAACAGAGTAGTTGTGTCTTCAAGCGTCATTCAATGATTATAGCATAAGTACATTAGTAACCAAGCCTTCAGATTCTTTACAGCATCAATACATTCTTTCCAAGAGAAATTATCATACCAGAACAACATCTTCAAATATGTGTCAATCATCCATGTGGTCCAATGTCACCATGATCTTTAAGATTTAACATGAAGTAACATATGTAGGGAAAATATCTCAACCATAGTAACAAAATCTGCATGATCTATTCTTATTTCTGAATCAAACGACTTCCAACTCATCCATGTGTGAGCACAAAAGATACTTTTCAGCAAACAGGGCTCAAAATCTCATCATAATAAACCATATACCAAGTCATCATCATTTGAGCATGAGTATCACAATAACCAAGGAATAAGAAGTCATAGTGCCAACAATGCAATCATTAGTATTCAACCTGCTGCTCCCCCTGAACCAGTGCTCTTCCTTAACTTGTGCAACCTGAACATCTTCAACAGCAAGTCACCAGCAACAAAATCTCCATGATCTGTCCATATCCAACAGATACTCTTCATCAAGTAACACTCCAAGCTCATCCATGATTTTCAACATAAGAAACCAAGTATTATATCATCATTGTTTAGAACTGAGAAATTAAGCTGAAACAGAGTCAATAATACAGTTATCAATAGTCAGACTGATGCTCCCCCTGAACCTCCGCTCCAGATCTTCAGCTATCATATACATTCTCTTATCATCAATGCATACGCGACTGTGTCTGCTGTAACTCGCGTGTATACACGACATTTTTTAATAGAACCCACGTATGGAAAGTGAAGCATAGAAATTTTTCACATTCCTTCATCTCCCCCTGAACTTATGCCTCCTGTACCTGTCTTCTTCACATCAGATGCACTGTCAGAGATAAATATAACCAGAATCACCAAAACAAACATGGGAATCACCATACATAGCTCCTCCTATGACTATACATTACTAAGCTCCATAATGTATCTCACATCACTTCTGCAGTCAATAAGAGAAGTAAGCTTCAGAAGTGGATGACTGCAGCAGGGTCAAAATTCCCTACGTTTCTGATCGGTCCTCCATCTTTTTCCAGATTTGTTTGAACTTTCTATTTGTGTGTTGGAAGTTATCCAATTTCTCATATATGTTCAACCTGCATTCTTTTTCTACATGTCCATACTTGTTACAAGAATAACATCTCATGTGTTCAGAGAAATAAGCATAAGAATCATCATGAGTATTTCTAATCTTCCTCCTTTTACAATCAGCTGCTTTATGTCCATACTTGTTGTTGGGTCTCAGTCTAGTCTCCTAAACTGAGCTCATTTAATTATCAACCAGGATTTGTAAACTGCTGAAGTGAAGTGTACCATATGTACCTAGGTGCTTGTTTCCTAGTGCGTTGTATGTAGTATGTTGTGATGTTTTTGGTCTTTTATATTGATTTATGATGTTTTTGGTCTTTTATGTTTTATGCTCACAATGAAAATGTCTAGAAAACTAATGGAAAGAAGTTGGTGGTCAAAAACAGAGTTAAGCCTAATGTATGGAATGGAAAATGCAATTGAAAACACTGAAGCAGAATCTAAACTATGACTAAATAAAAGCAAAAGCTTGATAATGACTTTTTAAACAACTGACACAAACTAATCTTGAAAAATGATCACTAAATATGCAAATCCTTTAACTAAACAGTCAAACACTAATGATGTAATACTCTGTCCTAAGCTCTTCTATTCTATGATTAATTCCTAGTTCTATTCTGCAATTTAATTGAATGTCACAGAACCTATACTCGAAGAGTTTTTGGTTTCTTTTCAAAGTATTTCTTTTGAGGAAGAGCTCTGTTTATGAAATGAGGAGGAGATTGCAGAGAGATTTCAGACCTTATAGTGATGTTATCTTCTGTTCCTATGGTTATGGATCACTTGTAGTTTTCAGAACAAAAAGATGTTTGTGAATAATGAAGGCTGTCTTGTGAATCCTAACAACTAAAGTAATCTATTGTGCAAAGGATGAAAATGTGAATATGAGATGCAAGTGCAATGAGTTAATCTAAGAATAAACCTAAGATGCTACTAAACTAGAACAATGTTGAACTATAAGTCATCATCAAACTTGAAACAAAGTAACCGAACATGAATTAAATGCAAATGAAACTCCGGAGCATTCTAACTAACATGCATTATTCTATGAAGTTACACAATCTGTTTGTTCATCATCAGTGATATTTTGGAAGAGTTCCTTCTTTTAGAAGGGGTAGAACAATTCTGACTGTGTAATTGTATGCAATTGAAAGCAAATGAACAGAAAGCAAATGAAAAACTAAGTTATCACATCCATATCCTACTCGTCATTATGATGTCTTGGGCAAGCGTTTAAGAGCAAGAACAGAGATGATACTTAGTAAAAACACACAACTAAATCATTCATTATCACGGTCATGTCTTGAACTTCTTAAGGATGTCTTGGAAGAATTTCTTCTTGTGGAAGAGTGATTAGAACAAGTGTAACTGTGATAGTGAATAGCAAAAACTATAACTAAATCCTACAGTACCATAGCTATTCTTCATTCATCATTATAGTCTGTTGGAAGAGTGCCTTCTTGTGGAAGAGCTGGAATGAATATAACTACAGTAGCTAGTTAAAACAACTATAAATTCAACTCCTAATTCTACAATACCATAGTCATTCAACATTCATCATTATAATCTGTTGGAAGAGTGTCTCCTTGTGGAAGAGCTAGAATGAATACGACTACAGTAGCTTAAAAAAAAACAACTACCAATTCAAATGCAAAAAAAGGCAAACAGGAAACTTATCTAATTTACGCAAAAGAAATCCGTGCAAGAGGCAGGGGCCCTCTACCACTTGACGGAATTCAACTTCAAATTAAATCACGCCTTCAGAATAACTTTGTCTGCTCCATTAACGATGCAATAGTTCGAAAATAACACTCTGTGTCTTCAAGGACGTAACACAGAGTTTTTAAACAAAATCTAGCAGCAAATCTAACATAAAATCTCTAACATAGCTCTCGGTCTCCCAAGAGTTTATAAAGCAAATGCACGTAAGAGTAATTACAACAATTTAGGAATAATTTCTTTCCTTATCCGAATCATGTTAGGAGTCTTTGAGGTGGCTACGTGAAGAAGAAAAGACATCTGGACTGAGACAGTCCTAGTAGGAGTCTTCTTTCATAAATGTGTTCCCACGTGCATAACCGTACCCAGAATCCATTTCTTCCTCCATGATGAGCAACGAACCATGTAGACACGACGTGGATCATGCCCATATGTGGTTTTTCTCAAGAGGCCACCTGGAACATACTCAAACATGAAAGCAGCTGCAGAATCGCCGGTTAGCTACGGAATGTCTGCATTCTGCAGCTAGTTCCGGTCAAAATGCTTAACAATGGCAAAAATCACAAAATTCAACAAGTCAGTCATGTAAATCATTCTAGAAGTAATTTTAACTATATTTATTGATCAATTGGTCTAAGATAGAAATGGACAAGGGAAAATGAGGTAAAATGAGGTGAAGGAAAGCACAAATTTGAGGCTCAACATACCCCCACTGCTGTCTCTTTGCATGTCCTCATGCAAATTATCCTATGAATTTAGAGGCTTCTGCAAGGACATCTAATCCCCTTCTTCTCCTTTGTCTGGAAGCTAGAGGTCTTCTGGGTTTCCTGATAACAAGTTTGAACCTGAGGTTGGTGAGTGCCCTGATCAGCTTTTTGTTCCTTGTCTTCAACTTCTCATTGGTCCTCTCCACTTTGTCTATATGCAGGGATAAGGTTGAGTTCATATCAGATTTGAGCTTGATTTGATCTTTGAGAATTTAATTCTCATTTTTGATGTGTCTGTTCAGCAATTCCAACTCATATCTATCCCTCCTTAATATATCTACTTCAGACAGTGGAGGACTGGGGGTTCTTTCTCTGCTTTCTGAAGCTGTCCTCTCCAAGGTTTCCACATAATCATAAATTTCCTGTTGAGCAGGATCAATTTCAGGGGTTCCTTCATAAAAATATTCTTCATCATCCTCTTCAATGGGTGTTTCTTCATCTTCAATATTGATTACCCCTGTTTGTTTGATTGGTGTTTTCTTCAGTTTTCCTTTTAATCTGTGGCTTCTCCTAGGCTGAGAGGATCCCTCTCCTTTATCTGTGACAGATTCCTTGATTATATTTTCTTCCTTAAGTTGCCTCTTGATTCGAGTCAACTTCTCCAAAATGATTTCCTCACTGCTCTCTTGAACTGGTTTGTCAATTTCAACTTTTGAAGTCCTCCATTTCCTGCTTCTTTTTGTAGGCTGTGGTTCAGGTGATGGTTCTTTTGCTTCTTCAAAATGATTTCTTATTAATAAATCATCCCATGTATCATTTTTTTTAGCTAGATGATGTTCAATCAAGATTTTGACCAAACCATGATAATACAGGGTTGTTTCTAAAAATTGAACTCTTCTCTGAACACAGGAAGCCATCTTCTTCAGACTTTGAAGCAAGAAATATGGTAGGTTTAAGTCTTCTCCCAGGAAATGCATCATTAGTCTGATGTGGTCGACATAAAATGTCCCATATCTACCCTCACATGTAACAATTTTTTGTAAAAGAAGTAGTATGTTTCTCCATTTGTTTTTCAATGCAGTACTGGGAATTCCTTTCTTGAATACACTAACATCCATATTTGGTGATTTTAAAATTTGTTTCCAGGAGTCATTGTGGAATTCTCTATTTTTAAACCATCTCTCCCCATTTCTAGACAATCCTGTAGCCTCTGCAATAAAAACTTCAGTGACAGTAAATTTGACATCCCCTATTTCAACTTCGGTCCCTTGAAATGCTCTTGCGAATGTTTTAGTGACTTCCTTATGGAAGCCATTAAATTTTTCCAAAAATTGAAGCCATCCTATTTGTTGTAACATCTCCTTGCATTGTGGGTAACCTTCTAAATATTTTGAACCCACAGGTTCAGTCCTTACGATGAAACCCATGATTTTTTTCAATATCAAATTAACACTCTTCTACCCACAAAACAATGACTTTCACTTTCGGTTTTGAAATGGCTTCAAGCTCTAAATTAAAATGGCTTCAATTTTGGAATGAAATACCTCTGATTTATAGTGGCAACAGCTTCAAAACCTCTGGCTGGTATGCCTCTGTTTGATAATGAAAAATTCCTTCGAAACCTCGGACTGATATGCTTCTGTTGAACTTTGGAGTGATATGAAAGCAATTTCAAATTTCGAGCTAATATGTCTTTGATAGGCAGTGGCAGATGGCTTCAAATTTCTTTTTGTGCAATACCTCTGGCTCTTAGTAGAAAATGGTTTCAGTTTTAATACTGCAACACCTCTGTCTTTGGTAACAAAAAGACTTCAAACTCAATCACTGTAAACACCTCTGTCTCTAGTAGCAAAAGACTTCAATTTTAACACCTCTGTCTTTTGGTAACAACAGACTTTAAACTCTACACGGCTACAATTCTGAGTTGATAGTGAAAATGCTTCAAATTCCGTCCACAGTGATATGCTATCTGCCCACGGGATCAAGTGGCTTTGAGTCCTCACACTGTTATACTTCCAAATTTACCTCTTCTGCTCTGCTCTGCGTTTACAATGCTCAATGTTGTTCAAACTGATATCCTTTAGCTCTGCTCCTGGTGATAATAATATCTCTGTCTTCGGAATGGAATACCGGCTACGGAATGAAGTTATGGCAAATGGTCATGGAATAGAGTAGTGGAGTGAGGTGGAGGGATTGTATTAATGATTGAGGAGACGACGGAGGATTTTACGATGGCAGAGGAAATCATCATCATTAAATGTTTTGGTTAAGAGACGTGGAAAATTCAAATGCTTTGGCCATTTCACCGCTTAAATGCTATCGGATATGAAATTTGAAATGGAAGATTTAATACAAAGTCTGTAGAGGGTTTGTTGGTGTTTGATCAATAAAAACAATTAAAACAACCTTTCGAATAATCCACAACTAAACTATGCTAAACTTTTATGAAATGCCATCGTAATTTAAACTTGTTACCTCTGCCCTTTATTTGATTTTTTTTTGTAGCCTTTGTCTTCTCTGCTCATCTCTGGAGGAGTCTTCATAATTTTCTTGATGCTTTTGATTCATGAATACACTGGGTCACTTTTTTGTAATTCTGATGTCTGTTGGTTGATGCCTTCAGGGTTTATAGCTGCGGAAAGACTGTCGGGCTGCAGAAAGGCTGATCAGCTGCAGAATGTCCACTGAGCTGCAGAATGTTCCTGTAGAACACTTTAATCATGAAAATGAAATGTTTTTGGAGTATGGGTGAAATGTTATGTGGTATGAATGAAAATGGATGATGGATTATGATATGTATGAAGTGGATAATGGAATGAAATGGATTCAGTTCATGAAATGGAATGAAGGAACATAAAGGTTGTACTGCAATTCATGACATATTTTTATTCACTTACAGCATGATATCAAATTTTTGTGTTTTGACATGAAAATGAAATGAATGGAAGATGGAATGAAATGAATGAAATGTGGAATGGAGTGAAATATGAATGATGGATGAAATGGAGTATGAATGGATAAGTGAATGGAGTGAGATGAAATGAATCATAAGCACTATGGAACTGAGCTTATGATTTTTTATAACAGCTGCTTAAAAAAAAAATGGGAAAAGTTAGAGTGTCAGAGAGACTCTGATTTTCACCCTATATTTTCTATATAAACATGCCAATCAATGATTGGTTTTCATGTTTATACCTTTATTTTTTTTATATTTTTTTATTTTATTTATTTTTTTTAATTTTATTTTTATTTTATTTTTTTCAAAAGAGAAATGCTTCAGAAAATTTAATCAAGTTGATGAAGAAGAGAGACTCTTCTTCATTAACTTCACATCATTGTCTTCTTGGAACTTCTTGACAAACTCTTCTCTTGAGAGTGGCTTGTGGTATAGCTTCAGTCTATGACCATTCACAAGAAAAGTGATCTCTTCTTCATCTATAGTTCTGATTTTTACTGCCCCATTATCAAAAATTTGAACAATTTCATATGGCCCAAGCCAATGTGTCTGAAATTTCCCTTGAAAATCCTTGAATTTTGAATCAAACAAGAGAGCCCAGTCACCCTCTTTAAATTTCTTCTCCTTGATGTACTTGTCATGCCATCTAGCCCTTTGTTGTTGGACTAGAATTTTTTTCTGAACTGCATCTTGTCTGATCTCATCCAATTCATTAATTTGCTCCAGTCTATGCTTTTGTGCCTCCGTCAGATCAAGTCCCAGCTGAACTGCCATCTTGAATGTTTGAATTTGGAACTCTATAGGAAACAAAACTTTCTTTCCATAAACAAGCTCATAAGGAGTATGGCCTGTTGTATTTCTCCATGTAGTTCTATAGGCCCACAAGGCTTCAGGAAGCCTATCTACCCAATCTCTTCTCTGTAGATGAACAGTCTTTGTTAGGATTCCTTCAATGACCTTATTAGTGGATTCCACTTGACCATTTGCTTGTGGATGATAAGGAGTAGATGTTCTATGTCTGATTTTGTAATTCTCCATCATTTGCTCCACTAGCCTTGATGTAAATTGAGCTCCTTGATCTGTAACAATTTCCCTTGGGACACCAAAACGAGTAAAAATATCCTCAAAAAGAAAAGTAACTACAGATGATTCATTAACAACAAGTAATGGTTTAGCTTCTACCCACTTAGTAACATAATCAGTGCAAACTAATATGTATTTCTTTTGTCTTGATGGAGGACTAATAGGTCCTACAAAATCCAAGGCCCATTTTTCAAAAGGTTCAATGTGTACCTGAGGTTGTAATGGCATCTCACCTGAAGGAAAAGGTTTCCCTACCCTTTGGCAACTGTCACACCTTTTTACATACTCCCTTGCATCTTTGAACAAGGATGGCCAATAATATCCTAAGTTAAGGATCTTATAGGCTGTCCTCTTATTTGCAAAGTGTCCGCCACAAGGTTCATCATGACATGCCTTGAGAATTTCAGGCATCTCATCTTCACGAACACACCTTCTAATGATCAAATCTGAACCTGTCTTGTACAACTCATTAGCGACCCATGAATACCTTGCACTATCATTAATGATTTTTCTTTTATCCCTTGCATTCATAATTGAAGGAAATTTTCCTGAAACTAAATAATTGGCAATATCAGCAAACTATGGAGTTTGAGTAGAGATTGCAAAAAGATATTCATCAGGAAATTGATCTTCAACCGGAGTGTCATCTTTGATATTTTGAATTCTAGACAGGAAATCAGCCACAGTGTTTTGTTTTCCAGGCCTATCTAGAATAGTAATGTTGAATTCTTGCAATAATAACAACCATCTTATAACTCTGCCATTAGTGATTGATTTATTCATTCAGTATCTAATTGCAGAATGATCAGTGTGAACAAAAGTTTCATAGCCTGTTATATAGTGTCTAAACTTGTTAATGGCATGAACAACATCTAAAAACTCTTTTTCAGTTACAGTATAGTTTAACTCTGCAGGAGTCAAATTTTTACTGATATAATAGATGGCATAGGGAATTAAATCTTTTTGTCCCAATACTGCTCCTAGAGCTGTATCGGAAGCATCTATCGAGATATGAAAAGGTAACTTCCAGTTAGGTCCCCTTAATATAGGTGTTTCAGAAATTTTGGTTTTCAGGGTTTCAAAAGCTAACTGGCAATCAGAAGTCCACTTAAATCCACAATCTTTGGTGAGTAATTTGAAGAGAGGAGATGCTATTTTGGTGAAGTTTTCTATAAATCTCCGATAGTACCCCGTAAATCCTAGAAAACTTCTTACATCTCTTTGACAACTTGGAATTGATAGGTTAGAAATAACTTCAACTTTCGCTTCATCAACTCTAATCCCATCCCCTGAAATGTGGTGCCCTAAAACAATACCTTCAGTGAACATCATAAAAAAAATTTCATGACTAAGTGAAAGGTTTGCTTCTTGACATCTTTTTAAGACTTTTTCCAAGTTTTCTAAAGCCTCTTCAAATGTATCCCCATAAACTGTAAAATCATCCATGTACACCTCTACACAGTCATGTATCAGATCAGAAAAAATTCCTAATACCGCCCTTTGGAATGTTGCAGGTGCATTGCACAATCCAAATGGCAATACTCGGTAGGCATAGGTACCCCAAGGACAAGTAAATGTGGTTTTATCTTGGTCTTCAAGTGCTACTTGGATTTGATTGTAACCACTAAACCCATCCAGGAATGAAAAGTACTTTTTACCTGCTAATGTATCTAATACTTGATCTATGAAAGGTAAGGGAAAATGGTCTTTAAGAGTAGCTTTATTCAGTTCTCGGTAGTCAACACACACCCTCCATTTTCAATTTTTCTTAGGTACAATTACTAAAGGAGAAACCCACTGACTATCTGAAATAGGATAGATGAAGTTAACATTTAACAATTTTTGTAATTCTTCCTTGACAATTTCCCTAAGATTTGGATTCATCCGTCTTTGAGGCTGTCTGATTGGTTTGCAATTTGCCTCTATATAGATGTGATGAGTACAAGTCTTGGGACTTATCCCTTTCATGTCGGTGTATTCCCATGCATATGCAGAAGAATGTCTCTGTAATACTTTGACTAACTCTTCTTGTTGAGATTTTTCTAGGTTTTTGTTTATGTTCAAGGTTTTGCCTGGAAAATTTTCACTTGTAGAGCTGCCAAATTTGTCCATAGAATGAAGAGACATCTGCCTAGATGACAAGAACTCAATATTGGATCCCTCTTGAAATGATTCATGTTTATGGTCTGGAGAGGATTCAAAGTTTTCTAGAGTATTCAGAATTTGATTATCTTCACTAATTTCTGAAATTGTGAAGAGTGGTTGTAAATATTCTTCATCCTCTATCCATTGAGTGTCATCTAGATCTGTAATTGTCCTAGCTGGAGGATATAAAGTGAATCTCTTTGTTGAACTACCATCAGAAATATACATATAACCGGACCTACAACTAATAAAAGCATCAGCTGTAGCCAACCAAGGTCTTCCTAGTATAACAGGATGGCCTCCTAGATTATTCTTAGGAGTTAGGATCATGAAATCCACAAGGTACTCCCAAGAGTCTAGGGACACTGGAATGTCTTCTATTACCCCATCTGGTCTGATCACAGATCTATCTGCTAATTGTAATAGTGTGGGTGTAAAGAGAAGATTAGGAAGTTTCGGTTTGTCCATGATTTGTCTACTCATGATATTTATTGCTGCTCCTAAGTCAATGAGTGTGTTTTGAATTTCAATTCCATTGATGTGAATTTTGACAACTGGATTTCCTGGGTCAAGGTACTTTGGAATAGTAATCTTACCCATCATAATCTCTGCTATTTGTCCTACCAGTTGAATTTTCTTGGTTTCTCTTATTCTTTTTCTTGTTGTCTTCATACTCAACTCCTTTATTGTTTTGGCTAAAATTGGGATTTCCTCGATGGCTTGCAATAATGGAATTTTAATGCAAACATTTCTCAATTCATCCAAGAAATCATAATTAGGCACCATTATTTGTTTTTCTACACCTTTATCAATTTGTAGTCTTTCCGGAAAGGGAGGTATAGAAGTAGATGTGGATGGTTGCTCTAATACTGGAGTTGGATTTATTGGATCTTTTTGTTTCAGCTTTTCAATGTTTTGGCCTTGACAGGATGTACCTTCCTCAAGAATTTTATTAACCCGTAGGGAGTCTTCCTCAGAATTATCTTGTTCTTGTATGATCACAGAAGGTTTCCTCTTTTCAAGTATCCTTCCAGACCTAAGTTGAACATCACTAAGGTCTAGAGGAGTAATTAAATAAGTTGGAAATTGTTGTCCTTCTATCATGTATGTATTCTGGGGGTTCTTATTATTGGGGTTTGGTATAGGTTGAGCTGGTAATTGATTGGATTTTTGAGGGAATGGTAATGGAAGTGGTTGATTTTGATGAGGTTGGTTCAGATGATGTTGTTGAGAATTTTGTTGAAAATTTTGTTGAAGATTTTGAGGAAAATTTTGTTGAGGATTTTGAGGATAAAATTGTTGATATGGTGGATAGGATGGTGGATACTGATAATATGGAGAGTATCTTCCATAGGGACCTTGTGATCCTTGTGCCCAAGCTTGAGATTGATTTTGAAATTGGGGCCAAGGTTGCTGCCAAGAATTCCAAGGTGGAGGTTGATTATACATTCGATCATGAAATCCCTGTGTCTGAGATCCCTGCCAAGGTCTTCTAGATACAAAGTTAAGAGATTCTGTGGAATCTGTAGGAGTTTCTTCTTGAAAAACAACCTTGAGACCAGGAAGAGAAGGACAATTCTTGGTCTCATGTTTCTCGGAACAAATAACACAGGTTTCTACAACTTTTACATCCAAAGGGCACTCTCTCAAGGCATGTTTCTTCCTACATTTGGGAAAAAAGATTGCCAAGGCATCAGATTCAGCCTTTTGCTTGTTTTGTATCTTGAGGGTGTCTATTTGTTCACTAAGACTCCCTAAGATGTCAGATTTAAAATCATCAAGCATGTGTCCTATTTCTCATCTACTTACTGTCCCAGAAGCAGATTTACTTGCTCTTGCAAGAGCAGGATCTCTTGGACCTTTGACAGTTTTGGATTTCCCTCTGGAAAGGTTGATACATAACTCAGATATTTCAAGTAATGTGAGTTGTGATATATCCCCTTTTCCCATCATGTTAAGGATATCCAACCATTCATCCCTAATTGTTTTCAACAAAAGAGCTTTTAAAGTGTCCTGATCTAGGTTTTCCATTTGTGCCCTTTTTATGTTGTATTTAAATCTTTCCAACAAATATTCTAAGTTTTCATCTTCTTTTTGTAACATCTTGAACACTTCTTCCTTATGATTAACTGGCATACAATAATCCAAGTATCTCTCTAGAAATGCTTGTTTCATATCTCCCCATGTTCTAATAGAACTACTGTTTAGACTCATAAACCACTTCAATGTCGCTCCCTTCAAAGTTGAAGGAAATAATTTCAGTTTTTGAGCATCTTGTAAGTAGTCATAAGTCCTACACAGCACTTCAAATTCGAATAAGAAAGTTTCAGGATCCTCAGTTTTAATTCCATAGAAGTTCGGAAGGACAGAAGGTGAAATGTTTTTCATGGTTGTATTGGTTTCTTCATCAAGTATAGGGAACCCAAAAGAGCTTCCTATTCTACCTCTTCCTCCATCTGCACCTCTACCTCCTCTTCCTCCTTCCCCTCTACCTCTACCTCTACCTCCTCCAAATAATGTGTGTTCTCCATTAACAACTCCTCCTCCTCCTTCTTCTGCCATGGTTGATTCTCCTGTGGAAGTAGAAAGGTTTGTATCCTCAACAAAGGTTTTTGGATCCTCTTCTATGGCAGGTTCAGTGGATGAAGTGGAAGGTTTCTCTAATGGAATATGTGACCTTAGATCTTCTAGAAGTCCAGGATCAGTAAAGGATGGAAGATGGGTTTGAGTTGAAGGTGTACTAGCTCTGGATCTAGATGAAACAAGTGGTGTTCTAGATATCAAACTTCTGCCTCTGCTGCTTATAAATCTTCCCCTTGAATCTCTCTCCCTACGCATAAATTTTTTTTTGGATGCTAAGAAACAAAGGTTACCTAGTTTTCACTTCCCCGGCAACGGCGCCAAAATGTTGGGTCTCAGTCTAGTCTCCTAAACTGAGCTCATTTAATTATCAACCAGGATTTGTAAACTGCTGAAGTGAAGTGTACCATATGTACCTAGGTGCTTGTTTCCTAGTGCGTTGTATGTAGTATGTTGTGATGTTTTTGGTCTTTTATATTGATTTATGATGTTTTTGGTCTTTTATGTTTTATGCTCACAATGAAAATGTCTAGAAAACTAATGGAAAGAAGTTGGTGGTCAAAAACAGAGTTAAGCCTAATGTATGGAATGGCAAATGCAATTGAAAACACTGAAGCAGAATCTAAACTATGACTAAATAAAAGAAAAAGCTTGATAATGACTTTTTAAACAACTGACACAAACTAATCTTGAAAAATGATCACTAAATATGAAAATCCTTTAAATAAACAGTCAAACACTAATGATGTAATACTCTGTCCTAAGCTCTTCTATTCTATGATTAATTCCTAGTTCTATTCTACAATTTAATTGAATGTCATAGAACCTATACTCAAAGAGTTATTGGTTTCTTTTCAAAGTAGTTCTTTTGAGGAAGAGCTCTGTTTATGAAATGAGGAAGAGATTGCAGAGAGATTTCAGACCTTATAGTGATGTTATCTTCTGTTCCTATGGTTATGGATCACTTGTAGTTTTCAGAACAAAAAGATGTTTGTGAATAATGAAGGCTGTCTTGTGAATCCTAACAACTAAAGTAATCTATTGTGCAAAGGATGACAATGTGAATATGAGATGCAAGTGCAATGAGTTAATCTAAGAATGAACCTAAGATGCTACTAAACTAGAACAATGTTGAACTATAAGTCATCATCAAACTTGAAATGAAGTAACTGATCATGAATTAAATGCAATGAAACTCCGGAGTTGTTCTAACTATACTAACATGCATTAATCTACGAAGTTACACAATCTGTTTGTTCATCATTAGTGATATTTTGGAAGAGTTCCTTCTTTTGGAAGAGGTAGAACAATTCTGACTGTGTACTTGTATGCAATTGAAAGCAAATGAACTGAAAGAAAATGAAAAACTAAGTTATCACATCCATACCCTACTCGTCATTATGATGTCTTGGGCAAGCGTTTAAGAGTGAGATCAGAGATGATACTTAGTAAAAACACACAACTAAATCATCCATTATCACGGTCATGTATTGAACTTCTTAAGGATGTCTTAGAAGAATTTCTTCTTGTGGAAGAGTGATTAGAACAAGTGTATCTGTGATAGTGAATAGCAAAAACTATAACTAAATCCTACAGTACCATAGCTATTCTTCATTCATCATTATAATCTGTTGGAAGAGTGCCTTCTTGTGGAAGAGCTGGAATGAATATAACTACAGTAGCTAGTTAAAACAACTATAAATTCAACTCCTAATTCTACAATACCATAGTCATTCAACATTCATCATTATAATCTGTTGGAAGAGTGTCTTCTTGTGGAAGAACTAGAATGAATACGACTACAGTAGCTTAAAACAAAACAACTACCAATTCAAATGCAAAACATAAAGGCAACTAGGAAAACTTATCTAATTTACGCAAAAGAAATCCGTGCAAGAGGCAGGGGCCCTCTACCACTTGACGGCATTCAACTTCAAATTAAATCACGCCTTCAAAATAACTTTGTCTGCTCCATTAACGATGCAATAGTTTGAACATAACACTCTGTGTCTTCAAGGATGTAACACAGAGTTTTTAAACAAAATCTAGCAGCAAATCTAACATAAAATCTCTAACATAGCTCTCGGTCTCCCAAGAGTTTATAAAGCAAATGCACGTAACAGTAATTACAACAATTTAGGAATAATGTCTTTCCTTATCCGAATCATGTTAGGACTCTTTGAGGTGGCTACGTGAAGGAGAAAAGACATCTGGACTGAAACAGTCCTAGTAGGAGTCTTCTTTCATAAATGTGTTCCCACGTGCATAACCGTACCCAGAATCCATTTCTTCCTCCATGATGAGCAACGAACCATGTAGACACGACGTGGATCATGCCCATATGCGGTTTTTCTCACGAGGCCACCTGGAACATACTCAAACATGAAGGCAGTTGCAGAATCGCCGGTTAGCTACGGAATGTCTGCATTCTGCAGCTAGTTCCGGTCAAAATGCTTAACAATGGAAAAAATCACAAAATTCAACAAGTCAGTCATGTAAATCATTCTAGAAGTAATTTTAACTATATTTATTGATCAATTGGGTCTAAGATAGAAATGGACAAGGGAAAATGAGGTAAAATGAGGTGAAGGAAAGCACAAATTTGAGGCTCAACACTTGTTACATGAAAAACAATATCCCTTGAAGAAACCAGAGTACCTTTCTATGTAGGAACTGTTTGATTGAGGCTGAAATGATCTGCTCCTGCAATTTGCTGCAACATGCCCATAGTTATGAAATTTAAAGCATTCAACATTATTGACTGGTTTCCTTTGAGTTTTCATCATTGTTGGTTGAATTTTTGTTTCTTTCAACACTTCAGGTTTTGCATTGACATCCTCTGAATTTTTAGCACTTCCTTGTGAGCTAGATTCTCCTTTAACAGTTTCATGGAAACCAAGACCAAGTTTGATAGCAAGAGACCTTTGATTACTTAGAATATTGTCCAAGATATTAGTACTATCTTGAAACCTCAAAAGTTTAACCTTTTCTTCTAATTTACCTTTGAGAATGTTTACCTCAACCTCCAAGGCTTGACATTTCTTTGTCATGCTTTCTTCTTTTCTTCTTCCATCTTCTACTTGATCCTTCAGATTTAGAATCTCTTCTTTCAACCAATTTTCGTTTCCTTCACATGTTTGTTGCAGCTCTTCATTCTTCTTATTTGATTTTTCCAGATCTTCTTTGAGAGAGATGATTTCTGCTTCAAGGCCTCCCTTTTCAAATGGTTGTAGAGGTTCCTCATTCTTCTTACTTGATGCTTCAAGATCTGCTTGCAGAGAGATGATTGCAGCTTCAAGTCCTTCATTCTTCTTTCTTGATTTTTCGAGATCTGCATTTAGATCGTTGATTTCTGCTTCTAGTTCTTTAATTCGATTGGATGCATAAGTATGAAACCTTTGATACTTGTCCACCTGTCCATTCAGCATTTCTATTTGTTCTTTCATTTGAGAGATCATCTCTTTGTAGATAGAATATTTCTTATCAATTTCCTTTTGTTGTTCTTCAACTTTGATCTGGATAGCTTCTTCTAGATCCACAACTTTACTCTCACTATCTTCATCATTGTTTGCACCAATAAGAAAATTAGGACCCCAATCACTATTTGATTCATCTTCTTCAATTTCTGCGATACATGTTTTCTGAGATATCTCCTTTCTTCGAGTAGCCTTCTTCTTTTGCTTCTTTGCCATGAGCACTTGTAGAGCTTGGTCAGAATCTTCTTCATCTTCACTGGACACTTCATCATCATCTTCATTTGTATAATAACTCTTCCTTTTTTCAAATTGTTTCCCTTTACCATGTTTCTCTCTATAAGGACATTTAGCGGCATAGTGACCAACTTTTCCACACTCAAAACATTTGAAAAAAAGCTTACCTTTGAATCTTCCAGTTCCTAGTTGGAGTTTTCTCACGAAATTCGCTTCTTCTTCATCGGATATATAGCTGGATTCTTTAACAACTTCCTTTTCTTTTCCTTTTGCAGAAACCTTAAAAGCATCTTCTCTTATTTGAGAAGGACCTCCTTGTCTCATTTCAAAAGCAGTCAGAATACCATGTAATTGAACAATAGTAAGAGTTTGCAGATCTTGCCTTTCTTCAATAGCCGAAACTTTAGAGTCAAATTTCGAAGTCAAGGATCTTAAGACCTTTTCCACCAGAGTAGTATCAGTTATGGTTTCACCCAAATTTCTCATTCGATTTACAATATCATCCAGACGAAGAAAGAAACTAGCAACACTCTCATCACTATGCATCTTCAAATTTTCATATTCAATTCTAAGAGTTTGGAATTTTGCACTTTTTACCTTTGTGTCTCCTTCATAGCTTAGAATGATTTTGTCCCATATTTCTTTTGCCGAATGTAGCTGCATCACTTTAGCAAATTCTGATTCAGACATGCTTCCCAATAAGACATTCACTGCTTTGGCATTGATTTCATACTTCTTTCTTTCAGCTGCATCAGTAGGAATACTTGCCGGGTATTGATAACCTTCTTCCACGATTGCCCATACATCCGCACCAAGACTTTGCAGATATGCTTTTGTTCGTACCTTCCAGAATATCGGACAGCCTGCGACGAATGCAGGCTTTGCTGCACATTACCTCTTCGACTTCCCATTGCGACGCATCTCCTTCTGCCGATCGTTTCATGGTATGACTCCGCTTCCGATACCAATCGTTGGGAAAAATACTAAGAGGGGGGGACCGTATTTACCGCATATTAAAAAAAAAATTACTTTTTCACTTCTAAAACCTTATACGCTACTTCTCATTAAGACAACTAATAAGATACACGCTTGATAACTCAAAACTCGCGTATACACAGAGTATCCAATTGCCATTGGGCTCTTCACTTATATCATTCCATCATTCATTCATTAGACGTTCTATAAACATTAAGCACAAAAAGAAGAAATTTAATAAACCATCACACACAAGCATCACACATGAACACCAGGATTTTAGGTGGAAACCCAAGTCGGGAGAAAACCACCGCTGTAGTTGCTCAACCTTCAATATTTTATTATAGAGAAAACATCTTACAACATATGTGTTGGTGTAGACTCTACCAGCACGTAGGCACCCACTTGCGCTCGTTTACCAGCCTCTCGTGGAAGGGAGCTCCAACCCCCTAACTCGTTTACCAGCCTCTCCTGGAAGGGAGCTATGACCCCCTCCTCTCGTTTACCAGCCTCACCTGGAAGGGAGCTACGACCCCCTGCTCTTGTTTACCAGCCTCACCTGGAAGGGAGCTACAACCCCTTGACTAAAGGCTAGAACCCTCAGCACCTCTATGGACCACGTTTCATCAATTTTCACACCGGATCCAAAGCTTCCTTTAGGACACCACTTGCAGGCCACGTTTCATCATATTTTCAGACTGGACCCTTTCCATACTTTTAAGCACAGTCAACCATCAAACAGACACATATAACTCACCGACATATATCAAGAAACTGGGCTATAATCGCATCGACATTTCTTAACACAGACTTCAGCAAACCCTAGTTTCGCATACACGCTTTCCTTCTTCCGATGTCGCGTATATACGCGCTTCCATTCACACAAACCAGCGTATACCTCTGTACATATTATAGAGCTCATTTCATTGCGCATACGCGCTTTCTCTTCAGCGAAGCCGCGTATATACGCGCTTCCTCTGCGGCGAACTAGCGTATAGATCTTCAACCATTATAGAGCAGCATACTTCTTCAGATCAGATATTTAGTTTAGATTTACCCTTTTACTTTAGACAGATGTTTGCCTCATCTCAGATCTAAGCCTTCCATAAACAGATCTAGCAGATACAGATACATTCTAGATCTAGATATTTCGCTTCATCATTTCTTCATAGGTGTATCATAGATTCAGATCTATTATTAAACCTTTACCCTTTCCATACAGATATACTTCACAGAGAAATATTCATTCAAGCTCAGACATCTTGCTCCACACTCATGATTTTCACAATGAATTTCTTCTCCTTATATAGGTTTACCCTTTTTCAATACCATGAGCCCCTTTTTCAATACCATGAGCCCAAAACTACATTACTTCCGATGGTATTCCTGGAAGGGGTCATTTAAACGAATCATTACCCAATACAATGGGTCAATACCATGGTGGTTACCCCTGGTTTTGCACCCTATCAGCGCTTTTGCCCATACGCGACTTGGCACGTTGTTTCCGGCGTCTCCTAGGCAAATCCACGTATGCCTTGAGACATACTCTTTTTATCATAGATCTAGCACATACTGAATTTCTTTCTTCATTCCCTTTTGTACTCTCTTTAGATACATCAGATTTACTTCATCAAGAACATATTTTATCAAGCATAACTTCATCAAGTAAGTTTCCATCTTCTTCATCAAGTGGGTTGCCATTCAAGGACAACACTTAGCATCATATTGCTGACAAACATCATTTCATATCAGATTTACATCATTTACCAAGTCCATCAGGTCAAGACAAACTTCATCAAGTGGTTTGCCATTAAGGACAACACATGCCAACACTCTCATGTCTTCATCTTCATTCAGTGGGTTGCCATCAAGGACAACACTCTGCATCATATTTCCAACACCAGGTTTCTGATTCTTACCATAGAAATGAAATGTAATGAATTACAGAAAGAAAACAGAGACAAAGGTAGAACACATCACCGCTGCTTTAAATCAGGATCCAAAGAAATGTGCTTGTCATATTAAAGAGCAACACTAGTCATATACAACATTGTCCAACAGCTTGATATTCAGTCTGAAATCATCTCCTCATCCTATTTTACAATTTTACACACATAACTATATCTCAAGAGAAACAGCTTATAATTCACAGATATCCGATCAACAACCAACAACAACCTTTACAATGTGTTTTTCCTGAGTTCTTATAGCTGAAAGAGGGGCAGATGAGGTAGATGAAACACTAAATGAAATATTAAAATAGAAGTAGAAGAAGAGGGCTCAGGGCCCATTCTGTCTTAATATCTATGCATTAATATTCAGTACTCTTAGGGTGAAAGAGTGGTCTTCGACAGGCTGATAGTAACTCTGGGTATGTTCTTTGATGTACTTTAGGTTGTAGTACTCTGTAGTACTCTGGCGATAATAAAAAGGCAAATAAATGACTTTCAGGTCTGCCATACTGCATAACAAATGCTTCTGGAAACATTAGGACTTTCTGTCAGGGTGTAGATCTTCTCCGGAGCTCGATGCAAAATAAAAAACAGTATGGGAGCTTGTCCTTTCTCGGGAAGGAACCTTCTACTAATGTGATTGTTGGTCACTTTAATTGTTTTAACAATTCAAGCACCACATAAATTGTCAACCTGGGAAGGTATGTTTATTCCAAAGACAATCACGCACTGGATATGCTCAATTCCAAAAGCAAGGAAATGTTGTAATAGAAGTCACACAATTATTAATCATAAAAATCCAACTATTCACACCCCACTTTAACAAAGTTGAAGCCTACTTGTGTTACAGCAGAAGAAAACCCTCTATTGCAGTCTTTCATTAAAATAATTCTAGGAAAAATAATGAAAGGAAATCACCCTGCAGGGAAGGAAATCAATCAACCATAACAGAGAACAGGACCCTATTCCTCCAAATAGGAATCTTCAGCACATGTTGCCTGACACTAATCACACTGTAGAAAAAAGATCAATCCAAGGAAAACAGGACCCTATTCCCATGAACAGGAACCTTCAGCACCTGTTTCCTGATATCAATCACACTGCAGAAAAAGAGAATCAACCTAAGGGGAACATTACCCTATTCCTCCAAGAAGGAATATTCAGTACCTGTTTCTCGGTATCAATCAAACATTTAAACAAATAACGGAAAAATATCTCTTGGCTTCTTAAGGTACAGAGCTAATGTGGTGTTAAGGAAAACAGAGTACTTAAAAAGAACTACAGAACTGTGTAAATGATTCTTCAGCAAACAAAGTTAACTTAAGGTGTGAATAATATAAAGAAGTTAACAAACTACAGGAGCAATTGGGTGAATCTTGTGATAAAGGCGGGCCCTTTCCTTCTCACAAGATTCCCCAGAGGAAAGAGTTAAATTGAAGCGCTCAAAAGAAACCTTTATTCATCTGTCAAAAAGGAATGATACATTACAATGGAGTCTTGCTCCTTTCCGCTCAAAAATAATGTCTTTCCTGCAGTCTCTAACTCTCCCTCTAATGATGATGTCTCCTCTTTTTAAAGAGGAGACATCTATTACAGTTACATCAGAGAAATCCTATTTTTGTCCAAATCTATTCTTCTATCTTAAAATAGGGTCTTTCTATTCTTCCATAGTAGAATATTGTTACAACAGATACAAAAATACTGGCTTCAGAACAATCCGTGTAACAACTTTCCTTGCTTGTCTTCGTCTTGTTGCCATCGTTCTTGAAATACTCTTTCGAAATCACAAATCACGAGTAGTGACGGAATTTCCCGCTGACTGTTTCAGCAACAGATTTGACTGTTTCAGCAACGGAGTCGACTGTTTCAGCAACGGCCGACTGTTTCAACAATAGCACGTTCCTTATCATAAATTATCTGCGATCTTTTAGACTTGTGTTAGCAACTATCTTCCTTCGATTAATGATGAAATATAAGAGTAATGTGGAATTATACGTAAAACAAATTAAATATATAGTAAAGAGAAGGATTTCATATACCTTTGGATAAAATGGATGAAAATGATAATGTAACCTTTTTAAATATAGATATTAAGAGTAAAGTGGTGTCAAAATGTATGGTAAAAATGGTACATTGTGAGGTCCTAACATCCCCCCCAGCTGAAATGGTTGCATGTCCTCAGGCAACTTTTAGTCCAAGTCAGAGTCTGAGTACTGACTCTTTGCATGCAAGTTACTCAAGCAATAACTATGGAAGGTGGCTTCTGTCGAAGATCTGAATCCCTGGTTATTCTGCAATTTCTGCCATGCTACTGCCTCGTCCCTATTAGCTAATTTGTAGTGAGGCTGATATCGTTCTGCCGACATCCATAAGACAGGGAAGTGAAAATGATAACCAATCCAATTTTCGGCACATTGCTGAATGCATCTGATATAGTTTGGTACCCTGGATAGTGCAGTTTGAAAATTATCAGGGCTAAAAGGATTATACTCTTGTCTTTCCTTACAGGACTGTTTCCAGAACATGGTGTTGGCCTTCAAGGCAGCAGTCTCTTTGAATCTGATTAACTGATGACACTTTAAAAGTATTGAGGCTTGCAATTGCTGTATGTACCTGCACATTCCTGGCTTCTGCAAAAATCGATGATATTCTGCTAAAAAAATGGTCGGATTTGAAGATTCTGGTCTTATCCAAAGGAGGCGATTATCCTCATTATGCCTACTTGCGATAAAAGTAGTTTGCCATGTGATTTGATTGGCAAGAAATGAAACAAATGCCCTAATTTGTATATCACCAACAATTGGATTCAGGTTGACCTCTCTATTGTCAAGCATAATCTCATTATGAAGATAAAGTTCACATAACAAATGTTGATCACTGGCGGGGGCCTCAGCAAATGTTTTGACAAATTGTTCCGTTGTGAGCAACTCATGAGGTCTCCCATCCTTAATTGCTTTTAACTGAAAATAAACAAGGCATTCAGAAAGAAACAAAGAATAATTCAAAGAAGGTTTCCTGGTGGCTAACAATTTTTGTACTAATGAAAACATCAGGACCAGTTTGTCTTTTAACTCCTTGATTTCTTTCTTGGTATCCTTAAGCTGCTGAAGTGTCTGCTTCCAGTTATCCCAGTTGGCATACATATAATTCTTCCAGGCCAACTTATGTCGTTGTAACATTTTATCTTGATCAATAGCATACTGCTTCTTCCACTTATTCATTATTTCCAATTCTTTCCATGGTGGAGTTTGTGTCCCAGTATTATAAGTACTGGGTTGGGGCATAGTCTGAGTAGCTGAGTTAACTAACACAGGGCAGGATATCTGCGGCTTGGTTTCTTTTTCCAGAATTTTTAAGGGCCCTAATGGTTCTTGTGTGGCAGTAGGGCGTTCTTCTTTGACTGCAACTAATGTGGATGCCTCAGGCACTGGGACTTTAACTATTTTGTATCCGGCCTGTTGGTAAATGTTTCCACATTCATGGCACAGGTATTCTTTACATGGGTCATTCTTTTGTACTGATGTTGTATGTGCCAACATGTAGAGATTTAATTCTTCATCAAAGGCTTCCCTTGCCATTACCAACTCTTTTTTATAGGCCTCTAATTCTGACTTTAAAAATTCATTTTCCTCCAATAACGATGCCATGGTGAGTGAACCCTGTGTGTTGGTTGCTTTTGCTGGAGTTGATTGTTGATCCGCAGCTGTAGCTGGTTCTTGTGTTTCAGCTACAGCTGGTTTCCTTATATTATCATGCTTGGTGTTTAATTTTTGCACTTCAGCAACTGGTTCTTGTGTTTCAGCTGCTGGGTGAGTAACTAGTTCTTGTGGACCAGTTATTGTTTGAGTAGAAAATGATGTCATATTACCCTGGGCATCTGGTTCTTGTGGAGCAGTGTCGCAGGAAGAGACGGGTAATAATTCGGGAATTTGGAATGGTGATGAGGATTGAAGTTTTAACGAGATAGCTACGGGGTCAAGGGAAATGGGAGTGACTTCAGATTCAACAGTCATTTTCATTTTTCTCCTAGGTAGGAAAGCAAAAAAATTAGTGACTTTCCTTTTCTTTTTATGAGAAGATTCTTTTCTAGGGGAAGGGCTATCGGAAGAGGTGGAAGCTTGGGATGTGGCCCTTGTTTGCCTTTTTGAGACAGATATTGTTGCAATTCGTCTCTTTATTTTATGAGTAGGGGGTGATGGGGGTGTTTCAGCTTGAGAGTCATCGCTAGAGATGTGGACAGTGGGATGGGGTGACTCTGCTAAATGGGATGAACTTGGGGGCGGATCAACTGGGTCTGAAGATGGAATCAATGGAGGATCAGGAATATCTTCCAGTTTCCGTTCATAAGAGCTTTCGGGGGTTTCTTGGGGAATTTCGGCTTCTTGGGGAATTTCAGGGGCTTGTTGGAGAAGTAGGGGTGGGTTATTTAGAGGGGGGTTTTGCTGAGCAAAACCCCTCTGAATTAATAATTGACATAAGCGATTATGGGTAAGGGACAGTGATGGGAATCTTACCCATCTATAGTAATATGACATATTTTTAATACATCCAAGCAGATAATAAGGAATGTTGACTAATCGATCATGCCACAAATGACTCATTAAAACAAAGTCATGTTGATAAACTACCTGGTAACGCCCCTCGCAAGTCAAGTAGTGCTTGAAAAATTCAGCTACGCTTGGCCATGGGCGAGGTAATGAGTGCAGACTTATGCCACGACCTTTAATCTCAACCTATTCCTATGGAAGAAGGAAGTCTTGTTGTGCGTTTAAAATGACTTGTTTCCTGCTAAACCAGCGAGCACCTGTGACCAGCAACCCTGAAACTTGTGCTATATCTTCCTCTGTGACCGAAATTCGGACCCCTTGGACTATGGAGTAATCTTCCTGAAAATTCTGCGCAAACTCTAAAACTTGTTGAGGATCAAATTCTCCCAGCCTCTCTAAATATGTAATCCAACCTGCCTGCTGAAAAATTTGGTAAGCCTCCAGAAATAATTCGAGAAGAGTTGTCGAGCCAGGCTCATGTCTGATAGCAGAGCCTCCCATAGCTACTAACTTGAGTCAAATGCAGATGCGCAGAGAACAGAAACACAGGCCTGATCAAGCTAATCGTTGCGACTGAGGATATGGAGTATCAATGATGGCGGAATTAATGGATATGAAGAGTGAAGGTGGATTGGATGGTGTGGAATGATGATTTTAATTTTCGAAATTCCCCCCTTACGTGTGATGAAATGATGTTTAAGTGTGCGGGGATTGTAATCATAATGGGAGATATCCTCTCTTTAAACTATTATTTAACTGAATTACATAAAAAATCCGCATACCTTATATTTTTACCTTTGTTTTTATAATTCGAAGTATAGAGTGCTTCATAGTGGCTTAATACTGATGGAAGAATCTTTAAATTTCTCTGAAATGTAGAAATAGGAGCATATCAGGATCTGCTCAATACTAGGTAATATTCACCCAAGGGATCTGAAGAATAAAAGTGGGGTACTGAAAAACTTGTGTAGCAGAGGAAAGGAATGGAAATATAAATGACAGGTTGTTGCAAGTGGTGTTTCAGCAATGGAAAAATAAATGACATGTTGCTAAAAGTGGTGTTTCAGCAACGGAAAAATAATTAAAATGGAATGTAATGATCTGGAATTATGAAAACTGGGAGAAGCACTTGATGAGGAATGATTTCAATAGTAGGGAATGGGAAATGTTGGCTGAAAGATGATGTTTTAGGAGTGGGTAGAAATAGGAAAAATGGAAAAAGGGAAAGATGGAGTAATGGGATAAGTGATAAAAGGGACATTGCTGGGAAATGAGTTGAAATGAAGGGAACAAAGCTTCTGTGATTGAAGCTTCAGATCTTCTTGTGATGAAACTGTCCTCCTTAGTGAGTTCTTCCTTAATCTGCAAAATACAATTGTAACATGCCAACCCTTGACAGGGATTATTAGTTTTAAATCTAATCTAATGCTAGAAATATAGTGCAAAAAATTAAATGTTGTGAGGAGCAGAGGACTCCCCTAGAAAAATATAATGTGTATCAGTCATGCAAGCAGCCTTGAAATCTTCTTTAGAAACAGGGTGCTGGTATAAACGAAGCCTATGACCATTTACTAGTAGAGGTGTTTTAGAATCATCAATTGTTAAAAGTCTTACTGTTCCATTAGGAAAAATAGCATCTACTTCATAAGGTCCCAGCCATCGTGTACGTAGCTTACCCTGAAAGTTTTCAAACCGAGAGTCATACAATAAGGCCCAATTACCTTTTTGGAACTGCTTGTGTTTGATGATTCTATCATGCCACTTCATTATTTGTTGTTGAATCATGGTTTTTTGGTGAATGAATTCTAATCTCTTTTCATCCAATTCAAGAAGTTGTTGCAACCTAGCTGTCTGCACATCATTCAAATCAAGGTTAACAACTAAAGCAGTTCTTAAAGTTTTAATTTCAAATTCCACAGGAAAAACAACATTTTTACCATAAACCAATTCATAGGGATAAAATCCTGTAGTATTTCTCCAGGTAGTTATGTAAGCCCATAGTGCTTCAGGGAGCCTTTGAGACCAATCCTTCTGGTTATCCTTCACTGTTTTAGTTAGAATGGCTTCTAATACTTTATTTGTGCTTTCCACCTACCCATTGGCCTGGGGATGGTATGATGTAGTCATTCTATGATGAATATGATATTTCTGAAGGATAGATTTAAAACCATGAGAATTGAATGGAGGTCCTCCATTTGTAACTAGCTCTCTAGGAATTCCAAATCTAGTAAAGATATCTTCAAATAAGAAAGCTAGGACAGCTTCTTCATTAGCTCTAATAAGTGCTTTGGCCTCCACCCATTTAGTCATATAGTCTGTAGATACTAATATATAAGTTCTTTGATTGGATGGAGGATTAATGGGTCCTATGAAATCTAAGGCCCATCTTTCAAATGGTTCGGGTACTACCCGCTGGTTTAATGGCATTTGATCTCTATGATTGGGTTGACCCATTCGCTGACAGCTGTCACAAGCCCGCACATATTTCTTTGCATCTTTAAACAATGAGGGCCAATAGTAACCCATCCTCAAAATTTTGTGTGATGTTCTTTTATCAGCAAAATGTCCTCCGCAGGGGCCATCATGACAAGCTTTTAGTATGTCGTACACTTCATCCTCCCTAATGCATCTTCGGATTTCCTGATCAAGCCCTGTGTAGAAAAGACACCCACTTATCCAACTATACCTGGCACTTTGTTGAAAAATTCTTCTCTTTTCCCTGTATGACAAGTGTGATGGTAATTTTCCTGCAACCAAATAATTGTCAATGTCTGCATACCACGGAGAGTGAGCAGAGACTACAAATAAATACTCATCAGGAAAGGAATCATCTACTGGAATATTATTATCAGTTTTTAACTGTGAAAGGAAATCAGCCACAACATTTTCTTTACCAGTCCGATCTACAATTGTAATATCAAACTCCTGCAGTAACAATAACCATCTAGTAACTCGAGCATTTGTGATAGATTTGTTCATTAAATACTTAATAGCCGAGTGATCAGTGTGGACAAAAGTAGAATAACCAGTGATGTAATGTCGAAATTTATTAATGGCATAAATCACTGCAAGAAACTCCTTTTCAGTAACTGTATAATTAAGCTCAACAGGGGTCATGTTCTTACTGATAAAATAGATAGCATAAAGAAGATGGTTTTCCTCTTGTCCCAAGATAGCTCCAATTGCAGTGTCTGAAGCATCAGAAGATATATGAAAGGGGAGGGCCCAATCAGGTCCTCTCAAAATAGGAGCAATAGATAACTGATGCTTGAGTTCTACAAAGGCTTTCTGACAAAGATTAGTCCACTTAAATTCAGCATTTTTCATAAGCAACACAAATAATGGAGAAGCTATCTTAGAAAAATCTTTAATAAATCTTTTGTAGTATCCAGCATGTCCTAGAAAACTTCTCATATCAGTTTGTGTTTTAGGAACAGGAAGATTCTGAATGACCTGTATTTTGGATGGGTCTACTTGAATGCCTTGAGATGAAATAAAATGTCCAAGCACTACTCCTTCACTCATCATCATATGACATTTTTCAGCACTTAGGGAGAGGTGACCTTGTATACAACGTTTAAGTACCTTCTCAAGATTTTGTAATTGTTAGTATGAATCCTTCGTCGAAGTGTACGAAAAAGGACCACTTTAGCTACGCATAACTAATAGCCCTAACAACAAAAGTGGCTGCCAATATCTTCAGATCTGCAATTAGTTAGACAAGAAAATAGCTGCAAAATACCAGATCTATGTATGGAAAGACATTAAGCAGTAAAATAAAGGGTTTGCTCCATGCATCCAACAGACAAGAAAAGAACACGATTTTTTGAAAGAATTTTATATTACAGGGCACCTGGGAGGAAAACAAGAAGGTGTATCCAGCTCTCCTCAATGGGATGGGTTCTTTGTAGTCCTCAGCACTTCAGATCTAAGCTTTCTCTCTCTTGTAGGTGTAGAAAACCCAATGCAAACATGAAGCTCAATGGGAGCAAATGATGAAAAATGAGACCAAGTGTATAGATTCAGAGTGATCTAGTAGGCAACAAAAGGTGAAGAATGATGGGGAAAACCCTCCTATTTATAACAAAATATTGGGTCATTCTAGATCTTGGTGCATGATTAAAATAATGTTAACCAAATCTAGATCCACCTCTTATGGAATATTTTATTATATTTGTTGGAGGGAAAAGGTATTTGACTTGGGTCAAATCCCTTGATTAGTCAAAAATAAATAAATAAATGATTTATTTATCTTTTTAAGGAAGTGGTTGGAAGATAATCAAATAAATAATGATTTATTTAATTATTTGTAGGTGATTTGGTCATATTTAACAAGGAATATTATCTAAATAAGATTTAAATAATTATTCCTAGAAAATAATAAGATAAATAAAGGTTTATCTAACTAATTTCTTTGATTTTGGGTTAAACATGACTGGGAATAATAATTAAATTATGGTTTAATTAATTATTCCATGAGGAAAATCAAACAAATATAGGTTTGTTTAATATTTCCTTTTGGGGTTTCCTGTTTTAACATAGTGAAAGTGGTTTTACTTAGGGTAAAACTGGTCTTACATGGTGTACTTGGGTCCATCTAATGATAATAAGTTAGATGACCAAAAAATGGTGTAACAGATTTCCCCCCAACATGCGAGTGTCAGGAGCAAATCGTATGACCGAAGTACGTTGTAAGAACACAATCACTAGACAACAAAAAGGGGTGTCAGAGAGAGAAGTGTGAGGTAGATAGTGTGCTGAAGGACTAGACCCTGAGGAGACGAGACTCGCAGGTGCAACAAGTCTCTTTTTGTGAGAGGGTACCTGTGCTGAAGGCGGCAGGGGAGGCATACCTATTCCCGCCGAGACAAAGTACAAAGGAATAGTGTGTCCAGTAAACAAGGGACCGAACCATAAAATACAGCTGGCAGAATCATGAGCCAGATAAAAGTACAATGAGGAATCCCACATACATACTGTGCCTGGGATAACAGCCAGGACTTGTACAATAAGATCTGAGTACATGAGATATAAATACAACCCAAATGCCCCCTGCAAATGGGGAAGGGCTCACAAAATCTGACTGATACATGCAAATCGAAGAGGCGCTGCAAGTGGCTGTGGCCAACATCATCAAATATCTGGAGCTGCATCGAAGGCTGCAAAGAAGAGGTCATCCGGGCATGTGGGGGGCTACCTGCAGGGCCACCCCCTCATGATGGTTGAAACATCTCACACACACCCGAGAATCATCAAGAGCTGCTGCTGGATCACTGGACCGTCAAGTATACGAATCTCGATCATGCTGAAGGAGCTAGAGAAACAATCAAGCTAAAAGGAAAGGAGATATCCCTTTGCCTGATCCGAGGCACCGAACAAGAATGGAAGCTGGAACCAAGGTACACTGCCCTCTAGACCTGTCTTCTGGAATAAATGCGTTGATGTCGACAGAAGGAGGTCCGCCATAGTTGAGGCAATGAGAGACCCTCAACTAAGGCGCGAGAGAAAAGAGTAGAGCGACGGACAGACTGACACTAATGATGATGGTGAAATGGAAAGGACTGAGTAGCGAATGGACGACTTCCTTTGTTAGAGCATAAAGGGCATGAATGACATGGCAGCGACTGACACGATATCATAAGGGATAGGGGACAGTGGGACTGAAGGGCATAATATGCGACACAAGAGAGAGACCAAGCAATGAAGGATGGGGGCTATAGTGGGGTACAAAGGGACGCGGGATAGACTCCATGAATGCGATGATGACTCAACTTGGATGCTCGAAACAAGGACGACTCTATGGTGCTGCCACACAGTCAAGGCCCCAATGGGGGACCGTGGAAACATGAGTACAAGGTGGGAACCCATGACGAAAATCGACACGAACATGGACGAGTATGGAAGCGAAGTGATGCCCCACATACAGGTGTTGTAAGTGAGGAAATTCGATTTAGAGTGTAGGTGAAGTGGCCCTTCTTGGACAAAACGGGTCCTGGTGAAGTAGCAGATCATAAAAAAGAGAAAAAAAACAGATGCTGGCTATCTAAAAGAAAATAAAACATGCATTTCAGAAGGGAAATGCTAAGGGTAATATTTCTTAAGATAGAGTGCATTGCGAGGATTAGGAAGGGGGTGGCCTTCGAAATCCTCTAAGAGGTATGCCCCCTTACCGAGGTCTTTACTGATGATATAAGGACCTAGCCATAATGAGTCAAACTTCCCGTGACCAAGGACATCATGGCCCTGGTCATAGACTAGAACAAGGTCGCCTTCATGAAAAGTGCGAGGCTGGACTTTTCGGTCATACTGAGCTTTGGTGCGCTTTTTGGCCGCTTCCATGGTTTGCAAGGCAACACGACGGTCTTCGGAAGCGCGCTCAAGCATGATAAGTCGTTGTTCTAGCGGTTGGGTGTCAGGGAGAAGTTCAATGGCTAGATGTAGGGAAGGAATTTCACACTCGATCGGTAAGACTGCCTCCTCTCCAAAAACCAGGTGGAAAGGAGTAAACCCGGTGGCGGTTTTAACAGAAGTTCGATAGGCCCACAAGGCAGGGAAGAGCATGAGATGCCAGTTGGTTTTGTGTTTATTCACCGTTCGTTGAAGCATAGTTTTGAGGATTTTTTTGACTGCTTCAACTTGGCCATTACCTTGGGGGTAATAGGAGGAGGAATACTGGTGCTCAAAACCTAATAGTGAGGATAGCTCACACCATATCTCATCTTCAAAATGTTTGCCATGGTCGGAGACCAGTTGTTTGGTAACCCCGAATCGAGCGATAACATGGTTAAATAAAAAGAGGGCCGCGGTAGCTGCCGTGTTGTTGAACGTTGGCATGGCCTCGGCCCATTTGGTGAAATAGTCGACCGCCACGATGATAGATTTATGGTTACCAGCGGATGGCGGGCGACACTCCATAAAGTCGATGGCCCATTTACAGAAGGGGCCGGTTGAGACGACTGGATGGAGGGGAGCTGGTGGAGCTCGCGCCTTAGGGGCGAAATGCTGGCAATTGGGACAGTGTTTGACTGCCTCAATGCAATCACTGAAGAGAGAAGGCCAAAAATACCCAGCGCGAATGACTTTCTGGGCAGTAGCGAGACCGGAGAGGTGGCCACCGCAAGCGCCGCTATGGCAGACATTAAGGACCTGTTCAGCTTCAGCGTGTGTGAGGCAACGACGAAGGATGGTGTCAACCCGACGACGATATAGGTCGTTACCAATGAGGAGGTATCGGGGGGCTTGGTGTCGGATGCGTCGGCGGGCCTCACGATCAAGGTGGAGGGCAAACTTTTGGGTTCGCCAATAAGTAAGAATGTCGCCATACCATGGGTCGTCGGCAGTAATGGTAAATAAGTGTTCATCAGGAAAGTCATCATTAACTGGGGTATCTGGCGCTCCGGTAGGTAATTCAGAAATGAGCTCGGCGAGGGCTAAGCCTTGCTTACTTTTTGGTGTGACGAATTCAAGGTCAAATTCTTGGAGAATAATGACCCAACGGGCATATTTCCCAGTGAGGATACGACGACTCAATAAGAAAGCCAAGGGGTTGGAATTGGTCACAACCTTGGTGGAGCGCATGAGGATATAATGACGAAGCTTTTGGACTGAGAACACTACAGCCAATGCCAATTTTTCTTCGAGTGAGTAGGAAACAGGGGGTCCTACAAGGTTCTTACTGACGTAATAGATCACATGCTCGATACCATTGTCATCTTCCTGGATAAGGACCCCAGCGACCGAATAGTTGGAAGCGGAGATATACAGGATGAAGTCTCGATCAAAGTCGGGAGGGCGAATCAAGGGAGCGGATGTGAGAGCCTACTTGAGGGCATCGAAAGACTCGTGAGCATAGGAATCCCAAACGAAAGGGATAGAAGATCAGAGGAGTCTAAGGAACCCATGTGCAGTGGTGGCGTAGTCAGGGACGAACCGTCGAAGAAAATTAGCTTTGCCTTGGAGACTTTGGAGCTGGCGGAGGGTACAGGGAATGGGAAGTTCAAGAATGGCTTGAACTTTCAAAGGGTCAAGAGTGATACCATCCTTAGACACGATGAAGCCTAAGAGACGGCCGGCGGGAACGCAAAAAACGCATTTCAACGGGTTAAGGTAGATATTATACTTGCGACATCGGAGGAAAATGGTACGCAGATCGTGGAGGTGCTGCGCCCGATGCTTAGAACGCGCGGTGAGGTCATCCAAATAAGCAAGGATAATGTGAGGAAACAATAAGACATGGCCAGTTGAAAAGTGGCGCCAGCGTTTTTGAGGTCGAAAGGCATGACCCGGTAAGAAAAAGTTCCCCACGGACTAATGAACGCGGTTTTGAGTTGATCGGCAGGAAGGATAGCAATTTGGTTGTATCCAGAGAAACCATCCATAAAGGATAGAACCTCATGCCCCGCACACTCGTCAATGATTTGGTCAATGAACGGTGTGGGGAAGTTGTCTTTGGGACAAGCTTGGTTCAAGTCACGAAAATCTGTGCAGACACGGATGGTGCCTTGTTTCTTAAGAACGGGAACGGGGTTGGACACCCAAGTGGTGTATTCAATGGGGTAAATGAAACCAGCCTGCTTAAGCTTGTCGATTTCGGCTTTGATAGCATCACGTCTGGAAGGATGAATGGGTCTCAACTTTTGACGGACTGGTTTGGCGTCCGGCCATGTATCGATATGATGTTCGACAATGGCGGGATCGAGTCCGGGCATTTTAGAATAGGACCAGGCGAAAATATCTCGGAATTCTTTGAAAAGCTTGGTGTAAGCTTCGATTTCTTCCGGGGTGCATTGAGCACCTAAGGTGATATATTCCTGGATACCGGGGGTGACTGAAATGTCAACTTTGATGGTAGGAGAGATGTTGGCCATGTTTCCTTCTTCAAAAGCATCAGGGGCAGGGATGGGGTTTTTGAACCAATCGACAGCATTGGGGATGAAGTCTTTGGTTTCCACAGCAAATTGGTCATGGGACTGCTGTGGGAGGAAGTATGCGCGATGGTGCATATCATTCCAGGGAAAGTCCGGGTTGGTCATGGCTTCCATAATGTCTTCATCAGATTGGAAGATGGGAAGACTGGAGGAAGAGGGGTCACCCGAGGCGGTATTGATATGTGACGGGTCATCAGGAGGAGAAGGGCTCAGACGCGCGATATCAACAGATCCAAGGTCGGCTGAGGGGCCGAGAGGATCGGCAGGTTGAAGGGCAGGTGGACTATCTCGCAAGGATGATGACAGGTACAAAATGGTGTTAGACGGTTATGTTGGCTCGATAGCGGGAGGAGGAATGTGAATGGGAGTAAGGAGGTCCTCTGGTCCTATCGAAGTGGCCTTGAATTGACGGTACATGTCCAAGGAGGAACGATACTCGTCAAAGCGGGGACAGAGGTGGGTGTAATGGCCGTGGAAATCGCACAAGGCACAAGGGTGATTTGTGCGCAAGTTTTTGAGTTTCGGGATAGAGTCAGGGATAGTGACGTAGAATTCTGGGATGTCAGAGTCTGGAAACGTCTCATTGACCAGAATCTTGAGGTGCGGCAATTCAAGACACATATGGGTGGCATGACCGACGATATCACACAAAGCGCATCGGAGGGCGGGCTTTGGTGGTCGCGGAGGGGTAAGAGTTGTCGGGGCGGCCTGGTCCTGATGGGTTGCCCCCTTATGAGCTTTGCCTTTCTTTCCGGGGGCTGGCACCATAGGGGTAGGGTCCTGTGGGGCTGCGGGGGGCCCGGAGGAGGTGAGGGGGACCGGTTGAACCGGTGTCAAAGCTAGGTAAGGTTTAGGGTGACCGGGGGGGGTAGCGGCTGGAGGGTCAATGTACCAGACGGGTATGCCGAGGGTCAGGTTAGGGAGAGAGAGGGTGGCCATGACGGGGACAGAAAAAACTCCGGGAGGGGGAGCCAGGAAAGGTATCTGCCCAACAGGGTAATGACCAGGAGGGATGGCTCCGAGGTGGTTAAGGCCAGGGGGAACCGTGCCAGGAGGATAAAGGGGTTCAGGGATACCAGCTGGAGGGGGAGGGCCAGAAGGAGGGGTTCCGGCCGGCTGAGATGAATGGCTAGGAGCAGGTTGCGGAGGGCGAGGGGGAGGTTGCTGACTAGCCGAAGTAGGCCGTGTATGGGTGGCCTGGGTCGATTTCATCATGCAAACATTCGATAAGCTGGGATCAGTGACAGGAGGAGGGGGTAGATGAGGAAAGGTTCCAAGCAGGGAGGAATATTTGTAGACGCCGGGGGAGACACTGGTCAAGGAATCGACGGTTTTCTTGTTGGCTACAGAAGAGATGGTCGTCTTGGAAGAGGTCTGAGACGGCGGCTCATGATAAGATAGCTGGTCAATGGTGACTATCTTTCCATTGTGAGGGAAAGACATCTTGTGGAAAACCGCGGATGGGACAGCAGACATGGCATAGGTGTAGTTTCGCCCCAATAGAATGTTGTAGTCTAGAGGGGCGTCAATGACTTCGACATCAACGCAAACGGTCTTACCGGCGAGGGTGATGGGACAGGTACAAAACAGGCCAATGGGCTGGGAGGCATGACCGTCCCACGCTCGAAGGGTGATCGTGGAAGGGGCCAGCTCAGGGGATCCGAGTTGCTTCCAAACCGAAGCGGACATCACGCAGGTGGATGCCCCCTCATCAATTATGCACCGGGACATGTTGGCGTTCCGGATCTTGACTGGGATTTGGAAGGCGACGGAAGGAGGAAGAGGAGGATGGTCCGATTGAGTGGCGTCGAAGACAATCATTTGGTCATCAGCAGGATCTACAGCGCCCACGGCAGATAGTAGAGCCTTCTTTTGGGAAGGGCACGACTGGAGGAGTTCCAGTGTGGAAATGGCAGCAGGGGATTGCGCCAAATCGTCTACTATACTATACGAATGAGCAGCTCGACCAGAAGCAGCATTTCGACGTAACGGTCCCTTAGGAATCTTGGTATGGACCTCAACTTTGGGTTGAGGGATATGTAAGGGGCCGTTGGATGTCGAAAGAGGCTCTGTAGAACCTGAAGAAGGAGGCTCGGGGGCAGACTGAGCAGGAGGCTTGGGGTACTGACGAGACCGAGTTTGAAGGTGAAGATCGACGGGCGGGTTAGGATCGGAGTGCATCATGAGGATCTGGTAATCGGAGGAACCAGAAATGGAAGGGGGAGTGGCGACCTGGGTATCAGGTGGTTGGGTAGCCACGAATCCTTGCTGAGGGAAGGGATCGGTAAACACAGCGGGTTGAGTAGTGGCCACATTAGGAGGAGCATGAGGTGAGGCGTGCTGTCCGCGCAATGTGGCTTGAGACTCCCACATCTGCCGCATCTGGGGTAAAAGGGGACAATCGTGAGTGTAATGACCATAAACACCGCAACACGAACAGGGCTTGTTTTTGCGAAGCGGCCTGTCCGGCTTGGGCTGAATGCCCGGTTGCGGGTTGCTAGTGTTAAGGTCCACACCAGAATTGGGTCCTCGGTTACCAGGGGCAGATTGGTTTTGGTTGCCTCTCCACCTTCTTTGAGAAGAAGGGGGATTAGTCGCGCCCTGCTGTGCAAATACTTGCCCTGGAGGGGGCTGTAAGTGCTTTTGTGGATTTTGAGGAGGCAAGGGAGGTGAAAGCGCATATGCTGGAGGAGCTGGCGCACCAGGCTGTGGATAAAGGTAAGGGTTGGGTTGGGAAACATTGAGGTAAGCAGGAGGTTGGGCAAAAGGAGGAGGCATGCTGTATCCTGGATACATGTTGCCGGGAGGGGGAAGAGCGCTGGAGGTGCTGGCCCCGCCCTGAGGGAGACCATAGCCCACAGGAGGTTGAGCATACGGATGGGAAAGAGCTCCAACGATACCGTCGGCGGAATGAGATGCCCCCGGGGCGTTAGCGCCACCGGGCCTGGGGATGTCAGGAAGAACGGTATAAACATAACCAGACTGAGCGTAGATCAGGTCATATTTCAAGGCTATTTGGAGGGCAGCTTCTTTAGTTTGAGGAAAGTGAGAGGCGACATCTTTGCCGATGGGAGCGGGAAGGGTACGAAGGAACCAATCCATGTAAACTCGATCTTCGAAGGGAGGGGCTCGACATAAGCTCCGTCTTCTTCGCCATTCCTGAATATGGGCGGAAAGGCGTGTTGAAGAGGCTTGCTTAAAAGAAGTCAAGAGCTTCGTACCAGTATCGTATCGAAGAGGGAGCTGGAAGTACGAAAAAAAGGCTTGGGAAAGAGTCTCAAAGGTGGTATGGGTAGAGGTGGCTTGTTCGACATACCATTTAGAAGCTTCGCCGGTAAGCGTGCGTTGGAACAAACGAAGACGGATGGAGTCATCGGTAATGGAATTGAAGGAACACCACATGTGGAAAGATCGGACGTGATTGGTTGGATCTTCGCCATTAAGGCCCTCAAACTTAGGGATGTCGGAGGGTAGCTTGGTTGGCATAGCGGGCCAGTTAGCATTGTGGTGAATAGGGTCATTGATCAACTGATGGAAATCGGGGAGGCTGAGGCCTGCAATGTACGGCAGCACAGAGGTGGCCGGGGTAGTTCCTGTGGCGGTTCTGCTAGCAGTGGGGCCAGCATTGGGGCTGGGAGAACCGCTAGCGTTAGGCCCTGGACCAGACATAGTGAAGGTGACAGGGGGGGAACCAGGAGGAGAAGGAGGATCCGATGAATCAGGAGAGGAGTCGGAGTGCGGACTCGAAGGTGGACTGGCTCGACGACGGTGGTGCGGAGCAGGTCGATCAACCGGAAACTGAGGGTGAAGGCCAAGAAGTCTCCGGGAAAGGCGCCTTGGGGGCGCAATGATGACAGGAAGAAGGAAACCGACAGGGGCAGAAAGGGACAGAATCAAATAATGTCAAGGGCAGATAAGGTGCAGTGACAATTGATTTTAGAGTCTTTGCCAGGCGGTGTTAACCAGGCGCTTCTTCGCTTAGGGTCAGTGTGTGGCGTGCGTTAATTTTAATTTTTAAACCCTTTTCGTTTTGAGAGCAAGAAAAAGTGTGCTACGTAACTGAAAAGAAATCTGCGTAAAACAATATAGATTACTGAAAAGACAGAACATTTAACAGCTAACTATGCATCAATCGAACCCAAAGAGGCGGGTCTCTCAAAACTACTCTAAAAGAGGGCAAAAATCTAGTCGAAACACACATAAAAAGAGCTCAACAGATCTAGGGTCGAAAGGGACAGGGATCTGGAGGATAAAGCTGCAGGAAAGAGGTGCAGATTACAGCCAAGAGACAGAGGCAAGGTGGCTGGAAAAAGAAAGGAAATCAGCAAAAACCGGAGGGGGCAAGGCGGAGGCCTTCAAAGGAGGTCCAAACAAAACGACAAGAGGTGATTTGAAAGGAAAAGAGGCTGATTTCAATGGATCTGAAAAGGAGGTAACAGATCTGGAAAAGAGGGGGCTGAAGCTCTGAAAAACCGACGGCTGAAACAGCTAAAACTCGTCCACAAAAAGTGGAGGGTACTAAAGCCCTAAGGAGCTGGGTTCCCACTTAGATGAGTAAAAACAGATCAGATCTTGGTCAAGGCGGGCTGAGACAGAGGCTGGAAAACCCTGACAGAAGCTGCAGCAGAACCCAGGAAAATTGCAGAAAAATCACTGAAAAACTGGCAGGTCGCAGTTTCTGACCTGTTTTCAGTGCAGGTCGCAGAAAAGGGGCAGAAAAGTGCGACCTGGAGGTCCAGGTCGCAGTTTATGGGCCAAAAAGTGCGACCCCCCCGTTCCGGTTGTCTCGGCGGCAGATTTTCAGAAAAGTTGTCGTCTCAGTTGCGGCTGGTGTCGCTTACCTGCGCAATAGGGCCAGAAACACACGGAAGTTAGAAATTTTAATGCTTTAGGGTTTTATGTGAGAAAAATGACATAAAAAGAGGAAAACTAAGCAGCTGAAAAGAAGCCCTAGGGCCTAAAGTAGCTGGATATGCAGGAATATGAAAAACGACAGCGGTCGTAATTTAAAACTCGTGTGGAGTCGCCATTTGTTAGTATGAATCCTTCGCCGAAGTGTACGAAAAAGGACCACTTTAGCTACGCATAACTAATAGCCCTAACAACAAAAGTGGCTGCCAATATCTTCAGATCTGCAATTAGTTAGACAAGAAAATAGCTGCAAAATACCAGATCTATGTATGGAAAGACATTAAGCAGTAAAATAAAGGGTTTTCTCCATGCATCCAACAGACAAGACAAGAACACGATTTTTTGAAAGAATTTTATATTACAGGGCACCTGGGAGGAAAACAAGAAGGTGTATCCATCTCTCCTCAATGGGATGGGTTCTTTGTAGTCCTCAGCACTTCAGATCTAAGCTTTCTCTCTCTTGTAGGTGTAGAAAACCCAATGCAGAAAATAGAGCTCAATGGGAGAAAATGGTAGAAATGAGACCAAGTGTATAGATCCAGAGTGATCTAATAGGCAACAAAAGGTAAAGAATGATGGGGAAAACCCTCCTATTTATAACAAAATATTGGGTCATTCTAGATCTTGGTGCATGATTAAAATAATGTTAACCAAATCTAGATCCACCTTTTATGGAATACTTTATTATATTTGTTTGAGGGAAAGGGTCTTTGACTTGGGTCAAATCCCTTGATTAGTCAAAAATAAATAAATAAATGATTTATTTATCTTTTTAAGGAAGTGGTTGGAAGATAATCAAATAAATAATGATTTATTTAATTATTTGTGGGTGATTTGGTCATATTTAATAAGGAATATTATCTAAATAAGATTTAAATAATTATTCCTAGAAATTAATAAGATAAATAAAGGTTTATCTAACTAATTTCTTTGATTTTGGGTTAAACATGACTGGGAATAATAATTAAATTATGGTTTAATTAATTATCGAGAGGAAAATCAAACAAATATGGGTTTGTTTAATATTTCTTTTGGGTTTCTCGTTTTAACATAGTGAAAAGTGGTTTTACTTGGTAAAAACTGGTCTTACATGGTGTTTGGGTCCATTCAATGATAATAAGTTGGCATGACCAAAAAATGGTAACAAGAATGCATAATCAAAAGACACACCATAAGGAGTAAAATCATCCATAAATATTTCCATAGAGTCATTCAGCATATCAGAAAAGATTCCTATAACAGCCCTCTGAAAAGTTGCTGGTGCATTACATAGTCCAAATGGAAGAACTCTATAGGCAAAAGTTCCCCAAGGACTAGTAAAAGTGGTCTTGTCTTGGTCTTGGGGTGCAATTATAATTTGGTTATACCCGCTAAATCCATCTAGAAAAGAAAAGAATTTCTTTCCTGACAGAGTATCCAACACCTGATCAATGAAAGGTAAAGGAAAGTGGTCCTTTTGTGTAGCTTTGTTTAAGGCTTTGTAATCAACACACACTCTCCATTTCCCGTTTTTCTTAGGGACTATTACCAATGGGGAAACCCATTCACTATCAGATATGGGGTATATAAATCCTGCATTAAGCAATTTCTGAAGTTCTTCTTTAACAATTTCTCTTAATTTAGGGTTCATTCGTCTTTGGGTTTGACAGACTAGTTGCCATCCTTCTTTAATATAAATTCGGTAAGTACATAATTCAGAAGAGATTCCCTTCATATCTGTGTAATCCCAAGCGAATGCTTCCTTATTTTCAAGTAACAACTTCATTAACTGATGTGTTTTAGCAACTGTTAGATCAGGATTTATATTTAATGTTTTTCCAGGTTCAATTTCCACTGTTATGATTTTAGATGAGATGGTGGTTAATGTCTGAGATAAATCTTCAGATTCAATCTTTTCCTGGGTATCTGTTTCAAAAAGTGCAGTCAATTGATTGTGTGTTTCAGAGATTACAGAGGAAGGTTCGCAAATAAAATTATTAATTATTTCATCCTCTGTATTGTCTTTAAGAGTTAAGGCTTGTCCAATAGTTAAAATGGGTTGAATAGCATTATCATCATAATCCATCCACACAGAATTTTCATTATTAATTATGGGTGTAGCATGAGGATAAAGAGTACGCTGTTTAGTTTCATAACCATTAGAAATTGTCATTGAACCAGATTTGCAGCTGATAAAGGCATCGGTTGTGGCCAGCCATGACCTTCCTAGAATTAAAGGGTGTCCCCCCAGCTTTGTTTTAGTTTGTAATACCACAAAATCAGCTGGGTAATTCCAGGATTCAACCGAGATAACTAGATCTTTAACAACTCCTTCTGGTTTAATTGTAGAACAGTCAGCTAACTCTAGGATGGTTGGTGTATCTCTAATTGTGTTATTCAGCTGTAACAACTGTGAAGTTTCAAGAGTCATAATGTTTATTGCAGCACCTAGATCTACCAGAACTTGAGGAATTATCGTTTTACCAATTTTAACTGTCACAGTAGGATGGCCGGTGTCACCATATTTCACAGGAGGGGTTTTTCCAGACATTAATGCAGATAAATCACCCATAACATGAACTGTAAGGGGGTCTTTAGTCTTCCTACCAGGTTTCTTAACACAAATTTCCCTTAGGGTTCTGGCATAAATTGGTACATCTCTCAGTGCCTGTAAAAGTGGAATTTTAACATACAAGTTTTGCAATTCCCCTAAAAGATTAAAAGCAGGTGTTTCAGGCGTTTTAGTTAAAAATAAATGCTCGGGGAATGGTGGCTCTGTTATTTAAATACCCTTGTTAGAGGGCGGTTGTGCTTTTTTATGTTTCTCAGTTTCCTCTTTATCAGAATCAGAAGAGATTGTATCATCGATGATAGGTTCTATTATTTTCCCGGATCTCAAATGAATATCATTACATTGCATCATAGGAAATGTAGGCTGATTCTGAATATCAATGACTTGCACAACTTTATTATTGGGGTTAGGATTTGGTTGCACAGGTAGCTGGGGTCTCATTTGATTATTTGGTGGAGCACTTGATGGTAGAGGAAGTGGTTGTTGAAATTGAGGAAATTGATTTGGATACAGGAGCTGTTGGCTTCTCCAATTTGAATTCCATGGATTAAAAGAAGATGGTTGTTGTGGGGGCCAAGGAGTCCACATTGCAGGATCAACAAAGGGAGGGTTTGTTTGTTGCATGGGTGGGTAGTTCATCTGATTAAAGGGTGGGTATTGCATTTGATTAAAGGGAGGGTAATTTTTCTGACTGAAAGCAGAATAATTATTCCAACGATTAAATGGCATACTAGAATTCATACCTTGTCCTTTTGGTTGCCATTGTCTTCTTTGTGTTAGCAGGTAAACTACTTCAACTTCTTCTTCCGTTGGCTGCAGTGATGCCTTTATTCCCGGTAGAGAGGGACATTGTTGTGTTTCATGATCTTTCTCACAAAGGGTGCAGATTGGTATTTTTTCCAATGGGCATTCCCTTAGTGGATGTTTATCTCTACATTTAGGGCAAAAGACAGCTATAGCTGCTTCTGCTTCAGCCTGCTTCTTTTTAACCCGCAAGGTGTCAATTTGTGAAGCAAAAGAACTTAACATCTCAGTTTTAAATTCTTCAAGTAAATTACCTATTTCAACTCTTGTTGCTCCCCCACTGGCTGATTTCTAAACTCTTGAATAGGTGGGATCTCTATTACTTGTTCCGTTCCTTGCAGCTCCTCTTGAACATCTTTTACAGAGTTCAACAATCTCATCATATGATTCTTTAGATATATCTCCCTTGCCAAGCATGTTTAACATGTCTAAACAATCATCCCTTAATCCTCTGAGTAATATTGTTTTACAGATTTCTTTACTTACATTCGGATGATCAGATCTCTGCAGATTATACTGTAGTCTTTCCACATAGTCCTCCAAATTCTTGTCCGGCTTTTGTGCCATGTTGAATAGTTCCTCCCTCTTTTCTCTTGTCCGACAATAGTCTTGATATTTAAGCAGAAATTTCTGTTTCATCTGTTCCCATGTTGTGATTACCTGACTTCCAAGGCTCATGAACCATCTTAAAGCATTTCCTTTTAATGTTGCTGGAAACAGTTTCAACTTCTGAGCATTAGTAACATAATCATAACTTCTGCATAATATATCAAATTCAAAAATAAATTCATCCGGATCTTCAGAGGATAAACCATGGAAGTTGGGTAAAGCTAACAATGGAATATTCTTCATAGGAGTTGTTCCTATAGGGAGATCACTGATAGGAAATCCCAAGGTAGAGAGAGAATTTTCATCCCTTCCTTCTCCTTCAGGATCTACACGTCCTCCACCAAAGAATTCTTCATTGTTTCCTTCCATTGGTTGTTCTCCTACTGCACTTGCTCGATCCTCAAAATATTCTACTGGCTCCTCAATGTTTTCCACTGGTCGTCCAATATTCTCTATTAGTTCCTCAACGTGCTCTGCTGATTCGTTAGCACTTTCTGATTCTCCAGCACTGACTATTGGTTCTTTAATATTTTTTATTGGTTCCTCTATGTTTTCAGGGCTCACAACTTCTTCTGTTTTTTAATCTGATTGAGGGGAGCGCTGAGGTTTTGGTCTTCGAGAACTTAATCTCTGTGATGATTCAGCCTTTGATACAATTTCGTCAATAAAATTATTTCTTCCTCCCCTTCCTTTGCCCTTTCCACCTGTAGGGTTAGTTTTCTTCTGGGTTTCGCGTCCTCTCATACAATCTGCACATCTAGAAAGAAAATATCAATGTTTTTGAAATCTATAATTTCCTTCCCCGGCAATGGCGCCAAAATGTTGGTCGCTTTAATTGTTTTAACAATTCAAGCACCACATAAATTGTCAACCCGAGAAGGTCTGTTTATTCCAAAGACAATCACGCACTGGATATGCTCAATTCCAAAAGCAAGGAAATGTTGTAATAGAAGTCACACAATTATTAATCATACAAATCCAACTATTCACACCCCACTTTAACAAAGTTGAAGCCTACTTGTGTTACAGCAGAAGAAAACCTTGTATTGCAGTCTTTAATTAAAAGAATTCTAGGAAAAATAATGAAAGGAAATCACCCTGCAGGGAAGGAAATCAATCAACCATAACAGAGAACAGGACCCTATTCCTCCAAACAGGAATCTTCAGCACCTGTTGCCTGACACTAATCACACTGTAGAAAAAAGATCAATCCAAGGAAAACAGGACCCTATTCCCATGAACAGGAACCTTCAGCACCTGTTTCCTGATATCAATCACACTGCAGAAAAAGAGAATCAACCTACGGGGAACAGGACCCTATTCCTCCAAGCAGGAATATTCAGCACCTGTTTCCCGGTATCAATCAATCATTTAAACAAATAACGGAAAAATATCTCTTGGCTTCTTAAGGTACAGAGCTAATGCGGTGTTAAGGAAAACAGAGTACTTAAAAAGAACTACAGAACTGTGTAAATGATTCTTCAGCAAACAAAGTTAAATTAAGGTGAAAATAACATAAAGAAGTTAACAAACTAAAGGAGCAATCGGGTGAATCTTGTGATGAAGGCGGGCCCTTTCCTTCTCACAAGATTCCCCAGAGGAAAGAGTTAAATTGAAGCGCTCAAAAGAAACCTTTATTCATCTGTCAAAAAGGAATGATACATTACAATGGAGTCTTGCTCCTTTCCACTCAAAAATAATGTCTCTCCTGTAGTCTCTAACTCCCCTTCTAATGATGATGTCTCCTATTTTTAAAGAGGAGACATCTATTACAGTTACATCAGAGAAATCATATTTTTATCCAAATCTGTTCTTCTATCTTAAAACAGGGTCTTTCTATTCTTCCATAGCAGAATATTGTTACAACAGATACAAAAATACTGGCTTCAGAACAATCCATGTAACAACTTTCCTTGCTTGTCTTCATCTTGTTGCCATCATTCCTGAAATACTCTTTCGAAATCGCAAATCACGAGTAGTGACGGAATTTACGTGCCCGCTGACTGTTTCAGCAACAGATTCGACTGTTTTAGCAACAGCACGTTCCTTATCATAAATTATCTGCGATCTTTTAGACTTGTGTTAGCAACTATCTACCTTCGATTAATGATGAAATATAAGATTAATGTGGAATTATATGTAAAACAAATTAAATATATAGTAAAGAGAAGGATTTCATATACCTTTGGATAAAATGGATGGACATGATAATGTAACCTTTTTAAATATAGCTATAAAGAGTAAAGTGGTGTCAAAATGTATGGTAAAAATGGTACATTGTGAGGTCTTAACAGTGATCACTGATAATATTGTTTTCTGTGCTTTAGGCCTCATTAGGCCTTCTATGTAATTCACAAGGTCTTCAATATAGTAAATTTGCCCCTTTAACACTGAATTAAGGCTTAAAATCTTCGATAACGGGCATTAAACCTCCTAATTCTTTACTGATACTCTTTGTCACTTCATTGACTTTCTCAGTCTACGAATTTGCAGGGCTTATGGTGCTGGAGGTTTAAATGGAGTTAATACACCTGATTTGGATAAAATATGCATTTAAAACCCTCTCAGGAGTCTTCCTACAATCTCTGGCTCTAATAAAACTTCATCGGCGCTACTTTGTCACTAATAGTGACTGTATAGAACAGAACGGTTTTCACCGTCTATATTCCCTGCAAAACACATAAAAATGTTAAGAAATACATGTGGGAGTGGAGGATGGATGCAGTGGAAGGCTGTGAGAATGACAGCGCAACATAGATGAATGCGGTGGATGCTAGGGAAAACAGCTGAAAAATGCAGTGTAATGGTGAAAATCTGCTCTGATGGAGGTTTGGTGGAGGAAGGATTATGGACCGTTCAATCAGATCTGGAGGAGATGATCAGCAGTGGTGATTTACTGATGGACTGCCTTTAGAAGTTAGGCAGAATGATATAACCTTTTAATGTAAAACATAAAAATTTTAATGTGAGCGGAGGAAATATTTTTAATGTAAAACATTCGATTTCGACCTTTGGATGGAATACATAGGGAATCAAAGAAAAACATATGAAATGGGGCTTTAGATGGTGGGACCCGGTGTGGGCGAAGGATGATTTAACATGGACCATTAGATATTAGGAGGAGATCAATGGCTGAGATGATCCGATGAAACTCCATGGTAGCGCGATGAGAAAATGTGAATGGATAACGCGATGTAGTGTGGGTCGTTGATCCGAACAGATCAACGGTCGAGATCTTTAGATGGACTTTCGGGAGCGGAAGTGGGGAAGTGGTTTCGGCTGAAGAAACAGTTTTTTTCACACGATGAAAAGGGAGGAAGGCGGTTTTAACTTTTCGAATGCAATATAGGTCCCCGGCTGACACGTGGCCTTTTAAAACTGCCCATATCGCGTGAATTTTAATAATTAACTGTCGGGCTCAAAGTTACGCGATATGGGTCCCTGGCCATTGGATCATAGGCAGGTAGATCCAACGGTGGAGATTGGAGTGTGATAAAACAAGTTGTGCGGTTGGTAAGGTGGGGGGCGATCAAAGGTGGTTTGACTGTGAGTCGTCCGATCAGCGCGATGGACGGTCGAGATCTGCAGAGGGAGAGAAATAGTGGAGGGGCTGGTTAATGAGCAGGGAGAATCCTGGCTGTTGGATCCTTGGGATTGACAGTAGAGATTTAATGATGAGGCAGAGGTAAATGGGCCATATGAATGCGCGGGAGGAATATGAGCCATTGGATCAAACAGGATGGACGGCTGCGATCTAATCAGAACCGGAGGAGGCAGGGGCCAAATCTCTAATGGGATCATGAAGTGATTGCATCAGGACCATTGGATTGGCTATAGATCAATGGCTATGATTGAATCAGGGGTGACCAATCGGGGAACGCGGGGTGGAGTGAGAGCAAATCCTGGCTGTTGGTTCTTGTGGATTCAACGGCCAGGATCCAATCGAGGATTGGCCAATCGGGGCATCGGAGGGTGGCACCATAAAAACTTCTGATTAGCGATGAGCATGGTGGTGCGATGGTCGTTGGATCAAAGGGGAATCAACAGTTGAGATGGCCATCGTAGGGGTAACAAAGGGATCAGGCGAGGCGCAGTGAAACATGTGTGGAACCGTTAGATCTATTCAGATCAACAGTGGATATTGCTTCCGAAACACATATAACAAAATCCTTTCTCGCATCGGAAATTTCATTTAACAAAGAAAAAGCGCTCCATTTCGTCTTCCGATTGCAATAATCTCTTTACGGTTTAGCGCTTGGGTTCATGGAGGGGAAATGGTTAAGGGGCTAGCCGAAAAGAGGCTAAGCCTGTTATATGTAAAATGGATGATTTTTAAGCCAAACAAAGGGTGTTTGTAAGGTTTAAAGGGGTGATGGGATGACTTAGTAGGCTTAGGAAGGGATTTTGGGGGTTAAAGGGGAAACTTTGAAAAAGGGAAAAAAAAAGGTTAAAATGGGGAAATTTGTAGGGATACAAGGGGCAAATGGAGGCTTTTCTAAGCAAAAAAATTTCACCGACAATGAGGATTTCTTGATGGAAACAGCAGTGAAAATATTTTCTAAGGAAAAGGGCACACAGAGGCTTCAAGAATGATATGTTTTCATAGGATATGTATTTCTTGGAGGCTCAGAAAAATATTTAGCCACCTGTTTGCTTGACAAAAAATTTATGGGTGGCTAATAGGACCAACCAATAAATATTAGTAATTAAAACTTTTCATGCCATCCCGTGCTCTTAAGGAGCAGAACTGCCTCCCCATCTATTAAGTAACCTATTTAAGGTTAATTATAATCAGAGTTTTTTTATAAAAAAAGATTAATTGATGGATAGTACGTCTCATTACGAGCCGACCTACCATGGTCATCGGTCCTAACAAGAAAAACATTACCACTACTGGTTACCAAGCCAGGGTAATGGCTTTCAGTTGAAAAAATGGAAGACAAGAGGTCTCATCTCGAGTTGGCTTGTTCTTTCTTGCTAGTTCTTGTGAATGGAACTGTCGTTAGCTGGTTACCAAGCCAGGACAATAGATTTCAACTAATTTTAAAACAAATGTAAATTATGTTCAAGCAACTATGAATCTATATATAATGTTTGGGACATAGGCATTTCATGGGGTTAAAAAGGCATCCTCGTCAAGGCTATTGACGCATGCTAGCAGCAGGGCCATGCCTGTGGTATTAAAGTTAACTTTACACTATGATTTACTTGGTTGTTTTTGTCTTTCCTGAATTCATTATCATATCTATTTGAGAATGGCTTGAAGATCCTTCTATTGTTTTTTTGAGATTCAACAAGATGATGAGCTTAGTGAAAAGTAAGCACCTTCACTAAGCGGGGCCCGCAAGCTATTTTTAGGTGTATGCCTATTTTTAGACATGGTGAGCATATTCTATAAGTTGCAGGATGCTATTTGTAGATGGTTGGTCAAATGTGAAAAATAGATGAAATTCTATTTTTAGAATATTGGGTGAAGTCTATTTATAGATCGTCAATCTAAAAATAGATGCATGTTGATTATTATTAGCTCTTAATAATAATTCGACAATAAACATCAACTTATTCTCTTGAAGCACTTTATTTTAGGATACAGATTTGGCCAATCAGTGGGCTGAAGGAATTACGCAATTCCTAGGGTTTATTAGTGGCTCATGCATGAGGACTCAGTTAGAACTAAAGAGGCAAGGTTATGACAGAGTTTGAAGAGTATTTTATAGAGTTGTTATTCAGTTTAACTCAATTAAGTGAGTTAAAGTCAGTTGAGATAGTTGTATCTAGCTTAACTGAAAGATACGCTAGTGAGAGTTAAGTGAATTAATTATTTAATTAATTCACAACTAATAAATCACTAAAAACTAAACAGAAACAGCAGTTAACTACAGTGCATGTCAGTTCCAGTGGAGACCCAGTGGAGAGATAGGTGAAAGGGTGAGATGGAATATCCATTGTGACTATAGTGATGCATTCAATGCATCTGACACACATTGGAGTTGCCAATGAGGATTTCGCATTCAAGGAAAGGTAGATTCGAATTCATTCAGGGGTCTTCTTCAACAGGGATTGCGCAGTGGAGGCAGGCTGTCAGGATGCAAGAAATTGGTGCATAGATATGCAAATTTATGCATGACAGTGTCTAATGATTGTTGATTGTACTAAGAGCTTGATGTACTAAGCTTTCTATGATATTATTACATGATTCCATTTATATACATAGTATGATAGTTGGGGTTTTTACCTTTAAGCTTTCCCGTTAAACAACTGTGTTATATGCGACTGAATTTATTCACATGTGTTTTCCATTGAGTTTTAAATTTTTGCAAGTTTAATTTGTGGAAGGATTCTGTATTTTGCAAGAAGATAAATATTGTGAGATCAGGAGGATCCAGTAATACATCAATATTAATAAATTTCTACATGGTATCTGAGCAGTTTTGATTACTAGAGATCGCAATTGTGAATAATTGTTGAGTTTGTGTTGGTGGACAATTTGAATTTTCTACAGAAAATTCTTGGTGCGACAGTTGAGTATTCATTGAAATCTCTTTCAATGGGTTGCGATTGGAGTATTCCCTTGATGGAAACTCGAATTACATAGCCTGGAAGGATAAGATGGAGGTGGTTCTTGAAGACAATGGGTTGAAGGAGTTCATCAATAGAGATGTTCCTAAGCCTTCTTCTAGCGATGCTACAGGACTTGACGCATGGAAAAAGAAGGTAGCAAAGACAAGAAGAATTATGTTGGAAGGTGTGAAGAACCATATTGTGTCAAGCCTTCATAGGAAATCCACTCCATTTTCAATGTGGAAGGCTTTGACAGATATTTTCCAAAGCAGCAGCGACCAGAGGAAGTTGGCGCTCAAAGATAAGCTCAGAAAAATAAAAAATGGAGAAGGGCGACAGTATTCCAAAATATCTCACGAAGTTTATCCACTGTAGGGATGAACTGGGAAGTGTGGGGATAAATGTTGATGATGATGACTTGGTGAGATTGGCTCTCCTTGGGATTCCAAAGATTTGGCATAGCTACGAAGACTCTGTCAATGGACGGGAGAAACTGTCGGGTTGGGAGAGACTTTGGTCAGATCTTGTGCAGGACGAGATAAGGTGAAGTATCAGGGATGGCTCTTCATCGAAGAATTATGATGAAGAAAATTGTGCTTTGGCTACCACAGCAAGGAAAGGGAAGGGGAAGAAATTTCCTCCAAAATCCAAGGCTAAAGGCAAGAATTTGGATTTTTCCATAGTGAAGTGTTTTCACTGTCACAAACATAGGCATCTCACCACTAACTACCCATAGAAAAAGAAGAACAAGAAGGTTGTTGGAGCTGCAGCTAGAAAGGCCTTAGCCTCACAATTTGAACTTGATTTCTGCTTAATCGCATGTTTGGTTTCAAGCTCAATGGGATCGGTGTGGTATCTTGATAGTGGTGTGTCTTTCCATATGACAGGAGACAAGGAGTTGTTTAGCAAATTGGAGGAGAAGGATCTCCAAATGCATATAGAGATGGGCAACGATGGAAAATACAGTACGAATGGCATTGGAACCATTACCTTTGAGAGGGATTTAGGTAAACCATTTCTGTTGAAATATGTTATGCATGTTCCAGGTTGAAGAAGATCTTGGTCTCGGTCACAATGTTGGAAGACAGAGGTTATAACATTGTTTTCAGCGAGGGAAAAGATTTCCTACAACATAAAACAACGGGTCAAACCAAGAGGATAGGGATTCGAGTTAAGAACCTCTACAAGCTAGAGGTAGATGGATGCATTACAATGATGGGTAAAGCAGAAGAAGTGGTGAGCCGGGATGAGGGCGAACTATGGCACAGGATATTGGGCCATCTTCACCATGGCGCTTTGAAGATTTTACAAAAGATTTCTACTAGACTTCCCAAGGGTACTCTTGTGTATTTAGATTAGTGCAAGGGATGTACTATGGGTAAGTTTGTGAAGACCACCTTTCATGAGAAGGAGAACCATGCTTCGGTGATCCTGGAGAGAATTCACACAGATGTGTGTGGACCTTTCTCAGTTGCTTCAACAGCAAAACATAGGTATTATGTTATATTTGTTGATGACTATTCTTGTAGATGTTGGATCTTCTTCATGCAGAAGAAGAGCGAAACATTCTCAAAGTTCTGTGAGTTTAAAGCATTGGTGGAGAAGGAGTCGAGGAAGCAAGTGAAGGCTCTACGCAGCGATGATGGTGGTGAATATATCTCAAACGAATTAAAAGAATTTTGTAGCAAATAAGGAATTTGAAGAGAACTCATAGCACCTCATAACCCACAGCAGAATGGGGTCGTGGAGAGGAATAACAGAATTATCGTGGGTGTTGCACGACCTATGCTGCATGACTAGGGTCTACCGATGCACTTGTGGGCGGAAGCATGCAACACTGTGGTTTATGTGCAAAACCTTTGTCCTCATAGAGTACTTGGCATGAGTACACCTGAAGAATTATTTACTGGTAAGAAGCCTGATATTTCTCATTTGAAGATTTTTGGGTCATCTATTTACATTCATGTGACAAAGGACGCCAGGAAGAAGCTGGAGCAGACTACAGAAGTTGGGATATTTGTGGGGTACACAGAAACACCCCATAATTAACGTGTGTATTTTCCAACCAATCGAATGACTGTGGTGTGATGGGATATAAAATTCAATGAGGTGAAAGCCATGAAGTTGTCGCTTGAGAGAGAGCTACACTTGCATGCAGAGGAGGAACTTCTTGTTCCCAAAGATGAGCCTCTAGATGTGGATCAGCCATAGGAGGAGATTCATGGAGTTGAGGAGTCCACTCATGCAGAACCAAACATCAAAACAGGTAGAAAGTGTACCACAGAAGCTAAGAAACTAAAGCTTGATGCGGCACAAAATGTAGGAGTCCCTACATTACAGCGCAGACAAAGACAGTCACCTGACCGATTTACTAGATACATGGCTCTCATGAGAAAGTGTATCATGGGTAGATGCCATGGTGGAGGATTATGACTCCATTTTCAGAAATAATGCTTGGGAGATTGTTCCAAGGCTGGTGGGTAAATCAGTTATAGGATCAAGATGGATCTACAAAGTAAAGCAAGCTGCTGATGGGAGCGTCGAGAAGTATAAGGAAATATTTTTTGCCCATGGCTTCTCACAGATCGAGGGGATTTATTATGAAGAAAACTTTGCACCTGTCGCACGGTATTCTTCCATAAGGACCATCCTTTCTCTCTCAGTGCAGATGGGTTGGAACATTCATCATATGGATGTGAAGACTGTGTTCCTTAATGGGATCATTGAGGAAGAGGTGTACATTAAGCAGCCTGAAGGATTTGAGATCTTTAGCAGTGAGTCGCATGTGTGCAAACTCAAAAGAGCATTGTATGGGCTGAAGCAAGCACCACGTGCTTGGTACACATGGATCGACAACTATTTCATTGGACTTGGCTTAACCAAGAGTGAGGCAGATGCAAACCTGTACAAAATTGTGGTGGAGGGTAAGCTTTTAATAATTTTTCTTTATGTTGATGGTTTAATACTAATGGGTGATGAACATTTGATACACTCATGCAAGGCAGATCTTGCAAAGGAGTTTGAGATGAAGGATTTGGGCCTCCTTCATTATTTCCTTGGATTTGAAATATGGTAGTGAGAAATTGAACTATTTGTGTCTCAAGGAAAGTATGCTTGGGAGATACTTGAGAAGTTTCATGTGCAAGCCTGCAAGCCTATTGATACTCCTCTTCTAGGAAATTGGAGGAAAGAGGATGCTACATCGGCAGAAGTAGTGGATGCCATTGTTTATCGAAATTTGGTGGGTTCTCTCATGTATTTAGTTAATACAAGACCAGACATATGCTATGTCATGAACTAGCTTTCACAAGCGTTGGTTAAGCCTACCAAGCTCTTTTGGAAGTCAAGCAAGCATGTCCTGAGGTATCTCAGGGGAACATCTGAGTATGGTTTATGGTACAGACAGACAGATGAGGTGAATTTTCATGGCTTCACGGATGTAGATTGGGTAGGAAGCCCAACAGACAAAAAGAGCACATTAGGAGAGTTTTCAGTATTGGATCTACAGCAGTTTCTTGGTACAACAGGAAACAAGTATCCGTGGCCCTCAGTTCAGCAGAAGTATAATACATGGCAGCAAGTCAAGCTGCATGTGAGTCTATCCGGATGAGGAAGATCATGTTTAGTTTGTTCAGTTCACATTTAGATCCTACAGTGATACATTGTGATAATTAGAGTTGCATTAAACTCTCGATTAATCCTATTTTTCATGATAGATATAAACATATTGATATCCGGTATCATCATACCAGAGATTTTGTGCAGCGGAAGATCATGTATCTTCAGTACATTCCTACGAAAGATCAAGATGCATACATTCTGACAAAGGCGCTCAACAGGAGCAAAATCAAATACCATATAGGCAGGATCGGGGTGAATGGTAATCCCTATCTTGTTGAGAGGGAGTGTTGAGATTCAACAAGATGATGAGCTTCGTGAAAAGTAAACACCTTCACTAAGTGAGGCCCACAAGTTATTTTTATGTGTATTTCTATTTTTAGACATGGTGAGCATATTCTATAAGTTGCAGGATCCTATTTGTAGATGGCTGTTCAAATGTGAAAAATAGATGAAATTCTATTTTTAGAATATTGGGCGAAGTCTATTTATAGATCTTCAATCTAAAAATAGATGCATGTCGATTATTATTAGCTCTTAATAATAATCCAACAATAAACATCAACTTATTCTCTTGGAGCACTTTATTTTAGTATACAGATTTGGAAAATCAGTGGGCTGAAGGAATTATGCAATTCCTAGGGTTTATTGGTGGCTCATGCATGAGGACTCAGTTAGAACTGAAGTGGCAAAGTTATGACAGAGTTGGAAGAGTAGTTTATGGAGTTGTTATTCAGTTTAACTCAGTTAAGTGAGTTAAACTTAGTTGAGCTAGTTGTATCTAGTCTAACTAAAAGATACACTAGTGAGAGTTAAGTGAATTAATTACTTAATTAATTCACAACTAATAACTCACTAACAACTGAACAGAAATAGCAGTTAACTACAGTGCATGCCAGTTCCAGTGGAGACCTAGTGGAGAGATAGGTGAAAGGGTGAGATAGACTATCCATTGTGACTATAGTGATGCATTCAATGCATCTGACACACATTGGAGTTTCCAATGAGGATTGCATAGTCAAGCCAAGGTAGATTCGAATTCATTCAAGGGTCTTCTTTAGCAGGGATTGAGTAGTGGAGGCAGGCTGTCAGGAGGCAAGAAATTGGTGGATAGATATGCAAATTTTTGCATGACAGTGTGTAATGATTGTTGATTGTACTGAGAGCTTGATGTACTAAGATTTGTATGAGATTATTACATGATTCCATTGATATACATAATATGATAGTTGGGCTTTTTAGCTTTAAGCTTTCCTGTTAAACAATTGTGTTATGTGTGACTGAATTTATTCGCCTGTTTGCAATTGAGTTTTAAATTTCCGCAAGTTTAATTAGTGGAAGGATTTTGTATTTTGCAAGAAGATAAATATTCTGAGATCAGGAGAATCCAGTAATACATCAATATTAATAAATTTCTACAGTGTTATGCCTTAGTGTTCTATTTTTTTTGAATAATTATTTTTTATGGACATGGGACCCTTAGTGCAGGTACTTCACTTTGCCTAGAAAAGAGGAGCTTCAACTATACGTGGATAATGGTAAGATGGTCACTATGGGAAGGTATTATTATGATTACTTTTAACACCATGGCTTTCAAATCATATCACTCATATTTACAATGAGGATATTAAAGTAAAAATTCTTATCAAGGATGCCCCAGAGATGTTTATGGAAATTTTAATAGTTGGCTATTTTATTCAAGTAATAACATTGTCTTTGCAATGTGGTATTCCTTTGGTAGCTCTTGTGTTAGATTTTCTTGAAATAAATCTAAATAAACAAAGAGTCCAACAGACACTTTATTTTGGAACAAGCTCTATCTAGTGAAGGAAATACTTATCACACAAAATTACAGGAACATTATTACAAGTGTCCATAAATGTTTTAATATTTTTTTTAAAGGGAGCGACAATACGACAATTTATTTTCTTACATCGAGACATGCCAAAAGGTCAACATGGGGGGATGTTGGGCCTCTATTTTACCTTGCTTTGTATCATCTGTTACTCGAAATCCCTCATGCTTTTGTTTAGTTTGAATAGTTATTGTCGTAGTTTTGTGCATTCTCAGAGATAATAGAGTGAATATTTGCTATTCCCTTGTTTTAACGAGATTTAAATATTAAAAGCATCATAAATAATAGTTTGTATGTTTGCAGGTTTAAAACTAATTTGATTATATGCATAGGCCAATAGGCCTTGATCCTATATTCACCTTCCTCTACTACGCAGCAAGTTCCTACACCAATTTGGAATGATACACTATGGACTTCCTGCACTCTAAAGAGTTCCTACACCACATTCTTGAACCAACTAACCATTGGCTTCCTGTACCATGCATTCTCGCACCATGCATCAAGTTCCTGCACCATGCATCAATTTCTTGTACCACGCATTCTTGCACCATGCATCAAGTTCCTGTACCATGCACCAGTTCCTGCACCACGTGTTCATGTACCACGCATCAGTTCCTGCACCACACATTCCCGTACCATGCATAAATTCCTGCACCATGCATTCCTGTACCATGCACCAGTTCCTACACCACCCGTTCTTGTACCCCGCATCAATTCCTACACCGCACTCACATTCCTGCACTATATTTTGAACAATATGTTGCAGATTTCTATTTGCATTAGCTTCGTCAGCCATGTCCAGCTTCCCAATATAAAGACCAGCTCAGCGCTACTCTAGTTTTATGAGATTATGATATGATATGATTTTTTGAGTGATTATATTGAATTCATCATTTACTGTGTGGTGTGGTGAGTTTAATGCTAAGATCTATAGGGTCCTTTAAAGTGATTCTCATTCTGATCTTTTTCTATTTTACTTGCAGAAAATGTCACCTAGTATAGAATGAGTTTATATGAGAAATGTTAATCCACTAATCTATTGTTCTTCCTTTATGTGTATCCTTTGCACGTGATATTCAAGTATTTGGTGTGAATTGAATTTCTTATTCTGATCTATACTTTGAGACTTTTCTTCTGCATCTTTTAATTCAGTTAGAACTTGATCTTTTGTGATATCGCACTAATGACAACAATGAAGGATGCACAAAGTATTTGATGTCAAGCTGCAGGGGCTCATGCACTTTTTGTCCATCGAAATTATTTTAAGTTTGAATATTGGCATTGGTCTCAAAACGTGTTTGAGAATTCGATATTCCTTCACTATTCATCATTATTGGAAAACCTTTATAATTTTTGAGCTGACAGTAATGCATACATTTATTGATAAATTGCAAACCATGGATTGACAAATTTATTTTTTGAATTTTTGTTTGATGCATTTTCTTTTGGGTGTCATTTACTTCAAAGAAATGATAATTACTACAGTATGACCGAGAGTGTTTTCTGTTTTGACCTTGCCCATGCGTTATGCTTATACAGTGAATGTTTTTAATAATGATTGGTGATGCTTTTAGTGAAATAAGATCTTAATTTATTAAAGGAGTTTGTTACACAGAGATAGATGAGGAAAAATTAGTGCAAAATTGTCATTTCTCTTTCTTAATTTATTTTTCACAAAGAAAGATTTTGAATTGATCTTGAATTTATTCCATCATTTACAATTTTTCAGGAATTGCTTGGTTTCCAGTCAAACAATAGTAAGGATTTACTTTATGTTTTTCGATAATTAGGATTTCCTTTCGCAATTACTTATAGTTCAATTTTTCCTTTCATTTATCGAATGTTTAATCAAAGCTTGTTTTCAATTGTCAGGATTGGTGTCTTTCTCAGGTTTCCTTTGAAGTGCAGAATTCCATTTAATTTGTTAAGATCGATTCGCAAGTTAGACTAGAATTTTATGTGCAGGTTGTCAGGGTCTATCTCTGGCATTTCCAGTGTTGTGCCTCGAATTTCACGAACTCCCAGATTGAAAAATTAAATTTTGGTCTACTAATATGCCCTATACTACGCTAAAAAATTGGGTAGGGGTTCTCTAAGAGTTATATTTATAGAATGCTTGAACTAACAATGCAAAGTTACCCTTGTGGGTGAGGAGACAATGTCCCTATATTCTTCCACGACCTTATCCACCTAATTTTCTGCATGGAGGAACCCTTCCTAGGGGCCATGGATGTGGCCACAATCTTCCCCTTACTTTGAGAGTGAATTAGAAAGAAAAAAAATCTTGGTCTAGGAGATGATATTACTACACTGCTTAGTAGAGATCAAAGATATAGTGGTAGGCGAGGTCACCTATGATATCCTATATAACTTACTACCTAAATTAATAATAACAGTGTGAGGCTTGGACTCATACACAACATGACACTTCCACAAATATGGTTGGCCTAACAACATATCATAGACTTCAAGAGGAGAAACATCACACAATACCTCATCCATGAAGGGCTTGATGTTGTAGGGAAGGCGTGTTAGGTCCCTATATTAATAGTGTAGTCCCTTATTGTTGTTAGTGTAGCCCCCTTATTGTTATTTTTTACCCTTGTAGTCCCCATATTGTTATTAATGTGCCCATAAAAGCTCACTATTTTTATTTTTGTGCCCTTACAGTATTATTTTTAGGTCAGCTAGGATTATATTGTGACCCCATGGACTCCTATATATAGAAAGGAGGTTTTGTCATTTGAATCATCCAAGAATTGTTCATTTATGTAATGTAAAGGAGGTTTACCCCTCGAAGAGGCTAATTTCTAAGTCGTTGATCTCTCTTTTCTTCTATTTTGTGAGTTGGTTTCATAACATTTGGTATTAGAGATTTGGATTCTAGGGTTTCGCTGCTTCAAACAGGTCATCGTGGTATTTTCTCTATATCTTTTTTTCTACGAAGGTTCAAAAGCTAAAAATAAAAATAAAAACCCATTTGCAAATAAATCCTTAGCAACTTAGTGTAAAAAATTTAGATCTTGGTTTAATAACAAGGTGACACTGTTGACTGGCACGAAGATCTCGTCCTTGGTGGAGCATCCAATGGTGTATGTTTGTGGGTGTAGTGTGGTCTGTAGGCCCAACCACTTAATGACCTATGGTGAGATGAGGTTATTTTGGCTCCCACTGTTAAAAATGAACTACAACGGAGAACCCTTCACCCACGTATGTGAGTTCAATGACGGCACTGAGTTATGCGTCAATAATCTGCCTCCTGTTATCGTTCCTCTTTTTGGGTTCTGCCTTAGAATCATAACATGCATCAGAATCTGAATCTTTTAGCTTGACCACCAATGATTTCTTGGCGCGGAACTCATTTTTGTTGTGAGTGGGGCTCTTTTGGAACTCACACCACTTTCTTGTGTCTTTTGTCTTCATGGTGTTATTCTTTGCTTGTGGCTTCAATGGGTTTTCCTTGGCCACTCCACCTTGGCCTTGTCCTTTTTTCTATAGTTTAGGGGTGCTCTTTCCTTTCTTCTGATTTGTATATCAGAAGTCATGCTTCTTTTGTTTAAACTTTTGTTCAATCTTGGTAGCATATCGGTATGTTACACGAAGTGAGGAGATGTCCAAGAACTCCATTTATTCTTGTATGTATTTGTATAGACAACCATGGCACTTGAGCACCGGATGTCACTCAAAGTCTTTGATACCCATGATTTTTTGTAGAGCATGAAAAATATTTGTGAACTCATGCACATCTTGGTCCCTTTGGTGTCGTAGTGTGGTCCATTGTATCTACTTGTCTTCATAGCTTCCCACAGGGTAAGTGACTATTCCTTAATAGCATCTCGAAAAGAGTTCCAAGGGGTGAGATTATAAATAGAGAGGGTTCATTGACCCTTTCCTCATTGTAAGTTAACCACCAATCCTTGACATGGGGGGCGACCTTAAGCAGTGAAAAAGTAATCTTTTCCCTCTCAAAGAAATTATGGACTGAAATTTCAACAGATTCAAATATTCATCTACAACATTTTCATCTATATAACCTTCGAATATAGGGATATTGAATTTAACTTGTACCCTGAAGGGGGTGGTTCCTCCAAAGTGACTACTGGATGAATATGTGTCTCCCGTTGGCAAACACTGAAGGATCTAGGTGAAGTTTTCCATCATCTCGTTCCTTTTCCGCTCGAGGTATTCTTCAAGCAAAAATTGGATAGGATCTCCTACTACCTCGTCTTTATTTTCTTCCACCATGGGAGCTCATCGGGGTTGGCGGGGAAGGTCTTGTAAGGGCTCAACTAGTTCAAGTCCCAACTCCTAACACCACAACCTTTTTGGGGACATGCACAAAAAAATGGAGATATAGTAGACTGCTTTGATACCACTTATGCAAGAAAAAAATGAAATACAGATTAAACATAAACATGTACCTATAGTGAAAATGAAACTTCGATTCATTACTAACAAATATTGAAAATTGTTTACATGCAAAATGAAATAAACTAGCTCAGGCGATGGTAACTTATCTCTGAGAAAAGATGTGACAATTACATGCCTTCTGAATTGTGTACAATGAGGCTTAGAGGTCGATTTAATATTGAGAAACAATGGAAAACCATAAGCATCCAAAAACCTAATGCTAGGATATGAAGCACCAAAAGTCTGTGGGCCCCTTTGGGTTTAATTGGTACATCAACTTCTCGGGATTGTAACTTTGGCATACGATTTTCATTTGACACATGCAATACCTCGTTAGAAATATCTATCCAAGGAATAAAAATTTTGACTACAAACCCCTACTATATATCACATATTTTTTCATTTTCTAAAAAATATCGTTTAGGGCCTCAAAACGACTCCGAAAGTTTAGGACCCAAAAAAATACCAAAAATAGTAAATTGAGCTACAATTAAAGAAACTGAAAGAAAAAAATTAAGGGTTCCGAGTGGAATAGGTGGGTGGCTACCAATATCCACCTATCCACTTGTATCATTGGAAGAAGCTTTAACTATGACAATGACTAAAAATGTCACTATTGTACCATTGGCTAATTAATGTTATATTAAAAATATATATAAATATTTTTAATATATTTATATATTAAAATATATAAAAATATATAAAAATATATATCGAAATACCTCTACGCCTAGAGTTAAGTCAATCAGTATATAAAGTAAAGAGGCATGTGATATTAATTTTCTTAAAGCTATAAGGTTGAAAGTAGAGGTTTCCAAATGGCAAGTAAAAACAAAAAATGTTTAACAAGTATTAGTCGCATTAGAAGAGTATGGGCATACCATTAGAACTTTGAAGCAGCAATGGGATGATTTTTATGTTATTGATATAATCATATGGGATTTTTGGAAGGAATATTTTATGAATAAGAAGCTAAGGTAGAAAAACTCAACAAGAAAAAAAACTAAGGAATTTGCATCAAGTAGTTTGGAGTTGTAGAGGCCCTTCCCTAATTTAATGAATGCATTTACACAAAACATACTTAACGTTTTAGTTGAAAGCAATACTGAAAGGAAACCCCAAATATTTTATAACAATTGATTCCTGTTTTGAGGCATTTATTGCTAGTAGTCTAGATTAGGAATTTATTGTGTGAGTTTTATCAACATCAAATTTTATTATTTTATGATAGAAGATGGAATATTAATCAATTTGTGGAATACATTCAGTTAAGGGAATTCACATCCTTTATGCACCACCAATTGGATGAATGGAAGGCTATGCAATAATCCCTTTAACATAATGAGAAAAAGTGTGTTTCCTGTCAAAGCGTAAAATCATAATACTAGAGAAGTGCTTGGGATACACTATCTCTTGATGAAAGGACCAAGATGGGTACCATTTTCCACTAAAAATTAGCAAAATTATATTTTGAATTGTGAAAATAAAATAAAAATATAAGGTTAGAAACCAGATTATGGCTATCAATGGGATCATTTAATAGAGTAGTTGAGGGGACAAGAACCATTTTTCTACCCACATTTTAGGGAAGTTGTAAACAGAATAGAAAAATACATAGCATGCATGTAAATATATGGTATCACCTAGATTGTCTTAAAATTTCATTTTCTTATAACATGGTGACTTGCACCCCATTGCCAAAAATTTTACAAGTGGAGGACACATGAAGACAATAGATTTTGGAAAATCATTGGAAGAAATAGAGGGGATTGTTCATTATATGAAAATCGTTATCCTTCTTAAAATTTAAGAAACATGTATAGGACTCATACATGTATTGACTTTGAAAGAAAGAAATTATTGAGGTTGCATGAGGACAAGCTATATTTTCAGCAGGGGACAAATGATGAGTCTCAATTTGGGCATGTTTTTCCCCCACCCTCACTTATTTACACCATTTTTTACATTTTTATTGACTGTTTCTTAACAAAATATACTACAAGTACCTATTTATTCATCATTTCATGTTTTAATGAATTTTGATAATGTATTAAGAGATTTTCATATTATTTGAAAATGGCACGTACATTTAATGGATGCTACAAATCATTATAATAGATTCTATGAATTCAAAATCTAATCCACAAGTTCCCATTAGAGTGGAACCATTACTATGGATCCATGGACTCCAATAAACTGATCATGAGATTCTATTGCTACAGAACCTTCACTACAAATTTGCACATTCTAACAATAATATTCCTTGTAGCCACATGTTCACCTACTATCAATACATTGATGTGAAACTATGACTCGTTTTTACTATTGAATGCATGAATATTGAGTTGCATTGTTTCAATGTGCAATCTTGTTTTGGAATAGCATATAGTTCTATTGTGTTAATTGAAATATGTTACCTACTTTGTGAGCTAAATACTTGGAAACTAATTTTTTAAATATTCCAACATTTTTTTTGATGAATAGTGATCCAGGAGGATATTGGTGGCCACCCGCCTATTCCACTTGGGGCTCCACCATTGTCTCTTTCAGTTTTTCAGTTTCGGCATGACTTACTATTTTAGCAGTTTTTTGGGTCCTGAACTTCCGGAGCCATTTTGAGGCTCTAAACGATGTTTTTTGGGAAAAACGAGAGAAACATGAGTCCATGGATTGATGTTGCTCACATCAAAATTTTATTCCTCGGAATTATCTTTGTAACGAGGTATGTTGCATGTCAAACGGAGATCGTATGCCAAACTTACATCCCCGAGAAGTTGAAACACCAATTTACCCAAACAAGGCCCATAGTTTTGGCGCTTCATATCCTAGGGTTAGGGATTTGGATGTTTAGAGTTTTCCATTGTTTCTAAATAATAAATAGGCCCTCAAGCCTCATTGTAACATAGTTCAGAGGAATTTAGCCGCCACATCTCTTCTCAGAGATACGCTACCAGCGCCCTAGCTAGTTTATTTCCATTTTGTCTGTAAGCAAATTTCAGTTCTTTGATATTATGGAATAAAGTGTTATTTCCACTGAATCTTTGTATTTATGGTTATATGTGTATTCTCTTGCATTCCTGCATAAATCCATATCAGTGGTGTCAGAGCAGTCTGCTTTTTCTTGATCCTTCTTTGCATGTCCCCAACGAGGTCGGGGTATAAGGAGTTAGGGCTTGATCTGGTGGAACCTTTGTAAGATCAGCCTCGCAAACCCTGACAACCGCCCATGGGGGACCAAAAGAAAGATGAGGGAGTATGATATCCTATCAAAATATTGCTCGAATAGGCCCTCAAAAAACAAAGGAACGCGATGGTGGATAACTTTTCCCATATCCTTCAAAGACTACCCACCGACGACGCATCTGCATCCAACAGCCACTCTACAGGCGCGACTCCCTTTAAGGTACAATTAAACTTTGGCATTCCCATATTTGAGGGTCAAATAGATGCAGATGTCATAGATAGGTGGTTGAATCTATTAGAAGGATATTTCTCGGTTCATGAATTTTCCGATCGAGAGAAGATTATTTTTTAGCTACCCCCCATGTCAAGGACTCGTTGGAAACCTACTGTGAGAAAAAGGACAAGAAAAAACCCTCTTTGTTCTCAGTCGTACCCACTTGGAATTCTTTTTGAGACACCATCAAGGAACAATACTATCCCTTGGGGAGCTATGAGGACAAGTACATACAATGGACGACTATGCGGCAACAAAGGGATCAAGATGTGCATGACCTGAAGAATCTGTTCCATACCCTGCGCACAAAGTTGGGTATCAAATATTTGGAGAAACATTTGGTGCTAAAGTATCGCAGTTTTCTGCATATATACATTCAGGAGGAAATAAAGTTCCTCGACATCTCCTCACTTGGTACGGCATACCGGTATGCTGCCAAAATTAAGCAGAAATTCAAACAGAAGAAGCGAGACTTTTGATTTGCGAATCAAAAGAAAGGGAAAGGTGCCCCCAAACCGCAAAACAAAGGACAAAGCCAAGGCAAGGCAGCCCAAGACAACATGTCAAAGCCACAAGAAAATAACAACACCGCGAAGCCAAAGAAGGACACGGGAAAGTGGTGTGAGTTCCACAAGAGCTCCACTCACAACACAAGTGAGTGTCAGGCCAAGCAGTCGTTGGTGGCCAAGATGAGGGCTTCTGATTCAGATGCATGCTCTGACTCTTAATCAGAACCTGACAAGGGGAATGAAAAAGGGAAACAACCTATTGATGCAGAGCCCAATGCCATTATTGCCACTATGAAGATCCAGAAGGAGGAGCCGGAAGATCCAGAGGAGGAGGAGCGTCTCTTCCACTCGCAGATGTGGGTAAAGGGTTCCTCGCTAAAATTCATTGTCGACAATGGGAGCCAAAAGAAACTCATTTCAGAAGATGTCGTGAAGTAGTTGGGCTTGCCGACCACAGCACACCCATAGCCATACACCATCGCGTGGCTTCACCATGGACAGGATCTCCGCGTCAGCTAGCAGTGTCACCTTCCCTATAACATCAAGCCCTTCATTGATGAGGTATTATGTGACATTACCCCTCTTGATGTTTCTGATGTATTATTAGGCCAACCATACTTGTGGAAGCGACATGGTGTGTATGAGTCCCGGCCTCGCGCTGTTATTTTTACTTTGGGAAATAAGTTGTATAGGATACCAGAGGTACCACCGCCTACCGCTATTTCTTTGGTTACTACAAAACAATGCAGTAAGCTCATTTCCCAAACCAGGATATTTTTCTTTCTAATGATCCACCCCCAGGGAAAGAAGAAGACTGTGGCCACGACCTCCAGACAAGGATCCTCTACACGACAAAAACAAATGGACAAGGTTGTGGAGGAGTACGGGGACATCTTCACCTCACCCACAGGGGTTCCTCTACACTATCAGGTCAAGCACCCCATTGATCTGACCCCATGTGTGTCGCTACCCAATGGACCAATCTATCGATGCTCTGTCCTAGAGAACAATGAAATAAAGAGGCATATTCAGGAGCTGTTGTAGAAAGGTCACATCCGGCCAAGTTCATCGCCCTGTGGGAGCCTGATCATGTTCGTACAAAAGAAGGATGGGACTTGGAGACTCTATATTGACTATCGGGCGCTGAACAAGATCACTGTCTGGAATAGGTATTCGATCCCACAGATTGATGACCTTCTGGACCAACTCAAAGGGGATAAATATTTCATTAAGATCGACTTGAAGTCTAGGTATCACCAGGTACCAATCAAACCCTCTGATGTGTGGAAGAATGCCTTCAAAGCCAAGGAGGCCCTTTTCGAATGGTTGGTCATGCCTTTTGGGTTGACGAATGCTCCCACCACCTTCATGAGGTTAATGGACGGCATCTTGCGGCCACTCACCAACTCATTTGTAGTGGTGTACTTGGATGACATTTTGATCTTCAGCCAGACTTGAGAAGAGCACCTCCACCACATCCAACAAGTCCTCCAAAGACTGTGGTAACATAAGTGATGTGCCAACTTGGAGAAGTGCACTTTTGGCATGACCCAGGTTCAATATCTGGGATACATTATCGATGAAAGTGGGGTGCATGTAGATCCAACCAAGATCCAAGTCATTCGAGATTGGCCAGCCCCAACCACTCTAGCAGAGCTTCGCAGCTTTCTGGGTCTTACTAATTTCTACCACAGGTTTGTGTTGGGATTCTCTCATATCACTTGGCCCTTGAGTCAAGTCACCAAGGGAGGAGTGAAAGAAAAATTATTTTGGTTAGAATCTCAACAGAAGGCGTTCATAGAATTGAAACACTACCTCTGTTCTGCCCTAGTTCTCACATTACCAGGCTTGCAATAACCATTTGATATCGAGACATATTCCTCTGACTATGCTATTGGGGCAATTCTTACTCAACAGGGGCATCCAGTGCCATATCAAAGTGAGAAATTTTCCGACACAGTTCGCAAGTATCTCACTTACGACAAAGAAATGTATTCCATTGTGCAGGCTTGTCGACAATGGAAGCATTACATTTTGGGGAAGGAAAAAATCATCCACACAGACCACCGACCCCTGTAGTTCATACAGACACAAGGGAAGTTGCAGAACGATCGCCATCAGAAGTGGTCCATATATCTGCAATAGTTTCAGTTGAACATCAAGTATGAGAAGGGTAGCACCAATAATGTTGCAGACTACCTCAGTCGACCACCAATCATGGCGCTAACCACCGTTCTCAACTCTTGTGGGCATGAGACTTCTGATTCTCCACTTCTCTACGAGAGCGATCTAGAATCTGGCCACACATACAAGGCACTCTTGGGGGGTACGCAAATTCCAAATTTTCACCTCCAAGATGCACTGTTATGTCACCTGGGACACCTTTGTGTTCCTTCAAGTAAGTGTGCCAAGATGATATGGGATGCACACTACAATCGATTCATTGGGCATTTCGGGGTCAAGAAAACAATGGCAGTACTGCAGAAGCATTTCTATTGGTTGAACCTTCGACAAGATGTCGGTAAGTACATCAGATCTTACACTGCTTGCGACATTGTCAAACCGACCATCAAGAAGCAAGGCCTCTATACTCTGCTACCTACCCCTAGCCAACCTTGGGAATCCATCTCCATGGATTACATGTCAGGCCTTCCGTCTACTAAGCATGGAAATGACTGTGTTTTCGTGGTCGTCGACAGATTCTCGAATATGGTAATTATGGCGGCCTGCAAGAAGAATATCACAGCATAAGCCACTGCTAAACTCTTCTTTGAACGAGTGTGGGTGCACTTTGGGATCCCACAGTTTATCATATCAGATCGAGACAGCAGGTTCCTCGGTGCATTTTGGTCCAATCACTGGTCAATGCTGGACACCAAGCTCACCAAGTCCACAGCTTTCCATCCCCAAACTGATGGCTAGACAAAGGTCGTTAACATGATGATTGTACACATTCTGCACATTTAAAATTCAAAGCATCCATGCACATGGGATGAGAGCCTTCCCTATGTACAACACAGTTATAACCAGGCTCTCCACAGCTCAACTAGCCACAGCCCCTTTCAGGTGGGCTTGGGATTCCAGCCACTATGTCCCATTAACGTAAGCATGCCATTTGCTGCTACTCAGGCCGATTCGGCTCACGTCCAATCTAAAGCTGACAAAGTGAAAAACTTCATCGAGCGAATTCAGCACATCCGCCAATAGGTTCATAACATATTGGACAGAGCCAATGCTAAGTACAAGCAATGACATGAATAACACCAAGTGCCACACAACTTCCAGGTGGGTGACAAAGTGTGGCTACATTTGCAAAAGGATCGCCTCATTGTACCCCACCGCAAGGTTCACCCACTCCGATATGGGTCGTACACCATCACCAAGGCTATAGGGAAATATTCCTTTGAGCTCAGTATTGCACCATTCCTTGGTCAACACCCAGTATTCAATGTGGACTACCTTCGTCCTTACTTCCCACCTCTACTGGACACCTCTGACATTGCAGAACAACTCACACCAACAGAGTTAAACCTCGACTGCATGGAACAGGCCACCACAGATTGTATCATGGACATGCAAATCAAAAACACTCACTAACAGAAGATCCAACTGTATTGGGTTGTCAAAGCTAGCCAACTCATGCACCAAGGCAAGTGGTTCACCAGGGACCAAGTTCAGTAGAAGTTTCCTCATCTCATGGAGGAACTCAATGCAATGGGGACCATTTCTTCCTAAGGGGGGAGGAATAATCTAGGTGGATATTGGTGGTCACCCACCTATTCCACTTAGGCCTCCACCATTATCTCTTTCAGTTTTTCATTTTCAGCATGACTTACTATTTTTAGCATTTTTCAGGTCTTGAACTTCCGAAGCCGTTTTGAGGCCCTAAACGACGTTTTTTGGGAAAACCAGGAGTAACATAAGTCCATGGACTGATGTTTCTCACATCAAAATTTTTATTCTTCAGATATATATTTGTAACGAGGTATGGTGCGCGTCAAACGGAGATCGTATGCCAAAGTTACGTCCCCGGGAAGTTGAAACACCAATTTACCCAAACGGGGCCCATAATTTTGGCGCTTCATATCCTAGGCTTAGGGTTTTTGATGTTTAGAGTTTTCAATTGTTTCTAAATAATAAATAGGCCCTTGGGCCTTATTGTAACACAGTTCAGAGGCCTGTAGCTACCACATCTCTTCTTAGAGATATGCTACTAGCGCGCTAGCTAGTTTCTTTCCATTCTTTCTGTAAGCAAATTTCAGTTCTTTGATATTAATGAAATGAAGTGTTATGTGTTAGCCATCAGTATTTTTACATGTTAGTGATGACTATATCTACAGCTGAGTTTTCTAGAAACTGATTTCCTTATGTCAATATGTCATCCAGAAAACCCTCCCAAAACTTTTTTCGCCTCTCTACCTATTCAGTCCACCCCTGGCAAAACCAAAACCTCATTATCACAATCATATCTAGCTTCAGCCTTATTGGTCTGCCCATCAGCTTTAAAAGGCAAATCCACATCTGTTTCAATAGCCTCCCCTATGTTAGGAAGTGGCGTTTTAGGACATTTCACCTTTGGCAATCATCAAAAAGCCAAAAAGCCTCCATCTACAAAAAACCTGCCATGACTGATCCCTTACTTTGCAAATGAAATTAACAAGCAGCCCTAAGTCGCGCCACTCACACCCCCTAGATCTCAGCACTGCATAAAATCCAATCCCAAGCTGACTATTAGGTTTTTCATAGTGTTCTATGGTTCTACAAAGACAGGAAATATATTTCATCTCATGGAGTAAATGTTTGAGTTTACAATTAGAGGAACAGCTGCTTCTAAATGTAACTTGAGCCTTTAGATAGTTCTGCAAAACAGAAATCTACTCATCTGGAATTCACAGCTCTTTCCAGCATGAAAATCACAGGAAAAAGGTCACCACTGTCTCAGCAAACTGGTAAATTTTCAAGGCCCAGAACCTCCTTCATTTACAAGCAGAGGGTTAGGGCGCCTCCTTCATCCATAAGCAGAGGGCGCAGGCAAAGATTGACTTAGATGATTGCAAAGATTCAGGTTTGATTTGAACTGCAACAAATGAAACGGGTACTCCAGGTTTTATGAATATGACTGATGATCAGAACAGGAATATAGTGGAAATTTGCTAGCTCAAAGGAAAGGGGAGTTTGGTCTGATAAAGGAGCTCATCTCAAACTTTCAAAATCATGTGAATTGATGAAATAAAGAAAGGCATGTCATTGGTGAAAATTCCAAAGCATAAGTACCCTGTCTATCCACAAGATCAAATAGAACAGATGATAACCAATGCCATTACACAGGCAGGAGAAAGTTCTTGGTTGTTCAAGAAAGCACTGACCTTCATAGTCACAAAGGTTATTTGTTAAAGTAATCAATCATGAGATGAACAAGCCAAATATCTCAATCACCCTTAGGACAGTGCAGGGAGACAGTATTACTCTGGCTAGGGTTTTTGCTGACACACAATGATGCTTGCAAGTGAAGATGCTAAGACTGATGTTTTCCAAGTGGTTTACTTACCATCACCTTCAGAGAAAGGCTGTCTCGAAAAGAATTGTTAAAAAACCTTCAAATAACTTACCTGATGAGGAGCCTCCTCCATATATGAGCAGATGGCCAAAGCTACTGCAGGTTGCTGAAACTGATTGATACAAGAAAGCAGTGGAAGGATACCAAAAACGGAATAAAGGTCATTACACAGATGAATGATAGTGCTGGTGATGCAAAGGTATTGGTACTCCTATTTCAAAGAACTATCTGTCAGACTATACCTACAGTAGGAAAGAGACAATATTGAATATATGTGTGCCACTGATACCAAAAAGAAGATTTTCTCCTTGAGGAAAAGGTCAAGCAACAAAACAATATCATACACCAAAGTCCAAAGAAGCGCCTTTCAAGAAATGGTGTTTACAGCTTTCAAATGTTTTTGGTGCATTATGAATAGCCCTTCCTTGCTAAAAATCGCCAAGAGAGGAAAACAGTGAACATAGTTCAGTCATGAAATGGTTCTATTGACAAAAAGGGTTTAACACACTGATCAAAACAAAATAAGGACTGTGTATCAAAAAGCCCTGTTTTCATATTCTAAAAGCTTGTCTTTTCAGATGGAGGAGGCAAATGGGTATACAATCTTATGAATAGGCAGAAGAAGTTGGTTTTGATGAGTTGCTACTGTTTATATGTCTTAAAACAAACACGGTTGTCATCATTCCAAAGGGCAGACTTAGCACAAAGATACAGTATTAAATAAACAGTGGCAGAGATGTGGCATAATGAATTGTCAAGCATGGGATTATAGTAAAAATGCCCCTCTTTGGAGAACATTGCAGGTCATAAAGGATGCAGCCACTGGTACCTGTACCATTAAACACAGTGGCAAAAATAGCCCCAAGATTATGGAGATTTGTTTTAGGGTCTAAAGGTTAGTAATGAAAGGTCCACCAAAGAACAAAGCCGAAGGTTCTCCACCTCACACCTGTGCTAAGGTCCGTGATCTACATGTGATCAAATGATTGGCAAATCTCCAAAGCAAGTTTTGAACGTGCCAAAGTTAAAAGAATCGAAGGTTTTTCAAAAACAAAAAACTCCGCAGAGAAAACCAAACCACAGTTCTATTTTACCTTTTAAAAATAGAATGACCGTTGATAGTGTTTTTTTTTGAAAAACGATATAAGGTTGAAGTGTGAGAGTGGGAAATTCACTTTCAAAAAACTAGAGTTAAACTCCGGTCTCCCTAACACCAAGGCAAGAAGTCTGGTCAAAATTTCTAAAGTTTGCACTAAGAAAAAGCTGCGCGACGTGCCTAGGCAGCAAATTACACGGGGCCCCTTCGTCGGCGCGACGTGCCTGTACGTTGGCGCGACGTGCCTGTACAAGGCCGCCCGACCACACGACAGGCCGACCCGACAAGCTTTTCTTGCGCGACGGGTTTTCTCCAAAGGTTGCCGCGCAGCTATCTAGAGTGTCCAGCGCTTCTTTCATCCTTTCAAGCGGGCATCCATCAAAATTTGAGGTATTTTTATGAACTCCCCATCGATTGCAAGGTGTTGATAAATGACAAGAATGTTTGAAAACCCCGGACCTTGCCATTATTGTTAAAAACAAAGGCATTTTTTCCTACACAGTGAGATGAGGTAATTGCATTGTGATAATACGGGGTTTTATGGTTAGGAACCAGTTTGTGTCGTTTTCAAATCATGTATTGATTGACATCAGAGGTTTCAAGAACAGAGTGACTGTTGTCATTATCTCACAAGCACACCTTTGTAGCAAACTGCCCCCCTGTTTCACGGTATTTTGTCACTACTGTAAAAAGTTATTGAACAGAGATTTTCCAAAGCTGCAGGGCCACTTTCTACAGGACAAAAGAAGGGCAGAGGTTGTTAATAGTTAAATTCTAACATTGGAAACAGAGGCATAAGTGTGTTGGTGTATCTCTCAAACTCACAAGCAGAGAGTGTGTTCTCTAAACCACTGTTGCACTGATTTTTCACCCAAGCTGAGTCTGCTTCTTCCTTGCACTGTATTGTATCATTGTGAAGAATTGTTGACAGAGAGATTCTAAGGGTGAATAGGGCCATTTTCCTGAGGGCAGAGGTTTTTGATGGTTGAACTCTGACATCAGAGATAGGAGCATAGATGTATTAATAGATCTTTTGAACCCACAAGCAAGGGTGTGTTTCCTAAAAAGCATAGTGCACTGATATGTCACCTAGCCTAGTTCTGCTTTTCTTTCACTGAATGGTGTCATTTTGAAGAGCTGCTGTTGTGATATGTTTCAAGGGGAAGGTCATTTCTAAGGAACGAGGTTATCAAAACACTTATCACAACAAGCCCTTTCTGGAGATCTGCCCCTATTTCACTGTATTTCACTACTGAAAGTTTGTTGACAAAGAGCTTCCAAAGATGACAGCACATTAAAAAGGCAGAATTTGTTGATGGGAAATTAAACATTGGAGGCAGGGGTATAGAGGTGTTGGTGGAATTTTTAAACTCACAAAGCAGAGAGTGTGTTCTCTAAACCACTATTGCATTGATTTTTCACCTAAACTAAGTCTGCTTTTTCATTGCACTACATTGTATCATTCTGAAGATTGTTGAACAGAGTTTTTCTGAAGGTGAAAAGAGCCACTTTCTAAAGGGCATAGTGTTGATGGTTGAAACTTTAAACATTGAAGCCAGAGGCACAAAGGTCTCCTTTCTTTCCACTGTATGGTCTCTACAGAAATCTGTTGACAGAGGTATTTTTCAAGGTGAATGACCTGAAAAGCAGGGTTTTTATATTTGAGTTTTGTTTTGAGAACACAAATACCAGTATAGGTTGGCCTCTAACCAAATCACAAGAGGGGTGATTGTTCAAAACTGTGCACAGGGAATCTACAAAGCAGTTATCTCATCTTTTACACATGGTACCATTGTTAAAGAGGTTACATAGCTGAAGTGTATCCAGAGTTGAAGGACTGTTTTTAAGAAGTGTATAGGTGGCTTATTCAAGGAAGCATGGCTTGAGAGGGCTAACCAGCATTTAGAAACAAAGCTTGAGAAGGCAAACAGGGATCTTGAGCTACAGAGAAAAAGGACTCTTCACTTTCAGAAGCTAAATCAGTTTGCCAGGCGAAAATTGAAGGTAGCACAAGAGAAATTGAAGAAGTTGAAGGAGAGGCGCCTAGCACGGAAAGAAGAAAAAAGCATATCAGCCCTTGATATTTTTGCTTCAGCTTCGGAGCATGTTTCTATGGACCCTTGAGGGTCATGCATGCCAATTTTGGGCTTGTTTCGGAAACTTTTTGTTTTTTGGCATTTTTGGGTTTTTCGCCAAAAACTCATAAATTCGCCATTTCAGTTTGATGAGTTGTCAAGAGAGGAGGATGATACCAATGGATGCCATAATTCCATGAGCAGGTCTCCAGCGATTTTCAGGGCATTTGAAGATCATTCGCTCCCTCAAATTGGCGAAAAACAGCCTCATTTTGCACATTCTGCCCGCCATATCAGCAGCCTGCTATTTTCTGGGTTTTTGCGCACAGGTACAGTTTTGAGGGACTTTCAGAGATCAAATTGAGATGATTTCACTTGTGCCGGAAAGAAGACACAGAGAGCTTTCCAACGAGCCATCATGAGCCTCATTTCGACATCGGGAAGGCTGCCATTTGCATCCAGCAAGTCAGGGGACCTTTTTCAGGCATAAATATGAAGTATTTTTGTAATTTTTGAACTCCAAAAATCTGCTTTTCCTAAATGTGCGTTAAGCTATTTTTATCATTGGGAAATCATGTAAAGTCAATATAATTTCCGTTTTTAGCACTTTTTTAGATATTTTATGGGATATTTTGTGCCTTGGGCTTTGCAAAGCCTCAAGGACAAGTTTAGATATTTTGACTTGACCAATGGGATAGCTAGTTGCTCCATGAGGTTTTCCTCCCTCAAGCCTATTTATTCCATGGTTCTCATTGTAAATCGGAGGCTGAACTTGAGAGAAGAATTAATGCATTGGTCATATGAGCTTTGAAGAATACACTTGAGTTATGATTTTTGGACTGCCTCTTGGATGCTTTTGAGGAATGTTGAAGGCTCGTTGATGGATTCCTTGACATGGTAGAATGGTATAGTGCTTCTTAATTTGTTTTGTCTTCTAGTTTTCACTCATAATTCATTTTTCTTGCTGCTATAGATCAGTAAAGATTGATTTTGAGACATGCCCATGGAGGCACCTCAAAATCCCCGAATCTTCATAGCTTGATGTTTTCTTCTCCCTTAGTTATGCTAAAGAATTCTTAGCTGCTCTTTAGTAACCTAAGGTGTTGTTGCTAAGTTTTATTCATCAGTTCCATGTATGTTGAGTAGGATGTATGGTTTTCCCTACCTACCTATCAGCTGCCCATAGTTCTGTCCATAAAACTTTCTCTTTGATTGATTTGTTGATCATTTTGTTGAACCAAGGAGGCCTAGTCCCGATCTAGCCCTTTGCCTAAAACTATGAAAACTTATTTGTCCAAGTGCCCAATGACTTAGAGATTATGTTTAGGCGTTCCGGCATAGTTTATGAGTTGTTAGTTTGTCTCATGTGTTTTCCCCAAAGTCTGATAGCCATTTCCCGAAGTTAGAGGGTCTTATACCTCTATGTATGGCCGGAATGTTTGATTTCTATGTATTGATTAGCTTATAGTTATTCCTAGCATGATTAATGGCTTGCTATTACATGTTTATGTCTGCTATTAACTAGTTTGCACTTGAAATCCCTTGTCTTTCACCAACTTATTGTTCATTTAATCCATTTCGCCCAGAGATCCCTTCTATTGTGAATCAAATCGGCCCTACAGCAGCTTTACATCATCACCTCATAAGCTTCCTTGACCTGTTTGACCCCATAGCCCAATTTATCTACATCTTGTTATCCAATTTATGTATTTGATCAGTTTCATTCCTCACAAACTTAAAAAACCAAAAAACTAAAAACATACTTCATAACTAGCCTAATATCAAAACACTGCAAGTAAACACACCGACATCTTTTACATATATAGAGAGAGCCCTCTCTGAGTCCAGGAAGGCTAGGTCCTTGGGCTCCAAAGCTTGGTTTGATGTTACATCGTCATTTGGCTAGCCAATCGGCCAAATCACGGGACCCTAACATTATGTCCGCTTCATCTTTGTATTTATGGTTATATGTGTGTTCTCTTGCGTTCCTACATAAATCCAGGTCAAATAGCCTATGAAATTTTGATTCACAAGAACATTATATGTATGAGGGGTTTCTGCAGTGCATTATATTAGATATCATTTTTGGGATTCAACTGCATTAAGTAATTCATTCATCTATAACCATTTCTATGAGAGGTAGTTGTAATTGACTAATTTCTCATGATTTTTGAATATTCCACTTAGCACTCATTACATCAGGTGATGCTCACAGGGGTGAAGAAGTGGGATTGAAACTAGTGAAATGAATCACATAGCATCAATCATCAATTCTGGGGCTTGCACCTGGTAACCACGACTTCCCGGGATGTCACCCATCCCAGAACTCCACTAGCTCAAGGGCGCTTAACTGTGTATTTTTCCCCGAAATCAAGCCCACTTAGATTGCTACCCCATTTTCAAAACCTTAGCAAGTATTGTGCCTCATGAAGCATTCAAGTAGAGATCCAAAGAGTAAAGGGATCTCTACTTGAATGCTTCATGAGACACAATACTTGCTAAGGTTTTGTAAATGGGATAGGAAGCTAAGTGGGCTTGATTGTGGCGAAAACTCCACAGTTAAGCACACTTGAGCCAGTGAAGTTCTGGGATGGGTGACCTCCCGGGAATTCCTGGTTACCGGGTGCAAGCCCCGAAAGTGATGATTGACACTATGTGATTCATTTCACTAGTTTCAATCCCACTTCTTCACCCCTATGAGCATGACCCGATGTAATGAGTGCTAAGTGGGCTATTCAAAAATCGGGATAAATTAGTCAATGACGGTTACCTCCCATGGAAATGTTCATAGATGAATGACTTACTTAATGTCGTTGAATCCCAAAAATGATATCTAATATAATGCATTGCGGAAACCCCTCATACTTAAAATACAAAGAGTAAAGGGATCTCTACTTGGATGCTTCATGAGGCACAATACTTGCTAAGGTTTTTCAAATGGGGTAGCAAGCTAAGTGGGCTTTATTGTGTGGAAAACTCCACAGTTAAGCGCGCTTGAGCCAATGGAGTTCTAGGATGGGTGACCTCCCGGGAAGTCTTGGTTACTGGGTGCAAGCCCTAGAAGTGATGATTGACAATATGTGATTCATTTCACTAGTTTAAATCCCACTTCTTCACCCTTGTGAGCATCACCCAATGCAATGAGTGCTAAGTGGACTATTCAAAAATCATGAGAAATTAGTCAGTTACGACTACCTCTCATGGAAATGGTCATAGATGAATGACTTGCTTAACGCAGTTGAATCCCAAAAATGATATATAATATAATGCATTGAGGAAACCCCTCATACTTAAAATACAAAGAGAAAAGGGATCTCTACTTGAATGCTTCATGAGGCACAATACTTGCTAAGGTTTTGCAAATGGGGTAGCAAGCCAAGTGGGCTTGATTGTGGGGGAAAATCCACAGTTAAGCGTGCTTGAGAAAGTGGAGTTCTGGGATGGGTGACCTCCTGGGAAGTCCTGGTTACCAGGTGCAAGCATCGGAAGTGATGATTGACGCTATGTGATTCATTTCACTAGTTTCAATCCCACTTCTTCACCCTTGTGAGCATCACTCGATGCAATGAGTGCTAAGTGAACTATTCAAAAATCATGAGATATTAGTCAATTACAACTACCTCTCATGGAAATGGTCATAGATGAATGACTTAATTAACGCAGTTGAATCCCAAAAATGATATCTAGAACATTATAGTTAGTAACATTAGTTAAATTTTTATATGGAATGATTATAAGTAGAAATGTCGACCTCTATTAAGAGAGAAAACAAGTTATAATCCAATATAGATACTTTCATACTATAATCAACCTTATTTTCCTTTGATGCCTTCCTGTGTATAAATGAAGTGAAATTAGCTAAATTTGGGGAAATTTTTAGGGGCTAATATTTGAAAATGGGCTAATTTTCCATGCTTTTTACTAAAATAAATTCACCAATTTCCATTTTATCTAAAAATGATTCACCAAAATTTTATAAAATAAAATTATATTACTTTAAAATTGCCAAAATATAAAATCATTAGAAATTTGAATGTTTTTACAAAAATATCGCCAAAATTTTTACAGTTTGCATGTTAGGGACTAGTAAGATTCACCAAGGTTTATAAACTTCTAGATAAATTTGCATCATTAAAATTTCACATGGCTAAAGTAGCAATTTAATATTAAGTTTTTGAATCTTTGTAGTGTTTTGATAAAAAAAAAAAAGGAAGGGTTTACTCTGAATGAGGCAAGGTGTTGTTGTGCATATTTATTTTATTTTCTTTAATTAGTCATGACATTGTGTGTAAAGTAGTATTTCCTGGTTATTGTAAATCACATAAATGTGTGTGTGTGTGTGTGTATGTGTGTGTGTGCATATTTTTTATTGAATGCATTTTATGTATTTTTTTACAAGAATGCCAACCATACTTTCAATTATGTTTGTTTCAATAATGCTTTTTGTGTTATTTTCCTTCTTTGTTTCCTATACTTAGAGTGTGTTGTAATTACATCTCGATGTTTTGTTTTTATAACTAGAATTGGATTCTAGTTTAAATTAAAGAAACATGAAGATGTTCTACTCTTAATTTTCCTCTTGAAACTTGCACATATATTTCACAATGCTTGTACAAGTATACCAACTCTAGTAGATAATTAAATGTACTAGAAAACCTGATATCATATTCATAATTAATTAGATATTTAAGTATCCTATTAGCCTACCCAAAGTAACTCCTCATGGATGTGTATGTGTGATTGTTTTAAAAAAATCATCCTGAAAGTTTGAAAAAGAAAGTTCGTAGAGAGAAAATTTGTAACTAGAGGTTGTGCACAATGACCTTTGTATAAAGAATAATCCTTCCCTTGTGAGTGCAAGATATGTTTTCATATTCAGTGATGATTTTTCCACTTTTACTTGCATTTATTCATAAAGAACAAAGATATTGTTTGTAATAAATTTATGAGTGCAAGTCATTGGTTTAAGAGCAATGTAGTTGACCTTTGAGATATGATAATGGACGAGAATATGTGGGTCATGTCATTGAGGGAAAATTGATCCAAACTAGAATCTTATAGAAAAGAATATTTTCATACACTCCTCATCATAATGGTGTTTTTGAGTATGTTGTCATTCCTAGAGACAGCCTTGAGTTGTGAAAGACCAGTGCCTAGGACATCTCATGCAGTAAAGAGCATAAAATATATCTCAGGACTATTATCGGCATGAGGCTCTTTACTACTTCAACCTTTACAAGGAGTTACAATATAAATGGAACCAGACTACTCACAGATTCAGCATAATGAAAAGACGCTGCAGAGGCAAGGAGTGAATCCTCAATATAGATGCTTCAGACAACTCAAAGACAACTTTCTGTAGGGAGGGTTGGGTTCTAAAATGCTTTACAGATATTTGAAAATCAACGATGTTCGCTGCGTAGAAATTAAAGGAGGAATACTAACTACTAATGAAATGGAATTCCATAAACATATATAAACATGAGATGGGCTTAAGAAGATAAGAATCCATACATGTCAACAGTTTTGAAAGAATAGAATCCCACAGTATTTAATATAGAGGAAAGATGAGTGAAGTGGAAAGTGAAACAACATACCATGCCTAAGCCATATTTAAAGTGCCTAGACTAGTTAAGTATAAGTATCAATAGCGATAAATTTATACCAGAGCTAGTGAGCCACTCGCATTCCATAACATGATATAAGAAAAGTGGAGACAGTGAAATAGACAATGAAACAATATCACATAAGACAGAGTCACAGACTATAAAACATTAAGACCAGAATCCTCACGTAAAGTAAAAATTCTCCTCACTGAGACCCAACGGGCTCTTCGCATTTCTATTGAGATTTCCACAACAAGCATACAAAAATTCTTCACAGCAAAATTCTTCCAAAAATCTGGAACCAGTTTTTCTCTTCAGATCTTCCTTATATAGAGGCCTCAGTACATGAGCAGGAAGATATTTTTGGGAAAAATATCTTCCTCGCATGCCAGAAATTCGTTAGAGGTCTTTATCAAAATAACCAAAATTTTATGATGAGGAATAGAGGCATCTCATCATTTGCAGTTAGACACTCGGCCGTTTTGAAGCAAAATATTAAACAACAGTCTTGGTAGAAAAGTAAAATGTTGGAGTGGAACATAAATTCCACTTGAAACTTAAAAGTAATTAACTAAGATAAAAATTAAAAAGGCCACTAGGGCCGGTTCATGAATTAACAGTATTTCACTGATGAGAAGGGGTTGAGGTAGTCGCTGACATTGGTGGTGGAACATTTGTTGACGAGCTGGCGATCTGGCTGGTGAACTAAGTGCATCTTTGCTGGCTGTCCGTTGAAGGTTCAGGCATCGTTGTGAATCCTTCCACCTTGATATAGGCTTCGGTGAGGGCGTTGAAACCTGCCTCGGTGGGGATCTTGTGTTTTATCAGATGAAGGAGAATGAATTCTTAGTGGAGCGATGAAACAATTGTCTCATCTTTTAACCGAGAAGTTTTATCTGACAAGATGTCTGTCCGGTCTCTTTCTTCCTGGAGACGTGTTTTATTTTCTGTTAATGGCCGTAGCATGGAAGGAGTGGTTGGGTCCCAACAAGATGGAAGTCCAGCTGTTGTGATCTCGGCCCAAACCGTATCGAACTGATCCACGTTTGCTGCCACCTGTTGCAGGGCTCTCGAAGCTATAACGCGGGCCACCTCCTTGTTGATGATTTTCTGGCATTCAAAGGCCTCCCTGAACCGACTTGGTATGCCATGCTTCTCCACCTCATAAGATTCCAACTCTTTCAAGAAATAAATATAAGCTATGGCATGATGGGCTCTTCTGGACAAGTTGATATCTGCCTCCTGAAATTTCCTGTTGAGATAGAGTACAGAAGATTTGGTTTCCCCAATCATTTTCAGGAAACCCCACTGCTCTGTCAGTGCCGAGATTGTTAGGTCCCTATATCACTAGTATAGTCCCTTATTATTGTTAGTGAAACCCCTTTATTGTTATTATTGTACCCTTGTAACCCCCATTTTGTTATTATTGTGCCCTTAAATTATTATTGTTAGGTCGGCTAGGATTACATTGTGGTCCACTAGGATTACATTGTGGCCCCATGGACTCCTATATATAGAAAGAAGGTTTTGTAAATTGTATCATCCAAGAATTTTTCATTTATGTAATGTATTGGAGGTTGCCCCCTCGAAGTGGCTCATTTGTAAGGCGTTGATATCTCTTTTCCTCTATTTTTGGAGCTGGTTACACAACATTTGGTATCGGAGCTTTGGATTCTAGGGTTTCGCTGCTCCAAACAGGTCATCGTGGAATTTTCGCTATAACTTTTTTTTCTACAAAGTTTCAAAAGCTGAAATTTTTAGGGTGCGAAGCTGAAATCCTGAGGAAATTTGTCAAAAAATTTCAGAGCTTGGTTCGCAATATTTTTGGAGATATGATCTGTGGAAGGTAGTGCTTTTTCAGGCTCCTGAATTTCATCTCAAAGAGGTGATCGTGGGAAAAGTTCAATAACTCTCTCTCTGGGCAGTGGATTTGAGTGCCATAAAAACTGGTCACAAGCACACAGATTGTAGTTTCTTGGCTATCAATTTCAGAGACAAAGAACAAAACAATGACACGTGGAAAGTCATACAAGTTTGCTCTACTGAACCAGTCCAAAATTAGGTCATTGTGGGAGATTGGACACAACTTTGTCTTGGGGAATTCAAATTAGATCAGACCTGTGGCATTTGAAAGAAGCTTCAGAGGGCTACTACAGGGCTTAATTTCAGATATTGAAGATTTTCAATTATAGAGATAATTCAATTTCAATATCGATCTCCTCAAAGCAAGTAAAAGGTATCAATATTGGATTCTAAAATGGCGCCTAAAAAGAATTAAACACCCATTAAGCCTTCAGAAAGCTCTACCATGACTCATGAAGATGAAGAATTGCAACATGATCTATCAAAATTACAAGAGCAAGTGCAACAAATTTCACTCTCGCAAAGAGCAACAAAAAATGAAATGGAAGTTTTGAAGAAAGGCGTGGAAGTGAAGATGGACGGTTTGAAGAAAGGCATGGAAGCTAAGATGGATGGCGTGGAAGTGAAGATGGGAGGTTTGAAGAAAGGCGTGGAAGCTAAGATGGATGGCGTGGAAGCTAATATGGATGGAATGGAAGCTGGCATGGAATCTAAGATGGATGACATGGAAGCTAAGATCGATGAGAAAATGGAAAACATGAAGAATTTTCTAAAAGCAGACATGGAAGGTTTGACAAAGTTGATACAAGAAAGGTTTCCTAATGGTGAAAAGATAGTAGAAGAACCTCATGATGAGAACAAAATAAATGTTAATTGTGATTTCATAAACTCTAATGTTGGTAGGAAGAACCACCATATTCCAAAGATGGATATGAGGAAGTTTGATGGAAAGGATCCTGTAACATGGATACTACAGATGGAGCAATATTTTGATCTCCATAACATGAAAAACACACAAAAGGTACGCATTGCAACTTTACATTTAGAACAAAATACATTTGTATGGTATCGATGGCTTTGCCCCCATAAAAAAATTGTCACTTGGTCAATTTTTACGGAGGAAATGATAGCACATTATGAGGATACAAAGAGCAACACCTTCTTTAGCCAATTGATAAATCTCAAACAAAAGGGTTTAGTGGGGCAGCACATTGAGGACTTCCAAAAATTGAATATAAGGGTAACCGATATTCCAGAGGAACACAGGATTGATCTCTTCATAGGCACTTTAAAGGATAACATTCAACATGAAGTTCGCGTTCTGGAACCTGATTCATTGGAGAAGGCATTCAAGTTGGCAAGAAAAGTTGAATGTAAAATTATGGCGACAAGGAAGCCTACCACTCAATTCTATAAAGAAGGAAGTGTTGCTACACCTAGATTTCCACAACCTACAAGGTTGACACCACAACAATTGGAAGAAAAAAGAGCAAAAGGGCTTTGCTACAGTTGTGATACCAAATACACCAAAGGTCATAAGTGTGCTGAAAAGAAATTATTTTACATAGATTGTGAAGAAGAAGAAGAAATGAACAAGAAGTTGCGAGGATTTCTCGGGTTAACAGGGTATTATCGCAAGTTTGTTAAGAATTATGGGAGAATAGCAGCACCTCTAACAACATTATTGTAGAAAGATGCATTTTCATGGATGTGGAGTACCAAAAAGGTATGCTTTTGATGATTATTTCAGTGGCTTTTTAGTAGAATTTGTAAACCTTTTTGCATCATGAATTTGGAAAGTAATAAGGAACTATAACAAAACATGTGAGAATTGATATGCAAGACTTAACCACTGATAATGGTTATTTTCTGTGCAGGAAAAGGAGAAAACAAGGAATTGTCGCTCCAAAGGAAGAGACAAAGTCAAGATAACTGCTGTCCCTCTGAAGGAGAACAAAATGCAAACAAGGCTAAACAGATTAAAGCAAATCGGCCTGGAAAAGGAGGAGAAGACACCAGCTCGCCGCAAAAGAAAAGAAAAGATGAAGAATTAACAATTTGGCGAATCCCTCAGGATCTTCGATCCTGAGGGATCGCTGCTTTATTTATCTTGTTACTTGGACATCTCCGCCGTCACCTTTATATAAAGGGACAACACTATTAGCTTGGAATAATAAGAAGGATACGCTTTTATGTAATTTTCTGTTAAACATCAGCTCTGATTATTAAGTCTCGCTGAGAACTGGTTCATTGTATTTTTGTCCGATGCATTAATAAAAGCTTGGTGATTATTTCATCTCTGCGTCTGGATTAACTTAAGGCGGTGTATCCTTGGAGGCTAAGGGCCCGGCCCCGGAGGACACTTGCTTTTGTACCACTACGATTTGATTTCTGCGTGGTTTTTTTATCATTTTTATTTGGTAAATCTGATATGTTTTATAAGTTGCTATTATATGCTCTGTTAAGATTAAATCATTGAGGTTTTTACAGATAGAATCGTGTATCGACTCTGCATCAAGTTATTAATCCTTTCAGAGTTAATTGCATGTTATTAAGTCTTAACTGAATATTCTTATTGTTCTGTTACAGAGCTTTTATATTGAACATTCATGGCATAGATTCGTTTGAGGTAGTGTTCTTCATAATTGTTGAATTCAGAGATAATGTTGTTCTATTTGGGAGCACAGTCATATCCCTGTTAATTAAGATTACTATTGTAGCGTGTTGTGTGCGTATATGAGTTACTAGAGCTGTTCCATAATTCATCAATAGTTATTGCTGTTCCATTAGTGTGTTTTGCGTGATTTGCCTTAAGAGTGAAAGATTGTTATTTGATTGCGAAGAGTGCATTTGGGTTAATAGATCAAGTTTGGTTACGACTCGCGAGACTTAGTTGTTCGATTGCTGTTCCATTTTAGAATTACTGTTCCATTCCAGATTTGCTGTTCAATTCTTTATTTGCTGTTCCATTTACTCGCATTTGTTGTTTTGGTGTGAGAGATGATCTAAGGCTGTAGTGAGCTTTGGCATTCACTGTCTAGCTCCCAGACCCGTGGTCTATGCTCTAATTTCCTTTCCATCAGTTTCCAAAGGGATGGGTTATCGCTGCCGAACCCTTGACTGATAAGCTGCCAAGTTTTCTGAATGTGCGATTTATTCTTTTGAAGTAATTTAGTTATAAACAAGCATCCGTTTACTCTTGTATTTCTTAAACACCGTACTACTAGCATTACTCTGACAAGTGATAGCCTCAGACTGAGACACTCTTTGGAATAACAAAACGCTCCCGGATTGACATATTAATGTGAGGTAATTAGAGGTGAAAGAGACCCTTTTTATAGCTCTACATTTTGGCACCATTGCCGGGGAAAGAGTGTAGCCATTTGTCTTTTTCAGAGTAGTGTACGAGCCTACTAGGGAGGAGTTGGATCCTAAAAACGGAAGGTAAGAACCTACGGGCGGAGCATGTAAAAACCCTGCTCCACTGTCCGCTTTCCTAACAGATTTGTTTTCTGATTTGTTTTAATAGAAGTTGGTAGTTCATTTGAGTGCATGACTAAGCAGAAAAGACCAGAAAAGAATATCAAACCCCCATCCAAGCCTGAAAAAGCTAAGGGGCCGGTGCCCCTTGGCCGAACGACCTTCATAGACGAAATCTATAAGAAAACAGAATCTCAGCCATCAGTAGGCCTCAAGAAAAACATTTCTAAACCGCCTACTAGTTCCCTTCAGGCCACAGGATCACCATCTGTAGCCTGTGCTGAGGTGCATAGTCAAACTGAAGAGCAGGACTTTCAAGAAATTGGAAATTCTACTCCAGAACTATTGCAGGAAGGGAATTCCAGCAACTTTTGTGAAGGAGAAGGAGAAACAGGGGAAACTAAGGAACCAAAATCTCCTATTGGAACAAATCAGCCATTAGATAGCCCAGATAAGGGGAGTGCTACGGAAATCATTGTAGAAGGAATCCAATCTCCTCAGACATCTGGTATTCTCATTATTCCAGATAAGGGAAGTGCTATTAAAAATATCCCTGTCAAAACCATTCCCTCTCAACCTAGGAATACCCTCCTAGATATCCCAGAAGGTTATTGGCATATTTTCGATCCCATGGCTCAGAACCAGCCAAATACTCAAACCTCTACATTACAATATCCTATAGTGGATTCTGAAGCAAATGCACCCATGAAAGCTATCCCTCTTCAGCATATCCCTACATTTCACGGTCTCACATCAGAAGATCCGGATGCATTTTTATTCGAATTCGATGTGTTATGCAGGGGGTATGATTACACCACCGATCCCCAGAAATTGAAATTATTCCCCTCTACATTAAAAGGGGCCGCTTTAAGATGGTTTATGGGGCTAGGTGGCGGGGTTATCAACAATTGGGATCAAATGAAAGAATCCTTCTTAAAAAAATATCAGGATTATTGTAGGTCTAGAGAATTAAAAGACGAAATATTCCAAATGACAGCTAGACCGAATGAAACATTGGAAGAGTATGTGGAACGTTTTCAGTACAATCTACAAAGATCTCCTTATGCATCGCTAACTTTACCTGATAATGTGTTAAAAACTGCATTAATAAGGGGCATGAAGGAACAATGGATTGAAACATTAAATATCATGGGAAAAGGGGATATTTATCAAGAGAATTTTGCTGACATCATTGATTTATGTATCAGGAGTTCGAGAGGCAGCACAAGAATAAAACCGACAGAATATGATCGGTTTGCAAGAGATAACAAAGTATCAACAGAAGGAGTAACACGTGCAGAAATTGGAAATTTATTAGAAAATTTTAAAACTGATATTCTGGGGACACTAACTACACAACTTGATATTGTGCAGGCTAAACAGAAGCAGATGGAGGCAGAACAGAATTTGGCGATCTTCTGTCCCCGATGCAGAAAAAAACATAGCCACAAGGAATGTCCACTGGATAAAGTCCAAATGTGCGCCATCTGTACAAAAGATCACCTTACGGAGAGCTGCCCCTCACTTCCTGGATTGAAAGCGGTATATAAGGAAGCAGAAGAAGAACCAGAATCGGTGAACTCGATCAACCAGCGTCGCCAGTGGCAGCCGAGACAATCTGGTATGTTTCCGGACTCAACCTTTTTTTTTCAACCCCCACAGTATAATGCTCAACAATATGGTATGTGGCAAAATCAATCTCAACCCCCATTTTCAAACTGGTCACAACAATCGTTTCCTTCTTCAAATCCATGGCTGAATCAAACAAGCCAATCTGGTTGGCCGAATTTCCCTTACACTCCACCATATTGGCAAAATGGCCCATATCCTTCACAATGGACTCTCTCTACTTCACAAAGTTCACCCTGGCAGACAAGCTGGCAAAGACCGATGTACCATCCAGCTGGAACTATTCCGCTCCCTCAACCTACTTTGCCAGCTTTACAAAAAAATCCCCAGTCTAACCTGAGACCGCAACTCCCAGCCCAACCCGATCCCAATCCAAATAACAGACAGGTCCAATCTATTCAAATCATAGAATCACCAGAAATAGGACCCGACCTGAGAGAGTGCAATGATCTTCAGTTAAGATCTGGACGCATAATTGAAACTGAGGGAGATAAAACAGTTCATATTGAAAATCAGTTACCAAGAGAACATCAGTTGCAACAAGAGGATGTAAATAAGCAGCAGACTCACAATCAAGCAACCGCATCCTCTCCTCCATTCCCAGAACGATTAGTCATACCTCGACCCATACAATATCCTAACTTTGACATTCTGGGAGAATTACAAAATCTGTACATAAAAATTCCATTCCTCCAAGCCATTCAAGACATTCCCATATACGCAAAAACTATCAAAGAATTGTGCATAAAGAAACCAAGGAGGAATATAACAAATAATCCAAGAGTCCAAGTAGTTGGTACTTTATCTGACCTATTTTCTGGGAGAGAAACACCCATTAAATATGAAGACCTAGGGAATCCAATTATAACTATTCAAATTTATGGTCAGACCCTGTCTAATGCCTTAGTTGATCTAGGGGCTGCAATTAATATTTTAACAACCACTACTTGCCAAAAGCTCGGCATTACATCTGTAGAACCCACCTCTACTTTGTTAGAATTGGCTGACCGATCTGTGGTCAGACCAGAGGGTACTCTACATGATGTTATGGTCTCTGTAGAATCCTGGGAGTATCCAACCGATTTCCTGATAATTAATCCAAAAACCCGACTTGATGGACACCCACTAATTTTAGGTAGACCTTGGCTTGCCACTGCCGATGCCTACATTGGCTGCCGGCAGGGAAATATGACCATAACCAGAGGACCAAATAATAAAAATTTAGTTCTATATCCTCCAGCGTAGCCAAGTGTCACAATGATCAAAACTAATAAGCACCCTGTATCATACCTTACTGATAACATCAGATCTCCATTAACTATACAAGAGGCACTTGATTTTAAAGACCAAACAGAAGATGATTCCATTAATAATTTCATTAGTCAAACTGAACCTCGCACACAGTGTCACATGATAGAAGCAGCATTTGATAATGAATTAGAGGAAGATCCTCTGAAAGATACGCATGACCAAATGATACCTGTTACTTCTGTTGCAAATAGTAAAACTGTGGAAATTGCACCGGGAAAAACTTTAAACATCAATGCTAATCTCACACCTGAACAAGAAACTAAGCTCATCCATTTGTTAACGAAATATCAAGAAGCATTTGCATGGGATTACCCTGATATGAAAGGAATCGATCCCCAGTTATGTACACACCACATTTATATAGAAAAAGATGCCAGACCTGTTCGTCAGCCGCAAAGGAGACTTAATCCTCATCTAAAGGATGTGGTAAAAGCTGAACTACAGAAACTTTTAGATGTCAATTTTATCTATCCTATTTCTGATAGTAAATGGGTCTCTCCGCTTGTGGTGGTACCAAAAAAGAATGGAAAATGGAGAATCCGTGTGGATTATAGGGAACTAAATAAGGCAACACAAAAAGATCATTTCCCTCTCCCATTCATAGACCAAGTATTAGATACTTTAGCAGGAAAGAAATTCTTTTCTTTCCTGGATGGCTTCAGTGGATACAATCAGATTCAGATTGCCCCTGAAGACCAGGATAAAACTACTTTTACTTGTCCCTGGGGAACATTTGCCTATCGAGTTCTACCTTTTGGCCTATGTAATGCTCCTGCCACATTTCAAAGGGCTATTCTTAGCATTTTTGCAGATTTAATAAATGATGGACTTGAAGTTTACATGGATGATTTTACACCATATGGAGATGATTTTGATCCAGCTCTAGACACCCTAGAAAAAGTCCTACAACGCTGCATTGTTACCAGGCTTTGCTTAAGCCACGAAAAATGTTTCTTGATGATGACTGAAGGACTTATCCTAGGACATTATGTTTCAGCAGCCGGCATTCAGGTAGACCCGGCCAAAATCCAAATACTTTTGATCATTCCCACTCCTACTACTCAAACAGAGGTACGCAGCTTTCTTGGATTTTCTGGTTATTATAGACGATTTATAGAGCATTATTCGCACATTGCTGCTCCTTTATATGCACTAACTGGTAACGTTGATTTTCTTTGGACAGAAAAATGTGACCATGCTTTCGAGGATTTAAAGAAGCTCGTATCCACAGCCCCAGTCCTTCGAGGACCAAACTGGAACCTACCGTTCCAGATATCATCTGATGCCTCAGATACAGCTATTGGCGCAGTCCTTGGGCAGGAAGAGGATAAAAAACCATATGCTATCTATTACATCAGCAAGAATTTATCCCCTGCTGAATTAAATTACACTGTTACTGAAAAAGAATTCCTAGCTGTAATACATGTTGTCAATAAATTTATACATTATATTATAGGCTATCCTGTTATCTTGTATACAGACCATTCTGCCATAAAATATTTAGCAAATAAGCCTGTCACAAATGCCAGAGTAACTAGATGGTTGATTTTATTGCAGGAATTCGACATCACAATCAAGGATCGGCCTGGCAAAGAAAACCCTGTAGCCGATTTTCTTTCGAGAATACCAAAACCAAGCGATGCAGCAGCAGTTGAAGATCAATTTCCGGATGAGCACCTGTTTGCTGTTGCCGTTCAAACACCCTGGTATGCTGATGTTGCCAACTACCTCGCAGTAGGTAAACTACCAAAACATTTAACTCCTAATGAGCGCAAGCAGATTATTCAGAAAAGTTCTCGATTCTCGTGGATCGGGGGCTATTTGTTTCACACAGGAGCAGACATGCATATCAGGCGATGTGTTAGAGAGGATGAAATCTTTGACATCCTAAAAGCCTGTCACGATGGACCGTGTGGTGGACACTTCGCTGAGCGTAGAACTGGACACAAAGTATTGCAAACAGGATATTACTGGCCCACGATTTTCAAAGATGCAAAGAAATTTGTTCAAGCCTGTGACAGCTGCCAGCGAGCAGGACGACCTGGTCAAGCCGATGAGATGCCTCTGAAACCACAGTTAGTCATCGAACCATTTGAGCGATGGGCTCTTGATTTCGTTGGACCCATCAACCCCTCATCAAATCAGAAAACATATATCTTGGTGGCAACAGAATATGTCACCAAATGGGTTGAGGCGGAAGCATTGCCAAGAGCCACAGAGGACTCTGTCATACAGTTCCTCTTCCATCTATTTGTACGTTATGGCCTTCCCAGGGAAATAATTACAGATGGAGGACCACAATTTGCTGGGCATAAATTAGCTGCAACACTCAACAATTATCACGTCCAACATAAAATCACTACTCCATATCACCCACAGGCGAATGGGCAGGTAGAAAGTAGCAATAAGATAATAGAATCAATCCTAACGAAAACCATTGCGTCACATAGGCGTGATTGGGCTACCCGACTACCTGAAGCACTCTGGGCCCATAGAACCACATGGAGGAGCACCACCGGTTACTCACCTTATCAATTAGTGTTTGGAAAACAACCCATTTTTCCCATAGAATTCGAAATCCAAACATTACGGACAGCACAGGAAGTTGGCCTAGATCTAAGCGAAGCACAAATCAATCGACTACAGCAGATCAATGAATTAGACGAAATTAGGCTCTCTGCACTACAAAATACAGCATTGATTCAACAGCAGCGAGCTAAATGGCATGATGCGCTCATCAAAAACAAAGTCTTCCACGAGGGAGACTGGGCTCTGTTATACGACTCTCGGTTTCAGGACTTCCCTGGAAAACTTCAGACTCGATGGTTGGGACCATACGAAATCCAGAAGGTGCATGACAACGGAACCTTCACTCTAATTACCATCGACGGTTCTGGATATGCATTCAAAGTAAATGGCCACCGAGTCCGTCTCTATCACAAACCACTCACTCGGGAATCCTTCTGCCAGCAGCTACGCCGAGACACTGATATGGAGATTTTAGGAGAGGAAGAGAAATCTTCCTCACCTGTAATTCATTAAGGAATTCATTTCTTTTTACAATTTGTACATAAGTTCTTGTTTTTTCGTTCTTGTACATATGTTTGAATTAAATTTTTTCTTATCAATTTTTTGCTGTTCCTTTTCTTTCACAAAGTTCGATTTTTGCCGTTCTAAAAATAGCATCTGCGTGTTTTTTTTATGCTGTTGGCTTTGCTTTTTTTGCTGTTCCTTTTCTAAAGGAACAGCATTCTGGATTTCTGCTGTTCCTTTTCCAAAGGAACGGCATTGTTACGTCTTCTGCTGTTCCTTTTGGTTACCACTGTTCCTTTTTTTTCAAAGAAACAGCGTTCTTTTATTGTTGTTGTTCCTTTTTCAAAGGAATGGCATTTTGAGTGTTTTTATAGTGTTTTTATTTTTGCTGTTCCTTTTTCCAAAGGAACGGCATTTGCATTTTTGTTGTCCCTTTTTCTATCATCCGTCGTTGTTTCTTTTTCCAAAGGAACACCACTAGCATACTTTTGCTCTCCTTGTGAAACAGCTTATTCCTTTTGCTGATCTAAATTGAGGATGCCTCTTGCCCGTATTCTTTCAAGTCTTTAAGATACAGCTATGTACTTGTGCAATGAATATAAAATCACAACATACCGAAATCCGCAAACCATAAATCGCTATATTTATAAGGCTCTGCATTAGTAAGAGGACAAAAGGAAGGACATATGTATTTCTTATCTTTTGTTGTCATTGTTTTACTAATTTTTCCCTGATTGGTTATCTTTATCATGCTGATCCCTTTAACCCTCTTTGATTATTATTTAGGAATAAGAGCAAAGGGATTATATCTTCCTATTGAGATGATAAGACTTCTTCCACCATTCCTACTCTTAAGGAGTGTTGAACCACCCTTTGTGTATAAATAAGGAAAAGTACTCTATGAAAAAAAAAAATATCTGAACATGATATGTGAGATGTCAAATGCAGGATAGGGGGTCTCATCAAGAGCCAGCCTACCATGATCATGAGGATGGAAGTGAAGTGGCATTCCCATTATGGCCACCACACCAGGGATATGGTCCAAAAGGCATATCAAATAAACGAACCTTGGAACAGGAGGTCTCATCACGAGCCAGCCTGCCCACATTTCGCTCCTTCCTCGTGAATGGCATTATGGTTAACTGGTCACAAAGCCAGCATGATGGTCTACATTTTGACATAACAACATTCCCAAGTATACACAAAGGATCATGGTTCCGAGGGTGAAAAAAAAACAACTCTGCCAAGGTTATGGACACCTGTCGGCAGCAGAGCACTGTTAATGGTATTGAAGTCACCTTGGTTACACCAATGGGTAAGATACTAATACTCTTTTGTTTCTTATATCCTAGGAACTAATCATATGTTATTTCCCGATTTATACATCGCATGAACATTTATCATCACCAATCATGGCAAAGGCAGTGACCATGACCACTTGAGATTTGGCAAGTACGATAGATGTCCTACCCACCAGCCTCATATCATAACACAGCAGCCTCTTACATAATACGCGATCAACTCTCCGCCTCGATTTCGGTAATTCGTTGTCCTCCTAAACATGTCATAATTCCATATGTTGTTCCTTTCTGACTCGGTTGCAGATCGGGTGCTGCTCCTTTATTTTCCGGCTGGGACAGCCTATCACATTGCGGGGGGGGAGGTTAACCTCATTATTCCCTGAATTACGTGTCAGCTCACCATTCGGGAAAAATAGTGTACGACGGTTTGGCATGGTTTAACGGCATGGCATTTCTATTTTTACACAAGTTGTTGTTCATAATCCATTTCCGTTGCATTGTTGCATACTCTGTGTTTTTTTCTTGCGATTATCACCCTCTCTGTGTTTCAAACAGCACAAGTAGTTGTTGTTCCATTGAGAATCCACAGTGAAACCATGGGAGGAAGGGAAATTCGAAGCGAACCTCAGAAGTTGACAATCTCCGCTGCTGCCCGGGAGATCCTGGAAAGAGCAAGATGGTTGAATTATCTCAGTCGCCTGCAGGAGTCTAATGAAACAGTAGTGATGGAATTTTTGCAGAACCTGCAGGATGATCACTCCACAGTAAGGGGGAAGCGGATAGCGGTCACCGACGATATAATTGCAGAAGTTTCGGGACTACCAGCCACCGGACCAGTATGGACACTAAAGAAGGAAAGATTACAGAAGATCATGGAAATTTTCGAGGACGAAGGTCAGAGCTTGACAATTAAGGGGAAGGGCATTCTGCCAGCAACGCTAGGAGAACCCTGGACGGAATTAGCAAGAACAGTGCAGAGCTACATCACCTGCGAAGGGAGGAAAGACGTGGTAAGACCACGACATCTTAAACTCTTAGTTGTTTTAAAGCAGAAATGCTCTGTAAATCTACCTGCACTTCTGAATTCATTACTGCATGATGCTGCACGAAGCATAAAAAAGGCACAGCATGTAGAGTCAGTCGTCAGTCACCATGGGTTAATACGATTAATAGTTAGTCATAGTCTCACCTAGCAGCAGAGCAGCTGGGAAGAGCTGATTGTAATGATTGAGGGGGGATTGACAGCACCATCCCCAAAACGTAAACATTCTACAAGCACATCAGAACGACCGGCAAAACGCAGAGAATTAGTAAAACAAAAACATGTTGCTAGTGCATTAGAACGACCAGAGACACACTAGGAATCGGCAAAGCATAAGCATGCCATCGATCCACCCGAACAGCCAGAGGAGCCCAGAAAATCAGCCCGGTTAGCTCGGATGTGAGGAAGGCTAGAGAAGCCCAGAAAAACAGCCCAGTTACCTAGGATGCGAGGAAGCCTAGAGAAGCCCAGAAAATCAGCCCGGTTAGCTCGGATGCGGGGAAGGCTGGAAAAGCTCCAGGAAAGCACCAGCCAACCAGTAGTAATTGAGGACGAGCAATCCGAGGAGGAAACAGAGGCAGAAGCTGAACAATCTGAACAGGAGGAGGAAATGGGACAGCAGGGAGGTAGCCCCTTACAAGACCCAATGGGAGAAGACGAATTGGCCACAGTCCTAGCCAATATGGGTAAGTATGGCCAACCTTCTAGTCCAGCAGACCTCCATGACAAACCCCAAGAAGAAAACACATCTGAAAAATCACATGTAGTAGAGGCAGAAAAAGGAAATCTGCCTGTTCATGATGAAGAGGAGATAAGAGAGACTGAACGGGAACAATCTGTTCCCAAGACACCAGAGGAAATTCCAGAAGGAGTAGGAGCAGAAAAAGCAGTTGGCCAGGAAGAGATAGAACCATTCAAGGTTCCTACCCCAGAACAGCCAGAGCAGAACAGCGAGGAAGCACCCCAGGAGAAAGATCCAGAAACTAGTCATGGTCCAAACCGCAGCAGACAGCCTGCTGTTCCTTCTAATGAAACGGTGGAAGTTAAGAAATTGCGAATGGAACGGCAGAAATTATTGAATACAATAACCCAGCTCAGACAGCAAATTAGAATTCTGAAAGCAAACCAGAGGGTAAGAAAGACCGGAGGGAAGAAAAAGAGGGCCAACAATCGCCCTGCTGTTCAAAACCCTACTGAAAATCCAGCTGCCGTTCCAAATGATGTTGAGGAACAACAACAGACTGATATTCGCGTTAAAATAGAAAGGGATGATATGAGGACCAGCGACAAGAAAATCCAGACAGAGGCACCACCCTCAGGGGTAATAAGGATTCTGAACTCCAAACAGCATAATAAGAAAGTTCAGGTAAAACTCCCGGCCTCCACTGACTTATGGAAAAAAGATCCGAAGACAAAAACCTTGCATAAAATGATGAAGCAAGCCCAGCAGGAAGCCGAACAACTTAGAGAGAAAACGGTCCCCCGAGAAAAATATGAAGAGTTACAGCAGCAACTAAGGGACATCAATCAATACAAAAGCCAGGCCTTTGAAGGGTGGAAAAAGGAACAAGAGGAAGTTGCACAGGTAACCCGTAGACTAGATACTGTTATCAAGCAGATGAATACCTTGTGTTCTTTATACAATGATGTTTTAGCATGTAGGGCCCCTGCTAAAAACTATGCTCTTTTTTATTAGAACGGTATTTACAATTAAAAATAAAAGCTGTTAAAGCAGGCGCCCCTATACAAATCAACACTGTCAATGACTTTATAGACTGCTGTAAACATTATGGAGTGAAGGTCCAGAGATTGCTGTGTGAACTTTATTTGCATGACCTTGTGCTAAATCAGGAGACTGAGTTGAACCTTGGCCCTTTCGTTGGAGACATCCAATTACAAGCATTCATTTCATTCGGGGTTAATCAGATTAAGTGGCTCAGAGCCTATGATACTTTCCAGAGTCAGGAAAATGGCCTAGATTTACGGGTAAGGGCTGAGCCTAGGAACCCAGTGCAGTTGTGGAAAGCTCATAGAAACCTCATAAAGACTCTGGGTGTCAATGAAACATTAGGACCCATGCATGAGGCACTCATGCGAGAGAGTTTAGAATATTTTCTTTCCATCAAAGACCTGGCCATTAATGCAGCCAAATTCCGGTACCGAATCTCTGATCCAAACATCCAGCTCAGGGAACCATTTAAGTATGAGAACTTTGAATTAGCTGCCAACCGTTTAAACCTCTATGGCGAGAGCATGTTGAAAGAAAGGCCATCCTGGTTAGGATATAGATTTCGCACTCCAATTATTTGGCACCCTGCACCCGGATACCAGGCCCTGTATGAGATGCCTGAGGGGCAAACAGGTCAGTTCTTTGACTATCTAATCACTCATCATGGCTGTAGGCCTCCGCATGAGACTCCTTCTCCACCATATTCTCTCACTGCCTTGCATGTCAACTACAATGTTTTCATGAGGACATGAAACAAGGTAAGCAGGGGGGTGTGTGGAGTACTAAAAAGGTATGCTTTCGATGATTATTTCAGTGGCTTTTTAGTAGAATTTGTAAACCTTTTTGTATCATGAATTTGGAAAGTAATAAGGAACTATAAAAAAACATGTGAGAATTGATATGCAAGACTTAACCACTGATAATGGTTATTTTCTGTACAGGAAAAGGAGAAAACGAGGAATTTCCGCTCCAAAGGAAGAGACAAAGTCGAGATAACTGCTGTCCCTCTGAAGGTGAACCGAATGCAAACAAGGCTAAACAGATTAAAGAAAGTCGGCTCGGAAAAGAAGGAGAAGACACCAGCTCGGCGCAAAAGAAAGGAAAGGATGAAGAATTAACAGTTTGGCGAATCCCTCAGGATCTTCGATCCTGAGGGATCGCTGCTTTATTTATCTTGTTACTTGGACATCTCCGCCGTCACCTTTATATAAAGGGACAGCACTGTTAGCTTGGAATAATAAGAAGGATATGCTTTTATGTAATTTTCTGTTAAACATCAGCTCTGATTATTAAGTCTCGTTGAGAACTGGTTCATTGTATTTTTGTCCGATGCATTAATAAAAGCTTGGTGATTATTTCATCTCTGCGTCTGGATTAACTTAAGGCGGTGTATCCTTGGAGGCTAAGGGCCCGGCCCCGGAGGACACTTGCTTTTGTACCACTACGATTTGATTTCTGCGTGGTTTGTTTATCATTGTTATTTGGTAAATCTGATATGTTTTATAAGTTGCTATTATATGCTCTGTTAAGATTAAATCATTGAGGTTTTTACAGATAGAATCGTGTATCGACTCTGCATCAAGTTGTTAATCCTTTCAGAGTTAATTGCATGTTATTAAGTCTTAACCGAATATTCTTATTGTTCTGTTACAGAGCTTTTATATTGAACATTCATGTCATAGATTCGTTTGAGGTAGTGTTCTTCATAATTGTTGAATTCAGAGATAATGTTGTTCTATTTGGGAGCACAGTCGTATCCCTGTTAATTAAGATTACTATTGCAGCGTGTTGTGTGCGTATATGAGTCACTAGAGCTGTTCCATAATTCATCAATAGTTGTTGCTGTTCCATTAGTGTGTTTTGCGTGATTTGCCTTAAGATTAAAAGATTGTTATTTGATTGCGAAGAGTGCATTTGGGTTAATAGATCAAGTTTGGTTACGACTCGCGAGACTTAGTTGTTCGATTGCTGTTCCATTTTATAATTACTGTTCCATTCCAGATTTGTTGTTCAATTCTTTATTTGCTGTTCCATTTACTCGCATTTGTTGTTTTGGTGTGAGAGATGATCTAAGGCTGTAGTGAGCTTTGGCATTCGCTGTCTAGCTCCCAGACCCGTGGTCTATGCTCTAATTTCCTTTCCATCAGTTTCCGAAGGGATGGGTTATCGCTGCCGAACCCTTGACTGATAAGCTGCTGAGTTTTCTGAATGTGTGATTTATTCTTTTGAAGTAATTTAGTTACAGACAAGCATCCGTTTACTCTTGTATTTCTTAAACACTGTACTACTAGCATTACTCTGACAAGTGATAGCCTCAGACTGAGACACTCTTTGGAATAACAAAACGCTCCCGGGTTGACATATTAATGTGAGGTAATTAGAGGTGAAAGAGACCCTTTTTATAGCTCTTTCATGGACTCCTGAAGCAACTAAGGCCTTTGAACATCTTAAAGAGGCAATGTGCCTAGCACCGGCCTTAGCTACGCCAGACTTCACAAAAACCTTTATTGTGGAATGTGATGCCTCAGGAAATGGAATTGGTGCAGTTTTAATGCAGGAAGGAAGACCCATTGTTTTTGAAAGTCGTCCAATCAAAGGAAAGTATTTACAGAAACCTATTTATGAGAAGGAAATGTTAGCAATACTGCATGCACTAAAGAAATGGCGAACTTACCTAATGGAAAGACACTTCAAGGTAAAAACCGATCATGATAGTCTTAAACACTTTTTGGAACAAAGACTATCATCAGAAGAGCAGCAAAAATGGGTCACAAAGATGTTGGGTTATGACTTTGAAATAATATACAAAAAAGGAAAGCTTAATGTTGTTGCAGATGTACTCTCAAGAAAGAACGAAAAAGTGGAAGCATTGCTTTGTGCCATTTCTATTATCCAACTAGATTGGATAATTGAAGCAAGAGATGAATGGAAGAAGGACAAAGATGTATGGACACTCATCCAAAAGTTGCAGCAAGATCCTAGTACATCTGATACATTTAGTTGGAAAAATGATTCCTTATGGTACAAAGATCGCTTATATCTTTGTAAGAATTCCCATCTAAAAAAAAATATTCTTCTAGAATTGCACACTTCTCCTTTAGGAGGACACTCGGGATTTTTAAAAACTTACCACAGGGTGAAGAAAGAATTTTTTTGGGATGGCCTTAAATCTGATATTCAAAATTTTGTGGCGGAATGTTTGGTTTGCCAGCAGAATAAAGTGGAAACAATTAAGACCCCGTGACTTCTACAACCTTTATCCATTCCAAGTCAACGTTGGGAGGAGATTTCAATGGATTTTATCACAGGTTTACCTAAGTCCGAAGGAAAGAGTGTCATCCTGGTGGTAGTTGATAGACTTACCAAGTATGCACACTTTTGTGCATTATCTCATCCATTTAAAGCAAGTACAGTTGCTACTACATTTATGGACAGAATTCAAAAGCTACATGGAAGCCCAAGGGTTATTGGGAGCGACAGAGATCCCATTTTTACTGGAAATTTTTGGACGGAGTTATTTTCTTGTTTGGGTAATAAATTAGCTCATAGCTCATCTTATCATCCTCAATCTGATGGTCAAACTGAGATAGTAAATAAATGTTTGGAAGGATATCTTCGTTGTTTTGTATCCGATAAACAAACACAATGGGTCAAGTGGTTACCTCTTGCTGAATGGTGGTATAACACTTCCTTCCATACTGCAGCAAAAATGACCCCATTTATGGCACTTTATGGATATCATCCACCATCCATCACATCATATTTAAGAGAAAATTCAAAGGTTCAAGAAGTGGAAGATCACATCGAGCATCAGCAAGAAGTTCTCCAACTCTTAAAGGATAACCTGAATTTGGCACAAAATCGAATGAAACAACAGGCAGATCAACATCGCAGCGAGAGAAGTTTTGATGTAGGAGATTGGGTATTTTTACAGCTGCAACCATACAAACAAATGTCCCTCAAGCAAGCTAAGAAGGATAATAAATTATCACCAAATTACTATGGTCCTTACAAGGTGTTGCAAAAGATTAGTTCTATGGCATACAAATTGGAGCTTCCTGCTTCTTCGCGAGTACATCCAGTTTTCCATGTTTCATGCTTAAAGAAGGTTATAGGTGAAAATCTTCCAGTTCAAACAATATTGCCAGAACTTGATGAGGAAGGAAAATCATATTGGAACCTGAAGCGGTCATGGAAACAAGAACTCGACAGCTACGGAATCGATCAATTTCAGAGTATCTCATCAAGTGGAAGAACTTACCCACTGAAGATTCTACATGGGAGGATGAGAATTTTATACAGAAGCACCCAGAGCTACTCAAGCTTTGAGGACAACACTTTTTTGAAGGAGAGGGGCATGTTAGGTCCCTATATTACTAGTATAGTCCCTTATTGTTGTTAGTGTAACCCCCTTATTGTTATTATGGTACCCTTGTAACCCCCATTTTATTATTATTGTGCCCTTAAATTATTATTGTTAGGTCGGCTAGGATTACATTGTGGCCCACTAGGATTACATTATGGCCCCATGGACTCCTATATATAGAAAGAAGGTTTTGTAAATTGTATCATCCAATAATTGTTCATTTATGTAATGTATTGGAGGTTTCCCCCTCGAAGTGGCTCATTTCTAAGGCGTTGATATCTCTTTTCCTCTATTTTTGGAGCTGGTTACACAACAGAGATGATCTCTGACCAAATTATCCTTCTCGCATCCCTGAGGGTGATATTACCCTTCAAGCGGCTATTGAGGTCAGTGATGGTCTTCTGCTAGTCGGATTTTTCCTTCCTTTCCTGTTCAATTTCCTTCTGCAATGTCTCTATCTTTCTGGTATTCTCAGCCAAGGAGGTTTCCAACTCGGTGATTCTCAGCCTCGCGGTGGCAGCTTGCTTTTCTAGTACAACATCCGTGGCCTTTGCTGTAGTTAGCTACTCAGACAACGAACTAGTCTCCGGTGGAGTGATAGTTGGCACACAACTGTGCATGTCCCAGGTCATTTGTAACTCCGTCAGCTTGCCTTGAAGAATAGTTATTGTCTCTGCCATTTTTTTTTCCTCTTTCTCCTTTGCCAGTGAGTCAGCCAAGTCTGATTTTTCCTTCTCCGCCTGTGCCAATTCAGCCGTCTGAACATGGTGGGATGCCGGTATGTTGACCTTGTGTTTCAATGACGCGGCCTCCTTCTGCAATTTCTCTATCACATAGCACTACGGGTTGGAGTCTCCAGTTTCCTTTCCTTTGATCGACTCCAGGAGGTCGCGTATTTGATTCGCCTGGGCGCGGGAATTTTCCTGTTCATTTTTTAGGGTCGCCCTCACCTGTGCATGCTTAGTCTCCAGCTTCCTTAGTGTGATGGTGAGCCTCATTACCTCATCCTTCAGCATGTCACCAACCACCTGGAACAGGTTGCATTTGTCAAGGGTTGGTACCTTGGCCATGTCAATTGCATACTCAAGCACCCTGTAACTAGTGGTGCCTGAATTAGGATCCAAGATGGCCTCAGCCATAGACAATACCAGGTGCTCTGTGTCCACATTCATGGAAGCTGAAACCCTGGTATGATATTTTTCCACGTAACCTTCCAGCTCGGCCTTGTACTTGTCCCTAATCGCTCTATTTTTCAGACTCCTTTCAATTACAATTGGTGAAGCATTGTCGCCAATGGCCTGTGAGACCTCATAGTAGTTGGAGGAGGTGATACTATCTCTTAGCACTTTGAGCCCCACTTTGCTTCTGTCCGGTTGGCCGTATGGTAAAAATGGCTCAAGCAATTGTTCTTCCCCTATGATCTCTGCCTTGCTTGAGACTGTTTTCTGCTTTTTGCGGATGGGGGAACTTGTTCCTGAGGGTCCCACTTCTTCTTCTTGGCCTCTTTTGGCTTCTCCTTCTTCCCCTGTGGCAGATGAATCTGTCTCCATCTACGAAATCAAAGGCCAAGTTTCAAGGTTAGCCCTCCACTCTATAAACGATCTCGACTCATGTGTATAAGGAGTAGATTTGTTCCTCCTTCTTCTGTTAGAGATAATCCCCCGGGGATCATAGGCCCACGTCTTCCCCTGTCTTAAATCCATGCCTTGCAATAGCTTCTTAACAACAGGAAGGGCGTGCCTTGAATTTACAATAAACGGGCCAATAGTGATAGGGAGTTTTAGGATGAAACCCTTCTTAGCGGGGACAAAGTGGAGTTGGTCAGATTTGAGAGTTTGTCGAATATACTCCAAGGCATAAACTCGTCGAGCAGGAAACACAGGGAGCTAGTAAGGGAGAGCCTCGGCTCCATAGACCTGAATCTCAGTGTAATTTTCAAATAGATACCAATCCCCAGTGCTCTAGGTTTTACTAGCTTGTAGCCAACTTTTCATTTCAAGAAAAACCCTAGGCGGGGGTGAGTCATGGATGATAGTGAAGACAATAGGCATGAACTCATTTAGAAACCTAGAATAACCCACCCCATTTGGTAATTGGCGTATTGCAAATTTCCAGTCGAAAACTGGTCGAGGTTGAGAATTTACCTCGTATACCCTATATAAACCCAAACCCTCGAATTTATCAGCATGCTGATATAAGAAGAGGTAGAAGACAATCGAACAAAAGCGGAAGTGACCAATTTCCGAAAGCTCTTGGAACTGGGTCTGGATGTTAGCAGCCAAGAAGCCAGGGATATCCAGAACTACCCCCGTTTGAGACATTAACCACAAGAAATAAACACATACCATGGAAACTTCCCCCAAACCGCCTACACTTAGAAGACCTGAGGGCAAGGATGGGTTGCACTTCTTCTTTGAACAGACTCAACGGGAAAGGCTCTACAGAAGGAAGAGATGTAGCCTAGTTGTTGGTTATAGAGGAAATGAAGTCTTCTTGCTGCTCCCATGACAATTTAGTGAACTGGGAGGTCAAATCCATTTCATTGAAATTGGTATAGATGGCGTTGGTGGGAAAGCGGAGGGCTTGCCTGATGATGTCGGGAGAAAGAGAAAAAATCTTATTCCCCTGAGCCGAGGTAAACGTGCCTCGATCTCATCGTAGGCATCTCTGAGCCAGCAAATAAAATCGACCACTGGGTAGACTGGGGGTAATCTGATGATATAAACTTGATACAACCACCCGATATCAATCCCTATTCTCGACATGTCGCCTAAAAAGCTCTAGTTTTATATTTCTGATGGGAAAAGGGTATTGGGGATCATAGATTTCGGCTTGCAGGTCAATTAAAGTTTCGAACCGGGGAGGGTTTCTGGTTTCACGGACCTGAGGAGTCTCTTGTTTAGTTTTCTTGGGTGTGCCCCTTCCCATGACTGACATACAAAACTTTTAAAAAAAGAAAGGAAAGCAGAGGGAATATGAGGGATGGAATACTTGCGCAGTAGGAAAATTTCTCGGGAAAACGACGCGGGGGTACTGACAGTGACCAGGTAGACCTGGCACTAGCTCCCACTTAGTTTATACCATAGCTGGAAGACCTGTAAATTTTACTGCAGTAAAATACAGGAGGACCATTATCTAAGACTGAAAGTTCTGAGGTAAAAGGCGGAGAGGTGAAATAAACGGGGTGAGTGTCGTAAGGACACTGACAGTGGAGCACGCGGCGTATAGGGATTGGGTGTCAGCTGGAAGTAGGTGAACACCACGTGCCAGGTTTAATACTAGTACTGGCCTCGATACCAGCTCACCTAGAGACTTACCTTACCTTTCTGCCGCATAAACCACACTGTTCTTGAAACATATTCTTCGTAAGACTGGTTAAATACACAGCATACAGACCTCTAGGGCCCGTACTTCACTCTGCCACATCACGCTTACCTGAGGTCTACCCCGTGGCACATCACCGTAATTCTGCGGGGGTATGGGTCTCTTCCCCCTTCTGCTTCTTGACCCCCTCGGAATTTCCCATACGAAGAGTTCCCTCACGTGCATACTATGAAAGCGGCAAGCCTTTTAATAATTTCGTTTTGCGTCCTTTACACCATACCTTTTCCTTTTTGTATTACCTTTGCCCTTTCACTTTATGTTTGGATATTTTTTGTACATATGCCTTGGTTTTAGGCACGGGACTTATTTTATCATTGTTTCCCTTCAACCATCCTTTAAATGTTTCACCACCCGTCATACATTTGATACGTGACTACTCAAGGGTTACCTTAAAAATTGACTGATGTTAATTAATGATCAACAATGGCTCCACCTGGGGACAGCACGTTCATCCATGAGCGTGTCGAGAACTTCGCAGACCACCTGTTTGTCTTCTGTATGGACATCACTCTTCATCCCTTTCATCCTTTTATTTTTCCTCTTCATGATTCATCACCATACACACATCATTCAAACAAAGATGAAAACAGAAACTAATATACAATATGATACATCAGGCTCTCTCGACCTGAATCAGAACTGGAAGTAAGGTTTGAGGAACTGACCATTTACAAGGGCATCAAGCAAATCTCCCTATAAATTTTCCAACCTGAAAGTGTTGTTGCCCCCTTGTTCCACAATTTTAAAAGGGTCGAACTAGAGGGGGTCGAATTTACCATGTTTCCCCTTTTCAGCTCTTCGAATATCCCATCTGAGCACTAGATCTCCAATCTTCAACTTCCTGTCCTTGGCATGTTAATCGAAAATATCCTTCATTTTCTCCTGATATTCAATTAACCTCTGACTTACCTGGTTTCGTGTTTCTTCTAACTCCACCAGCTGATTGATTATTCTGGTCACATCATCAGGTTCTTCTTGGCTTTCTTGCATGAATCGAGCTACTGGTAAAGCCAGCTGCACAGGAAATACTGCTGCCTCCCATATACTAATTCATATGGGGACTTTCCGGTTGCTCTCTTGTTGGTAATCCTGTTGGCCCATAGAGCAAATTTCAGCTGGGAATCCCAATTTTTCTGATTCTCATTGATAGCCTTCTTCAGTGCTCGGACCAGAGTTTTATTTGACAACTCAGCCAGGCCATTTCCTTGTGGTTAATATGCCATAGAGTGACCTAGTGCAATATTATACTATTGGCAGAAGTTGACAAAATTTGTATATTTAAAAGAATGTGCATTTTCGGTCACTATCTTGGCAGGGCAGCCAAATCTGGATATGATATTTTCTTCCATAAATTTTATTATCACAACATCTATTTCATTCCTAGCAGGTATAGCTTCCACCCACTTTTTGAAATAATCTGTGGCCGTTAATATCCATTTATGTTGTCCACTTGAGGGTGGGTGTATTTCTCCTATAAAGTCGATTCCCCATTGCTGAAATGGTTCATCCACATGAACTGGGATCATGGGCATAGGTGCTAACTTCTATCTTTAAAAAAACCTCTGACATTTATCACAAGCTATGACCCAGGAAAACACATCTCCAAAGATTTTGGGCCAGAAGAAACCAGCCTTCAGGATTTTGTGAGCAGTAGCCCTCCAACTATAATGACCCCCACAGATTCCTTTATGGAACTCAGCCATTATACTCTCTACCTCTTCTTCTGTGAGACACAGGAGCAGCATGCCTGAGGGGTCTCACCAGTACATCCGACCGTTTGCAACAACGTACTTTTGTGACCTCAACCTTAGTGTTCTGTATTTAGCTTTGTCATAGCTGGGCGGGCAGCTGAGTGTTAGAAGATATTCCACTATCTCTTTGTACCATGGGTGATGAGGTACTTCACATGTGTCTTTTGAGAGGCTATCTCTATTCCCTGTGACTCTTCCTTCATCCCAAAATCCTCATTTTCTATCATAGACAAATTGATACCCAGAGCCTGACAGTTTGATTCGGACAGGATTTTGGCTAACCCTTGTCCCTTGATCAATTTGGTAGGGCGAATGTCTAGCTCATACTCTTGTATTTTGGCAATCCATTTCCCCCTTTTTCCTTCATTGTCTCCCTGGATGAGAATATATTTGACAGCTACTGTAGGTACAAACGCAGTGACATGGGACTGCAAGACATACATACGAAAAGCTTTGAGAGACTTCACCAGAGCATATGCCTGCTTTTCTAATATGTTATATTTTAGCTCAGCATCACGGAGCACTGACTGAAAAAGGTGATATGTTGCTCACACCCTTCTTCATTCTTCTGAAATAGAACTCCAGCCACTGTGTGAGGTGAGGCAAAGGAAAATATCATGAAAGGTTTGGCATAATCTGGCCCAGCTAGCACAGGGGCTTCAGCAAAGGAATTTTTTATCCTGGAAAAGGCCTCCCGTGATTCCTGTGACCACTTTACCTCATTATTCTTCTTCATCATGTTAGTTATATGTCTAAATATCTCTGCGTAGTTAGGGATAAATCTCCTTAGAAAGTTAATATGTCATAGGAACACCTGAACCTCCTTCTTATTTCTGGGAAGAGAGATGCCATTTATAAATTCTACCCTTTTAGGGTCTATCTTTACCCCATCCTTGGTTACAATATGTCCCAAAAGCTTTCCCTCATCTAATGCAAACAGATACTTTTGTGGATTGAGAGAGAGACCATACCTTCTGCACTTCTCGAAATTTCTGCGCAAGTGTTCAATGTGCTCTACATCATCTTTTGAAAACACAGTAGTGTCATCCAGATACACCACCATGAACTTATCTTGTTCCCCAATGAAAGCAATATTCGTGGCCCTCTGAAAAGTAGCCCCTGCATTAATGAATCCAAAAGGCATCCTGGCATACATAAACGTCCCCCATGGAGTGGTAAAGGTAGTCTTCTTCTGATCTTTTGGTAGAACAGCCACCTGATTGTACCCAGAGAATCCATCCATCATTGACATCTGAGAAGCTCCTACCACTTTCTGCAGGATGTGATCCATCTTGGGCAGTGGATAATTATCCTTTAGGGACGCTCTGTTTAAATTCCTGAATTCAACACATAACCTTATTTCCCCATTCTTCTTCCTTACAGGGACTAAGTTTTCCACCCACTCGTAATATCTCAATGGCACAATGATTTTAGCCTTTAACGGTTTCTTAATTTCTTTTTCGATAGAGGGAAGCAGCAAGGGATTTATCTGTCTAAGCTTCTGCTTATGTGGTTTAGCATCTCCCCTTAGAGGAATATTATGCTACATGTTGGTAATATCGAAGGTTTTAGGTCCTGATAAGACCATTCAAACACATCTCTATATGACCGGAATAGTTTTTGGTAGAGTTCTTTATATTCTTCTGGGACCTTCTTGGATAACTTCACGATTTTGGGGTCAGCTTCCGTGCCAAGATTAAGGTCTTCTACCTAATTCTCCTCCACAACTTTTTTTGGCTGTAGGGGGACATCATTCTTGTTAAACAGCCTTTCTAAGGGCACTAGTCCTCGAGGAATGACATTCCCTTTCAGCAGCAGAACTTCGTGACCAGCCATCTTCTCCTCCCATTTATCTCCTGAAGTGTTTTCAGCCTCTTCTTCTTCACAAGTATCAATTTCCATGTTGGAAAATTCCCCAAATGTTTCCAGAAACCTTTTCACCTGTTCTTCATCCTCAAACACCTGCCAATGTTTGATGTTGTTTGGAATTGATGGTCGATATCTTACCTCGATTTCATATCTCAAGAGAGGGTTCTGAGGTGGACGGAAAGTACCGGCAGCCACCGCAAGGGAATCTTCCATCCTATTATGCTCTCGGGTCATGAACTGGATATTGAATGCCAAGAAGAAATTTTCCACCAGATCCCAAACCTCATTCCTATAAGCCCTTAGCCTAAGATGTTTGGCTTGGCACTGATTCTTCACCTGTTTGACCACCAGCTCCGAATCTCCCAGAACCTTTAGACTTTGTATGTTCATGCTCCTGGCTGTCTGCAACCCCAATAGAAGTGCTTCGTATTCGGCCACATTATTGGTGGCTTCATATTCCAGCTTGAAAGACAAATGGACCCATTGGTTTGTAGGATAAATCAATAATACTCCAGCCCCATTGCCTTCTTTTGAGTTTACTCCATCAAAATGAAGTGTCCAGATCTCTGCTTCATGACCCCGAAATGACTTCTCAGTCTTGATCTGGCAGAATGATGGTTCGTGAGCATATTCTTGATCTTCCTCCAGCATCAAACAGGAGAAATCTCCCTCCCTGCTATAAACTGGAGAATTAACTGAGTCATCCGCCTTGGTAACTGTCTTGACAAATCTATTTTCCCAATACAGCCTCCTCTCCTAGACACCAAAGACAGGGATAGTGGCATAGGTCAAGTCCAGCTTGATTGATCCACCAATTTTAGTTCCCCAAGATCTTGATAGCAGTATGCCGAAGCAAGCTGGGATTTCAGCCACCACAATGTCCATTACTACACTTTTTGCTGGGATCTGGGCAAAATTGACCACCAGATCCTTGATCATGCCCAAGAATTTAACTCTCTTGGAGTCAAATGAATAAAGGTCCTTGTATGGACGATTGATTTGTAGTCCTATTTGTTCCATGACCGAGAGGGGTAAAAGGTTATGAGAGGCTCCCGAATCTAACATACAGTTATGCAGCAGCAGGTCATGTATTACTAAAGACACATAAAATGGGGAAGTGGCAGCATCTAATTCTTCAACATGTGGGCCAAATACAACCATAGGCCTTTCTTCTTGAAGGTTTAGACTGTCTAGAATATGTATTACTTCTAGGGGAAGCATAAAGGATGTGACCTGGGACTGATATGTAGGTTGTTTTAACAATTCAGTCAAGGGAACTGGGATCTTTACCTTTTCAAGCTCTTTTTGTAAACTAAAGGTAGAGGAGGACCTATCCACTGACACTTATTTTGATTCTTTATCTTTTGAGTCTCTGCTTTGGAGGAGAGGTTTGACTTATTTTACGATGGGCTTGACATTAGGGGGTGCAGTTACTTGTGAAGATGAAGGAATTTGATCAGCAGAATGTGAAGATTGGTCAATAGGTCTCTTACCTTTGTTTGGGGTTCTTTGAGCTGTCGCCTCCTTTTGAGCAAGTGTTTCTTTTAGAGGTGTGTCCTCCTCTTGATCCTGAGTGCGAGTTCTCTTCCTAGAAGATCTAAGATCATATCTTCTATTGAATTGAGCTTGCATGAAATCGACGAACTGCTTGCAGTAGTCATTGATCTCAAGATCTTCAGTGCTTTCATTAACTTTTTCTTCAGCATGTGACAGCATCTCTATTTCGTCACTTTCATGTAGGGGGCGTTCAACTTCCTCACTGTTTGAGAAGGAAAGGTATGCTTCCTCCTGCTTATAGGTGGTGTCTTCGGCAGGACCATCCATTTGACCTTCCAAGTATAGAGGATGTGGTACCTGGTCTAGCTGCTCCTTCTGTTCCCTTTGCAGTATCTGCAAAGGTGGCTTCCTGTATTGAGGATTGAATCCCCTGTTTGGTGAATTTTGGAAATTCTTGGGGGGTGAATTATTGGCCTCCATTTCAAGTTTAACCAGCTTACTTGAAAGGTTCTTAATCATCTTGTTCATCTCCTAAATCTTGTCATAAGCGGAATCTCTATCTTGGCTCGAGGTGGATACCTTTTCTTTTCCCCTTCTTCTAGTATCTTGTTCAGATTTTCCCTTGGATTTGCCAGTAGAGGCAAAATTTGCTTCTAGCTCCAGTGCATCTATCTCTGCATCATCCAGGGTGGCTAGCTTTCTTTCTCTCAGAGAGAAACCAAATTCAGAGTCAAAAGCGGCCACGAAAACCACCTTGGCAGTAGTCTGGTGAGGTTTCATGTCGGCGGGGAGGCTCAGATACAACTTGTTAAACCTCTTGATAAATTCTAACACTCCTTCAGCATGTCTTTTCTTGATTGTGTTAAACTCTGTAAGACAATGTCCATGGTATTTCTTCTCTCCCCATTTTCTGAGGAAAGTATTCTCCATTCCATCCCATGTGGTGATGGAACGGTCTCCTAGTGTCTTGAACCATTTTTTGGCTTCACCATCCAGAGATTGCACAAACAGTCTTAGGACTACGTCAAGGTGTTCCACGTTAAAATTCTCTGCGAAAGAGCAGAAAACCTCAAGATGTTTATGAGCTTCGATCTCATTTACCCGATTGAATCGGGGCAAGATCTTTAAATAGTCCTGTGGCATGTCATTTAGCACTTGAGGTAACGCCAGAGGGGCATATTTATTCAACAGGAAGCCAGGGACATTGGCCATTGAAGGAGGTGGAGGTAGTGCAAGGATCTGAGGTGTAAAAGGAGGAAGAGGAGGTGGAAGTGAAGTATGAATAACTATGGGAATGTACTGGACAGCAGCTTGAGGAGTTGATGGGAATGACGGGCTGTGGACAGCAGATACTTCAGTGACCTCCTTAACCTCTTCGACTTCAGGGGTAGGGTGGAAAGAGTAATATGTGGTATCTCTTGACTATGCTTCATCTTTGACTCGGACACCTCCCCGGGGTGGACTATCTGAGTAGTAATCAGTCTCTCCCACAGTGGAGTTAGGACCTTGCGCTTGGGCAACTTGAGAATAGGAGGACGGAAAATCTTCTAGGGAGAATTCAGGGATCTTAGTATGAACAGACTGTATTTCCCTCCAAATCCTTCTATGTAGGATATTTTCTGGGTTAGACACAGAAGGTGTCTTTGGCTGAGACGTATCTGACCTCAGATGTGGCTTACGAGGACCCAGGACTGCAAGTAAATTTACCTGATAAATGAATGTGGAGTCGCCAAGGTGAGGGATATACAAATATAAACTCTCCATGCTCACCTAATTGAAGAGTGAATAGGTTTTTTCGAGGCCCAGGGATTTTAATTTCTCTCAACTTCAGTTCCCTGGCAACAGCGCCAAAAAGATGTTGTCATTCCTAGCAACAACCTTGAGTTCTGAAAGACCAGTGCCTAGGACATCTCATGCAGTAAAGAGCATAGAATATATCTCAAGACTATTATCGGCATGAGGCTCTTTACTACTTCAACCTTTACAAGGAATTACAATATAAATGGAACCAAACTACTCACAGATTCATCATAATGAAAAGACGCTGCAGAGGCAAGGAGTGAATCCTCAATATAGATGCTTCAGACAACTCAAAGACAACTTTATGTAGGGAGGGTTGGGTTCTAAAACGCTTTACAGATATTTGAAAATCAACAATGTTCGCTTCATAGAAAGTAAAGGAGGAATACTAACTACTAATGAAATGGAATTCCATAAACATATATAAACATGAGATGGGCTTAAGAAGATAATAATCCATACATGTCAACAGTTTTTAAAGAATAGCATCCCACAGTATTTAATATAGAGGAAAGATGAGTGAAGTGGAAAGTGAAACAGCATACCATGCCTAAGACATATTTAAAGTGCCTAGACTAGTTAAGAATAAGTATCAATAGCGATAAATTTATACCAGAGCTAGTGAGCCACTCGCATTCCATAACATGATATAAGAAAAGTGGAGACAGTGAAATAGACAATGAAAAAATATCACATAAGACAGAGTCACAGACAATAAAACACTAAGACCAGAATCCTCACGTAAAGTAAAACTTCTCCTCGCTGAGACCCAACGGGCTCTTCGCATTTCTATTGAAATTTCCACAACAAGCATACAAAAAATCTTACACGGCAAAATTCTTCCGAAAATCTGGAACCAGTTTTTCTCTTCAGATCTTGCTTATATAGAGGCCTCAGTACATGAGCGGGAAGATATTTTTGGGAAAAATATCTTCCTCGCATACCAGAAATTACTTAGAGGTCTTTATCAAAATAACCAAAATTTTATGATGAGGAATAGAGGCATCTCATCATTTGCAGTTAGGAACTCGGCCGTTTTGAAGCAAAATATTAAACAACAGTCTTGGTAGAAAAGTAAAATGCTGGAGTGGAACATAAATTCCACTTGAAACTTGAAATTAATTAACTAAGGTAAAAATTAAAAAGGCCACTAGGGCCGGATCATGAATTGAAAGTATTTCACTGATGAGAAGGGGTTGAGGTAGTCGCTGACACTAGTGGTGGAACATTTGCTGACAAGTTGGTGATCTGGCTGGCGAACTGAGTGCATCTTTGCTGGCTGTCCGCTGAAGGTTCAAGCATCATTGCGAATCCTTCCACCTTGATATAGGCTTCGGTGAGGGCGTTGAAACCTGCCTCGGTGGGTATCTTGTGTTTTATCAAATGAAGGAGAATGAACTCTTAGCGGAGCGATGAAACAATTGTCTCAGCTTTTAACAGAGCGGTTTTATCTGACAAGATGTATGTCTAGTATCTTTCTTCCTGGAGACGTGTTTTATATTCTGTTAACGGACGTATCATGGAAGGAGTGTTTGGGTCCCAACAAGATGGAAATCCAGCTGTTTTGATCTCGGCCCAAACCGTATCGAACCGATCCACGTTTTCTGCCACATGTTGCAGGGCTCTCGAAGCTATAACGCGGGCCGCCTCCTTGTCGATGATTTTCTGGCATTCAAAGGCCTCCCTAAACCGACTTGGTATGCCATGGTTCTCCACCTCATTAGATTCCAACTCTTTCAAGAAAGAAATATAAGCTCTTGCATGCTGGGCTCTGCTGGACTAGTTGAGATCTACCTCCTGAAATTTCCTGTTGAGATAGAGTACAGAAGATTTGGTTTCCCCAATCATTTTCAGGAAACCCTAATGCTCTGTCAGCACCGAGATGATCTCTGACAAAATTATCCTTCTCGCATCCCTGAGGGTGATATTACCCTTCAGGCGACTATTGAGGTCAGTGATGGTATTCTTTTGGTCAGTTTTTTCCTTCCTTTCCTGTTCAATTTCCTTCTGCAATGTCTCTATATTTCTGGTATTCTCAGCCAAGGAGGTTTCCAACTCGGTGATTCTCAACCTCGCGGTGGCAACTTGATTTTCTAGTACAACATTCGCGGCCTTTGTTGTAGTTAGCTGCTCAGACAACGAACTAGTCTCTGGTGGAGTGGTAGTTGGCACACAACTGTGCGTGTCCCAGGTTGTCTGTAACTCCGTCAGCTTGCCTTGAAGAATAGTTATTGTCTTTGCCATTTTTTTTTCCTCTTTCTCCTTCGCCAGTGAGTCAGCCAAGTCTGATTTTTCCTTCTCCGCCTGTGCCAATTCAGCCGCCTGAACATGGTGGGATGCCAGTATGTTGACCTTGCATTTCAATGACGTGACCTCCTTCTACAATTTCTATATCACATAGCGCTTCGGGTTGGAGTCTCCAGTTTCTTTTCCTTTGATCGACTCCAGGAGGCCGCGTATTTGATTCGCCTGGGCGCGGGAATTTGCCTGTTAATTTTTTAGGTTCGCCCTCACCTGTGCATGCTTAGTCTCCAGCTTCCTCAGTGTGATGGTGAGCCTCATTACCTCATCCTTCACCATGTCACCAACCACCTGGAACAGGTTGCATTTGTCAAGGGCTGGTACCTTGGCCATGTCAATTTCATACTCAAGCACCCTGTAACTAGTGGTGCCTGCATTAGGATCCAAGATGGCCTCAGCCATAGACAATACCAGGTGTTTTGTGTCCACATTCATGGAATTTGAAACCCTGGTATGATATTTTTCCACGTAACCTTCTAGCTCGGCCTTGTACTTGTCCCTGATCGCTCTTTTTTTTAGACTCCTTTCAATTACAATTGGTGAAGCATTGTCGCCAATGGCCTGTGATACCTCAGAGTATTCAAAGGAGGTGATACTATCTCTCAGCACTTTGAGCCCCGCTTTGCTTCTGTCCAGTTGGCCGTATGGTACAAATGGCTCAAGCAACTGTTCTTCCCCTATGATCTCTGCCTCGCTTGAGACTGTTTTTTTCTTTTTGCGGATGGGGGAACTTGTTCCTGAGGGTCCCACTTCTTCTTCTTGGCCTCTTTTGGCTTCTCCTTCTTCCCCTGTGGCAGATGAATCTGTCTCCATCTACGAAATCAAAGGCCAAGTTTCAAGGTTATCCCTCCACTCTATAAACGGTCTCGACTCATGTGTATAAGGAGTAGATTTGTTCCTCCTTCTTCTGTTAGAGATAATCCCCCAGGGATCATAGGCCCAAGTCTTCCCCTGTCTTAAATGCATGCCTTGCAATAGCTTCTCAACAACAGGAAGGGTGTGCCTTGAATTTACAATAAACAGGCTAATAGTGATAGGGAGTTTCAGGATGAAACCCTTCTTAGCGGGGACAAAGTGGAGTTGGTCAGATTTGAGAGTCTATCGAATATACTCCAGGGCATAAACTTGTCGAGCAGGAAACACAGGCAGCTGGTAAGGGGGAGCCTCGGCTCCATAGACCCGAATCTCATTGTAATTGTCAAATAGATACCAATCCCCAGTGCTTTGGGTTTTACTAGCTTGTAGCCAGCTTTTAATTTCAGGAAAAACCCTAGGCGAGGGTGAGTCATGGATGATAGTGTAGACAATAGGCATGAACTCGTTTAGAAACCTGGAATAACCCACCCCATTTTTTAATTGGCGTATTGCAAAGTTCCAGTCGAAAACTGGTCGGGGTTGAGAATTTACCTCGTATACCCTATCTAAACCCAAACCCTCGAATTTATCAGCATGCTGATATAAGAAGAGGTAGAAGACCATCGAAAAAAAAGTGGAAGTGACCAGTTTCCGAAAGCTCTTGGAACTGGGTCTGGATGTTAGCAGCCAAGAAGCCAGGGATATCCAGAACTACCCCCGTTTGAGACATTAACCACAAGAAATAAACACATACCATGGAAACTTCCCCCAAACCTCCTACACCTCGAAGAGCTGCGATGAGGGCAAGGATGGGTTGCACTTCTTCTTTGAACAGACTCAATGGGAAAGGCTCTACAGAAGGAATAGATGTAGCCTGGTTGCTGGTTATAGAGGAAATGAAGTCTTCTTGCTGCTCCCATGGAAATTTAGTGAACTGGGAAGTTAAAGCCATTTCATTGAAACTGGTATAGATGGCACTTGTGGGAAAGTGGAGGGCTTGCCTGATGATGTCGGGAAAAAGAGAAAAAATCTTATTCCCCTAAGCCGAGGTAAACGTACCTCAACGCTCATCGTAGGCATCTCTGAGCCAGCAAATAAAATCGACCTCCGGGTAGACTGGGGAGGTAATCTGATGATATAAACCTGATAGAACCACCCGATATCGATCCTTATTCTCGACATGTCACCTAAAAAGCTCAGGTTTTATATTGCTAATGGGAAAAGGGTATTGGGGATCACAGATTTCGGCTTGCAGGTCAATGAAAGGCTCAAACCCGAGAGGGTTTCCGGTTTCACAGACCTAAGGAGTCTCTAGTTCGGTTTTCTTGGGTGTGCCCCTTCCCATGACTGACATACAAAACTTTTAAAAAATGAAAGGAAAGCAGAGGGAATATAAGGGACGGAATACCTGCGCAGTAGGAAATTTGCTCGGGAAAACGACGCAGGGGTACTAACAGTGACCGGGTAGACCTGGCACTAGCTCCCACTTAGTTTATACCGTAGCTAGAAGACCTGTAAATTTTACTGCAGTAAAATACGAGAGGACCGTTATCTAAGACTGAAAGTTCTGAGGTAAAAGGCGGAGAGCTGAAATAAACGGGGTGAGTGTTGTAAGGACACTGACAGTGGAGCACACGGCATATAGGGATTGGGTGTGAGCTGGAAGCAGGTGAACACCGCGTGTCGGGTTTAATACTGGTACAGGCCTCGGTACCAGCTCACCTAGAGACTTACCTTACCTTTCTGCCGCATAAACCACACGATTCTTGAAACATATTCTTCGTAAGACTGGTTAAATACATAGCATATAGACCTCTAGGGCCCGCGCTTCACTCTGCCACATCACGCTTACCTGGGGTCTACCCCGTGGCACGTCACCGTAATTCTGCGGGGGTACAGATCTCTTCCCCCTTCCGCTTCTTGACCCCCTCGGAATTTCCCATACGAAGAGTTCCCTCATGTGCATACTATGAAAGCAGCAAGCCTTTTAATAATTTCGTTTTGCGTCCTTTACACCATACCTTTGCCTTTTTGTATTTCCTTTTCCCTTTCACTTTATGTTTGGACCTTTTTCGTACAGATGCCTCGGTTTTAGGCATGTGACTTGTTTTATCATTTTTTCCCTTCAACCGTCCTTTAAATGTTTCACCACCCATCATACATTTGATAAATGAATACTCAAGGGTTACCTTAAAAATTGAATGATGTTAATTAATGATCAACAGAGTAGAAAAAATTAAAATTTGATTAAGATGGCTAGATTTTCACTTGCACAAAAGTTATACCATGCTCAAATTACATTCTAATAAAAATTCTCATTAGAATGAAGTGGGATGTAACCTTTTTTGAGAAATGGAGTGGAAGAAAATAATCAATTGGAAATATAAAACATTTTTGGGTTCATATTTCAAATTTAAAGTGGAAGAAACTAGATCCTGAAATTCATCCATGCATCATGGTGGGTTATTATGAAGAATCTAAAGTTTATCCGTTATTTAATCCAACTATGTAGAAGGTGCTTAATGGACATGAAGGTACTTTTGGTGAGAATTTTTAGGGAGCTATTGTCCTTACATGTTCCTCTCCCCATAAATTATTTAATCAAGATATAGGATACTCCCACATTAACATTTAATTCCATACTTCCATAACCTACTAATCAAACTTCTCATTATCAATCTACTTTTGGAAAACATAACTTTTTTTATGAGGAATGGATCACAAATACAACCTCTTCAAGGGAGATTCATTATCCCAATTGAGGAACAAATACCATTAAATTTGTTTGCACTAATTCAAGAAATGACATTAATTCAAAGAAAACTCATAGCTAAAAATAATGAATTGATGTTGCACCTCTGAAGTGTACACTAGAAACAAGTGATCCTTAGATATGCAAATGCACATGACACTGTCATGATTGAAGAGTATAAATCCTTGTTGAAAATTACTACATGGGAATTGCTAATTCCCTATCCAAAAGGGAAGAATGTGGTGAACTCCAAACAAGACTACAACACCAATTGCACTTTGGATGGAACTATTGAGAGAAATAAGACTTAATTGGTATCAAAGATATTTTTCACAACGTGAAGGAATTAACTATATAAATACTTTTATCTTGTGGCCAATATGAATTATTTTTGAATTTTATTTCTATCTCTACAAGTCTTAGTTGGGAGTTACAATAGATGGATGTAAAAGTACCATTTTACATGGCGATCTTCATGAGGGGATCCGTATGGAGAAACAACCAAGTTTTGTACAGGATGGAAATCTTATGTGTGGATTGAATAAATCATCATAAAGCTTTAAATGGGTGTCAAGGATGTAAGAAAATTTTGATAAGAGTTTCTTATGTATTGGTTTCAAACATTGTTAACCATATGAAAATTTTTATATGTAGGTTGTGAATGATTAAGTTTTACCGATTAAGCTATATGTTTATGAATTAACTTTCACTGAGAATGGTGGTTATTCAATTCTTAGTTTGAAGTCTATGTTGAAGGGTATATTTTAAATGGTTGATCTAGATTTGCTTTAGTTTTTCCTTGGCATCCAAATTATGCAATTTTATGATGATATCTCCATCAATCATCCTAAGTATGCATGTTTGTTCTCTTAAAAATGTTTAAAATAGAAAATTGCAATCCCCACACTACTCCATGTTAATGAGAAGTCAAATTGACTAATGAATGTGATTCTCTAAAAGTCAATGCTACTATGTGCAAGTATTTTAATGGTAGTGTTATCTACTTCACCCATAGCAATATTAATATTTCCTTCTTTGTTAGTTTCGTCTATGATTTCATGTAGGAGCCAAAGGAGTGCCACTTGAAGGAAAAAAAAAGTGTATCATATGTCAAGATACATATCATCATGGCATCCAAAAGACAAATCAAATAATTAGATATTCAAATTTGGATTGAATTGGAGATGTGGATGATTGGAAGTTGAATTCGCATATGTGTTTCATCTTGGATCCAGGATGATTCCTTAGGCATACAAAAAATAAATAGGATGTTTCCTTATCAACTAACGACACTAACTAAAGCTAAGCAACGAACACAAGAAGTGAGGCAAAGTGGATTCACACCCTGATGGCTAAACTTCGATTTTCACACATTAATTCGACTACAATTTTTGTTGCAATAAGAGTGCAATACAAGTGGCTTATAATCATGTTAAACATAATATGTATCATGTTTAAATTCATGGAATTGTGGCTAGTATAGGAGAATGTACTATCTCATCTACCATAACACACATGATCAAATTGTCATGTCCAAAATTCCATTCACACAGGTGAATTTTGTTAAACTTCAAAATATGCTTGGGTTTCAAGATGTTATTGGGGGTTAAATGGGGTTATTGAGCCAATTCCACCCCCATTGGTCATTTAAATTTTGTTTAAGAGGGGAGGGGCATTGAAGAATGTAACTAGTGTTGGTATTCATAATTTTACTTGAGTCATAATGAAAATATATTTGTCAAAAGAAAGAGAAATAAATTATATTATTAACTAAATTAACTTATTAAAGCATGGGTTTCATGCTTGGGTCAATTGTTTTTAGGTCAAGGTCTCCATTGAAGACCTCTAGGATTTATGTCAAGTGTCCTTGTCCATGTCATATTGTAAAGGACCCTTCTTGGGTTTTATTTGTCAAAGAATAAATCTATTTTATTGTAAAATAGATCAATTAGGCCTCCTCCACCAAGATGTCCTCAAACTAGACAAGTCGGTCTATACTGGGAAACATAATCACTATATAAAGGCAAAAACTCGACCTCATTTGTCACTCACACACAACAAGTTCGATCTGCAATTGTAGGAAGCTAAAAAAGTGTGAAATTATAAGGAAGAAGAGGAAAAGGATAAAAAAGGATAAGGAGGTCTCTCAAAAGCATTATAAACCGAAATTTCTCTCTCCAAGTTCACACATGCAAAGATATGGAAGTGTTGTAGGGATATGAAAATATGTAGTACCTAGGAGGCCAAAATTTCTGCAGTAGTTGTAGTAACTAGGACCAAAATTTTTGGGTTGTTGCTTGGATGAAGTTGTTGAACAAGAAGAGATGATGGAAGGTTGTTGCATCATATTATAAGAATGACTTAGTGGAGGAGGAAAGTATAGGGTCTTGGTCCATCTCATTTTGAATTACTGAAGGAAGAGTTCTTGACTGGGTTTTCCCCTATATAGGAGTTTTATCCCTGGATTTCCACCTACATCTGGTGTCCCTGATCTTCATGTGTTTTTTTTTTATATTTATTGATCAAAACAAAGATAAAAGAAGAACATAAGAAATTTAATAAAAATATAAGACTATCACAAGTAATTATCAACATAAGAAAATATTTTCTCATTTCCAATTTTCCAACATGTTATCAGAGCTAAGGTGAAGATGAAGGAAAAATTAAGCTTGAAGATCTAATGAAAGGAGAATAAGGATAAGAAGTTGAATAAGGGATAATATAAGGGTATAAGCCTACTATATACAAGAACTATGTCTAACTCAATGAAGGGAGAAAAGAAACTAGAAGGAGCCTCCAACTATAGGGCATGGAAAACGAGGATATATCTCATCCTCGAGAAGAATACAGCTTTGGAACTATTTAGAGGAAATGTCAAGAATTCTACAGATGAATCAAGTGAAGCAGAGAAAACAAAGTTGAGAGAAACTGAAATATTTTCCATGAACCTAATAGTGGATGGAGTAAATGACAACCTCAATCCATATATATCCAACATATATTCCACTCAAGAAATGTATCAGGCTCTACCCAAATTATTCAGAATCAAGAACATTGGTCAAATTGCAAGCCTCGAGAATGAATTAAGAACTATGAATATGAAAAAAAATGATAGTGTGGCATCCTTCTTTATAATGATATCTAGAATTAGAGATGAACTCTAGGTAATAGATGAAATTGTAACAGAAAAAGAGCTCGTGATTACTACCCTTCTAGTACTACCAACATCGTGGAGTTCCTTTAGATCAGGAATCATCCGTTGGAAGGATACTCCAACATTTGAACAAATATGGAATGCATGTAGTCAAGAAGAAGCCAGAATATTTTTAGTAAGCAACAAGAAGAAGAATGAAGAGGAGAACATCTCAAATTCCTATTCTTCTCATCACAAGAAAAAGGGAACCTTCAAGAAGTTCAAAGGACCAAGGAAGCTGCAATAGACCTATCTAAGATTGAATTTTACAATTGTCACGAGATGGGTCATTATAAAATCCTTTGTCCTGAGAATCCAAAGAATAAAAAGAGATATAGGGATCAAAAAAATATTGTCTATGAACTTCCACCAAATAAGAGCAAGTCAAAATAATCTAAAGTCAAACACTTGTTTGGTAGGGACTCTTAGGAACTCTATAACTTTCTACTTTAAGTTTTGAATTATTTTTCTTTTATGTTTTGATTTCTAGAATTTGTAGGTCTAACATGCCTTGTTAGAACATTTTTGAATTGTTTTGACAAAGTTATAGGTATCCCTCAAGATTGGATTAAGAGGGAGCCCTAACCATTTTACCAAAGATAAGTTTCTTACTCCTTGTATTATCTTTTCATGTTTGGTTTCCTCCTTATCAATGTGTGTTTGTATTATATGCCAATAACTTTCTTTTTTATATTTTCCTTGTTTAGGAAAATCTTGTTGAATGCTCAAGGGTTATGGAGGAGACCTCAAAGAATAAACTTGAAGCATGATAGAATTTTTTTTGCGAAGGAATCCCTTCAAGAATTGATGTCATACAAGGTTTGTTAAATAAAAACTCGAGGTATGTCTTGTTATCATTCCGAAATTTCCAAAGGTTGTTCTTGCGTTAAAAATAAATATCATAGATAACTACAAACCACTTTTGGAGCTTAGGATCTAGCCTTCCTAAACTCAGAGAGGGCTCTCTCTATATGATTTAACTTTGTTTCTTTAATTTATTTTAGGCTAGTTATGTATGTTTGGTTGGGTCGGTTTTTTATTGGTTTTGGTTCGTTGGTGGAATTAATGATTTAGATGAATAGGTGCTTATCAAATTTATATTGGGCTATGGAGTCAATGTGCTTTGAAACAGAACTGAATCAAATTATAAGGAAAGTGTTACAAGGCAAGATAGGTGAGCAATACCAAATCTCAAGGCTGAATGGTGAAGTGATTTTTCAATCGGGATCAAGGAGAAATTAAGAATTCCTTAAACCAGAAAATGAAGAAGGGTGAAGGAGTCAATTGGGATCAAAGGGAAATTAAGAATTCTCTAAACTAGATATTAGAATAAAACATATAAATGTATAACAATTAAAAGCAAAGATTAATGTTTAAGCAAATTCTACAGTAAAAATCATGTTATAACATTCAAATTCATAACACATATAAATTTATGGAATAGTTAGAAAGAGAACATGAACAATTGAAATTTTATACTTCACTGAGATAGCTCATCACATGAATCCTATAAAGAAGTTTCTTTATAACTTTTTCAGTCTGTTGACTGGAAATTGGTACAATAACCTACAGGCAAGAGATCAGTCAGCTAACAAAATGTTCAGAAGTCCACACTTGATCGACCTTGATACTTTCCAATGATGAAGTATTTATACAAAACATTACAAAAAATATCTTGTCAACTGACTAGGATTTATTTTAGGAAAATAAAATATCTTTATGCAAAAAGATAGTGACACCTTTCAACTGACTAATATCTGGCCCTAATTCTTTGATTATTGTTACCTATTTGTTTCTTTCATCTATATTTTTCATCCTTTATAGTAAATGGTGCCATTTCTCCCAGGTTTCTTCATCTGGGATTTTGATCTTCATCATCTTGCGGTAGATCTCATCTGCCTCTGTATATCTGACAAATGTAGGTTTATTTACGAAAAGGTGATTTACCTCATGCTGGAGGTAAAAGAAGTTTTATAAAGTTTGAAAGAGCACCTTGCCTATGGGAATTCCCTTCATTGATGAAATTTTGGAAGTTTATTTGGCTACTTCCCTTAACTTCTTGTCATAATCCTCTTATCTCATAAGTTTCTCATTTATCACTAGAGGACTAGGCAGACCCTTCTGTCTTAATACATCAAACTTTTTGAAAAACCTGTTCACTGCAAGTTCCAATGTTTGACATTTTTCCTCAAGATATAGCATTTGATTTCTTTTGGAAATTACTTTCTTCACTTCTAGGATAGTCTCTTTTATGATAGCTATCTCAATCTCTTCTAATTCATACTTATTTTTGGAATTAAGGAATTTGATTATTTCAGAGGCTTCCTCTGGTTTCTTTCCAAGATTGGTTTTGACCTTTTGAATTGCATCACCAACTTCCTTTATCAAGTCATTCTGCTCAAATATAATCTGTATAGAAGGCCAAATATCATTAACTAAGTTAATGATATTGGCCCACAATGGTTGTTTTTCTTGGGCTAAAGTTTCTTTTAGTGACAACTCCTTTTCTAGCTTGTGGATTATGTCAGTTAGTCTGCTGGCTTTTTGTACTTCATCTTGATGCATTAATTCTTCCAATTTCTTTCCATATTCTAAGCTCTTTACTTGTTCCTTGAGCTTATTGATCTCTGTAGCTTGAATTGAAATATCTTCCATTTCTTTGATCAATTTTTTGGCCTCATCAATGGGATGGGTTGTTGGTATTGTTGATGTTGGTGCTGATGTAGTTACTAGAGCTAATGTAGATGCTATGGGAATAGCAATAATGGGAATTTCTTCCATGCTAGTTTGATTTTCCTTTACAAGTTTATCCATCTTTGTTTCCATTTCCTTTAATTGATTTGTCAATTGGATATTATATTCATCATTTCATCCTTTTGATTATCTCTCTCCAAAACCTCCTTGGATTTTGGATGTTTAGTAGTTGGTAATTTTAACTGCTTCTTCAATGAAACTATGTTTGCATTTTTCTTCTTGATAAGCTCTTCTGCTGCTTTGATGTCTTTTGGATTTTAACCAACTTCTATTACCAAATCTTCCAGTGACTTAATCCTGTTGTCTTTTGCTTGTGATGAGGCTCTCTCTAGCTTTAATTGTAACTTTATATTTTCTAGAGAGTTCTGCAACTTCTAGACACTTAGAGCTTTATGTGTCATGGTTGAATACATCATATCTCCTACCTACTTGTGGAATTCAATTTTGTCAATTGGATGCACATCCTTGGCGAGAACTTAAAATCTTGTCTTTTTATAGTCTTCTGAAGTTTTGGGGGCTTGTACCTTTGGCTGTAGAAATTTCATATGCATCTTCCTCGTTTTGAGGTCAATAGTTGAAAGCAACCTACTCTGATCACTAGGAGTTTGCTTCCAGTATTCTGCATATGTAACAACCTTGAATGCTTCACTCAACTGGCTTGTTGGATGATGAAATATCTGCATTATTTTTCTTTTGAATGATTTGTGCACTGTAAGTTGATGGCAGAGGTGTTTCTTCTGAAAGTGTTGTGGGTGCATCATCCCTAATAACAATACCTGTTTCTGTTTCAATTGTCTCTTCCTGCTCTATCACTAGATTTAGCTTTGTTTTCTTTCTGTACATAAGCTTGAATTTACTATCAAATGTAGTCTATGTTGAATAAGAGACTTCTTCTCTAGCTCTTTTTGAATTTCTATCCTGTGGGGCTGGAGTAAGCAGGATGGAACTAGTATCAAGATTCTTCTCCACCTACTGTAGAGTGTTTTCCAATCACTCTTACTGGTTGGAATATTTCTCAATCTCAGGCTTAGATTGATGGATGAAAGGGGTGAGTTTAAACTTAACTCTAGATTCATGGATGAAAGGGGTGAGTTTAAACTTAACTCTTAATTTACTTATTACACCCAAGGGGTCATATGACCATTTGAAACTATTGCTAAACTTTAAATCTTGTAAGCATCTATTTTCTTCCTTTCCAGCATTCCTACTATTGCATATAAAAGGCCCTAGTTGGTTTTTTTTCTTGAACTGAGTTTTCTTTTTGGCTGAAAGGAAATTTATCTCTTCAAAATTCAAGATTTTCGTAATGTACTCTAAATAAAATATCCTCATTGGGAGGTATTTGGAAAGCTTATAAGGAACTAGTTGGCTTCCATACACTCTGATCACTGTGTGATTCTGGTATAAATACCAGTCTCCTGTCTTATTCTAATCTTATAACTATAGAACCTTTTTTATTTCATCATTGATTCTGGGCTGAATTCTATTGCTAAGCATATTAACCACTGGGTATATAAAAGAATCAATAAATTCTTTGAAACTAAATTCAATGGAATCCTTTTTTATCAAGGATGTCCAAAAGATAACAGACTAGGGATTACCCTCTATGTCCAATTTTTGTAGGTTGAATACAAAAATTTCTGATTGAAAATATATGAACAAATGAAATAATACTGAGGAGTATTTGAACACTTCTTCTTTTGGCAGTTTGAGCAGTTGATCATGCATGACATCTGCCAGGAATTGGGCAAAGTTGAAAAGTATAGGTGGAGGCTGGCCTGGGCAAAAAGTAGAGATAAAACCAATGATGGATTCATCTACCCACTCATCAGTGAAATATCCTGGATATATGACAACATGGTCACAATCTTTCTGGTTCGTTCTGAAAACATGGTAGAAGATTATGGTGGGTTGTTTTTATGAGTTCGTACTAGTTGAGGGAGGAAATTTTGAAAGATTTGAAACCTTTTAGGAAAATCTAGCTTTAGGTAAAAGCTTAGTAAGGGTTTCTATGGAGAAAGGCACTCCCTCTAATTGTGATAGAATCTGCAGCATTTGGTTAATGGATTGAGCAGTGATTGTAATTAGTATTTCTTATTCAAGGGTGACTATGGCTCTTTCATTTGGAAAATAGCTGAGTTGGTACAATCTGATGACTTCGGGGAATTGGTAGGTCTGTGGAAATGTGTATTTGGGCAGGTTATAGTCCCACAAATGAATATCATATTCCTGATCAGAAAATTTGCTAGGGCTCTAGAATTGAAGCTCCAAAAGGTTGTTATCAGTCATAGTGTCATTTATTTTAATGTCGTTATCGGCCAAAGGAGTTTGGTTGACATCTAACAGAGCGGTTGCAAAGGGTTTATAGTTTGGACGCTTTTGGAAGCCATCAATTTGGTTCAATTATTGAATTAATAAGCTTATTTTATGGTGCCAAGTATTTAGAATTACCTGGAATACTGAAGATGTGATTGTAGAGGGGGTCTAAGTAGTAGTCGGGCTTCAATTCTAGTTGAAAATGGATTTTGGTCTCTTTTGCAAATCAACAGAGATAATGAAATAACGGTATTGTGGGTTTATTATATTTTTTGAAAAATGGTGTTTATCACATGGCGCGGGGATTCTATTATTTCAAATAGTGGTGGTTTATCACACAGCGAAAGGTGGCTTAGTGGTTTGGGAATGGGGGGGTGCAATAGAATGAGGAAGCGCCACGTGGCAGGTGAGCAGGGGAATGAAACCACCCATTTCGCACCCCCCCCCCTTTGTTTTAAATTTCGAACAACGGGGAGTGTGAAAGGGTTTGGAGGCCGTTAGATCTTATCAATGGTGATTGGGCAATAGGAGGAGTTGGGAGTTTTAAAAGAAAGGTGGGGTCGGGTAATAGATAAGCGAAGGGTTTAAAATAAAAAATGGGTCAGGGAATATATATGCAGAGTTGTAAAATGAAATGGGGGTTTATGAAATATATTAAGCGAGAGGTTTAAGAAATATATTAGGCAGAAGGGTTAAGTCAAAAATGGGGGTCCACTTAATATTTCGCGCTTTCAAACTTTGAAAAATGGGGTTTTGTGTTTTATGAAAACACAAAGTTTTATTTAAAGGGGCAAGGGGGCTTTAGCAAGGGAAAGAAGGTTTTAGCAAGGGGAAGGGAATTTAGGATAAGGGGAAATGGTTTCCAAGAGAAAAAAAAGGTATTTAGCAAGGGGAAGGTGTTAGAAAATTTTTTTGATAATGGATAAGCATAATGAGGCTTATATAATCTTTTAAAAGTACTCTACCTAGCCTTTTATTCATCCTAACATTTTTTTATTTCCTTTATTGGGTGCATTTGAGCTTGCTGGCCCTTTTATTTTCTTTTGATAAGAAACCTAACTAATTTCTAACCTTATATCTTCCAATGGCTCAGATTAAACTTATGAGCTCATTTTATTCTCTACCTAACTATTTATCTACCAAGATTAAATGGTTTGGTCAGATATTTATTCACTAACTATCATGACATAAAATTTAAAGGCATGGATGATCAAGATTAGATTGCATAATCATCATGAATTGTGGCATTTTAGACAAGCTGCACACAATTTTATTTGCATAAATTAAACTAAGAGCAGTGGCATTTGAATGTGCAACACTTTCATAATTTATTTTTGTTTCTTTTTATGGGGTTCATATTTTATATATTTTTTTATCTTTCTTTCTTTTGATCCTTTGATTATTCTCTTAGGACACACCCTCTTTTCATTTTTTAATATGGAAAATGTTTGCAGAAATGCAAAGGTATGTACAATATTACAAGACTTAACATAGCCAATTCAAAATTAAGATCCCTATTATTGTAGGACCCTAACAATGGCTTCCCTTGGGGATGCTATCTCCTTGTGAGATGTCAAGAACTTTCTGATCAGTGGCCTTGGAACTTTGGCTTTGCTTTTCTTGGAGCTACTTTTTGTGCTCTCATTTATTCAAACATATGATGTTATATCTTTCAAATCTTAGGGTCTTCCTCTTCAGGCTTCAACTTTATAAGATAATCATCCTCTCCAATCTAAACTTTGATATGGTATTTACAATGAGTAAAATACAATCAAATGAACTACTGATTAGTCTTGTGAAAAATAGTGCTTCAACATTCGACCATTGACTAGTCCACCTGGTAGATCTGTTCCATTTAACTCTTTCAAGAAAAATGCATTATTGCCTCTATAACCATAAATAATGTACGGGCCTTTCCAGAGAAAGTCAAATTTACCATGTTTTCCTTTTTCTTCCCTTCTGGAATCCCATTTTAGTACTTTATCACCTATGAATAAATCATCTGCTTTAGTTTTCTTATCAAATATATTCTTAATTTTTTCTTGAATTACTTGGGATTTGATATAAAATTCTTCCTTGGTTTGCTGCAGATGAATTGTTTGGTTTATCCTCCTTTGGATGTCATTTGGTTCTACTTGCAGCGCTTGAATCATTTTCATCAATGGAACTCCTAATGAAGATGGAAAAACAAAATCCATCCCATATACTAATTTATAGGGATATGTATCAATAGAATTATTTGTAGTTAGTCTGTTTGCCCATAGGGCATTCACCAACCTTTTATTCTAGGTTTTCTTGTTATCCTCTAATAACTTCGTGATGATGTTAACTAGGATTTTGTTTGAAGATTCTGCTAGTCCATTACCTTGAGGGTAATAGGCATTGGAATGGCCTAGGGTCATATGGTATTTGTTACAAAAATCTATCATTTTCTTGGATTTGAAGGCAGTAGCATTATCAGTGATGATATTTTATGGGCATCTAAATCTAGAAAGGATGTTGTTCTCAAGAAATGAAATAATGATAGAGTCTGTGGCTTGTCTAGAAGGGATGGCTTCTATCCACTTGGTAAAGTAATCAATGGCTATCAATATCCATTTATGTTAGTCAGAGGAGGGTGGGTGAATTTCACCAATGAAGTCTAAACCCCATTGTTGAAATGGCATTTCAACTGAGACAGGTTTGAGGGGTAATGGTAAGAGTTTCTTCTTCCCTTCAAATATTTGACATTTGTGACAGGAGGTCACATACTTTCAGACATCTACAAAAAGGGTGGGCCAGTAAAAACCTCCTCAAAATTTTGTTAACATTTGTTTCCAGTATAGGTGTCCTTCACAATCTCCTGCATGAAATTCCTACACGACTTTATCGGCTTCATCTTTTAATAAACAATTTAACAGGATGCCACCATGATCTTTCCAAAATAAAACATTATCCAAGATACAATATTTCATTTCTTTCATTTTTAAGAATCTAATTTTGGTTATAAATAAACCAAGAGGAGCTTGTAAGTTGACTAAAACAAATTTAAGGTCTGCATACCAGGGTGAATCTATGAAATCTTCACTTATTTATGGAGTCGCCATCTCTTCTTGATCATCTAGGGCAGCAATTAAATTTATGTCTAAGGCATGAAAGTTCAATTCAACCATGAGTTTGGCTAAACCTTGGCCTTTATTCAATTTTGTAGGCTTGATTTCAATGCCATATTCTAGTATTGTGGCAATCCATTTGCCTCTTTTTCCATCAAGCCCATTCTGAGTTAGAATTTTTAGGACTTATGAGGACAAATGTTTTATTAAGTAAAGAATGCTTAGCCTCTACTGTCCACTTAAGTATGGAATCCTTGTTTAACATGCTATTTAAATTTCTTATTAGTTCTTCTAGGTTAGAGATGAATCTTCTAAGAAAAAATATTTTGCCTAAAAATTCTTGTAACTCTTTAATGTTTCTAGGATGACTGATATTTAGGATTTCTTCTATTTCTAAATTAGTGAATTTAATTGGATCTATATTATTTACATCATTTACATGTATTTCATTATTTATGGTATAATCTAATGTAAAGCCAGTGTTTATATTACAATTCTGAAATTCTCCTTCACAATTCATAAAATCATAAATTTGTGAGTCTTGTGAAAATATTTTCCAATACTTCAAATTATTAAGTATGGTTGGCCTATGTCTTACCTCAATCGTGTACTGATGATTTGGCTGAAATGGTAACCTACATGTGCTGGCAAAATTGGCCAAGCTATGTGTTTGCATATTTTGCTTTCTTGGAATAACAACAAAGTCAGTCTCAAGGAAACAGTTTATTAAGTCCAGGATGGTTTCTCTGTAACAGCTAAGTCTAGGGTTATTAACAAGGTACTCTCCCTTGACTTGTTTTATATTGAGCTCTGAGTCTCCCATGATGGAAACTCTTTTAGCTCCAAGTTTTCTTACGATTTGAAGGCCTAGCACTAATGCTTCATATTCTGCCATGTTATTAGTGCATTTGAAATTTAATCTGAAGGCATGTCCTTCTTAATGATAATTTTCTAAATTGTAGATCCATACTCCAACCCTTGCTCCTAATCTAGTCACAGAGCCATCAAAATCTAAATGCCACAAATATTCATGTGTTATATTTTCATAATCAACTTCTTTGTGTTTCTCTTCTACAACTATGATTTTATCTTTGTCATTGTCTGAATTACATAAGATAAATGAGTCCAGATCAAAATTCATGGAATAGATAGGGAAATTTTATGGTCTTTCTGAACTACTTACCACGTATTTCATCAAAGTTTCTCTATATAGCTTCCTTTTCTAACCAAACACAAAAATGGTAGCATATGACATGTCTAATTGTAGTGATCCCTGTAATTTTTCTCCCCATGAGCGAGATAATAACATACCGTATTTGGGAGGGATATCAGAAACTACCATGTCCATAATGATACTCTTTGTTGGGCATTGGACTAGAGTTACACATAGATATTTTATCACGCCAAGGCATTTGACTTGACTAGAATCAAAGGAGAAAAGGTATTTGTAGGTTTTGGTGATGTCTAAGTTTGATTTTTCCATGACTGCTTTAGGCATTAAGTTATGAGATGCTCCTGAATCCAACATAGCATTATGTAAGATTTTATTCTAAGATAATGTAGAATGGAAGGACGCCCCCTTATTGATTTTTTTCATCTACTTCAGGACCAAATAATAACTCAGGTTGATCATCATTGAGGTTGACAGCATCTTCACCTTCATATATGCTTAATGTTTCAGTAATTTGTGCCTTGTATGAGTAATTTTTCACCAGCTTTGTTAAAGAAACTGGTATTTTAAATTTTGCTATCTCAATTTGGATATTGAATGGCATTTGAGTTTTATCTATTTTAATCATTTCATTTTTACCAATTGTGGTTTGTGTGGTTTTTTCTTCTTTATTAACACTTGGTAATTCAGTTTGTGTGTCAATTGTTTTTTTTTCAACTTCCTTGTCTGGAATGGTTTGAGTAGCAATTGATGTGATGTCTAAATCTTTGGGGTGGAAGTTTTCTGAGTTTCTCTAGGGATAATTTGTATAATTTTGGTCACATGAGCTTCTATTGTTTCCTTAGTTTGGGTGTGGATTGATTTCTTAATAGGAACCTCTGTGTTCTTTTTTCTTCTAAGGCTATACTGTTTATGACCTTTGTAGATATCATATTCATAGCCTTGTTTGCATTCAAAGGACTCTCGAGACTCTAATTGTAATTGTTGTAACATGTAAAAATCTTATTCTTCCTAGGTAAGAAAAATGGCATTTGCATTGTTTATTCCCATCAAGTTTATCTGGGTGTCCTGATCTTCTTCATGCTGTTGTGAACTTTCAGCATAATTTTCTTGGAAAGGTGGTCTAATATTTTGATCGGGTACAACTTCTCTTGATTTACCGGTATTAGGATTTTTCCTAAAGTTGGGGTTCTAATTTGGGGACCTTGTTGATTTTCCCATTGAGGTTTTATTTCCATGTTCCTTAGTCTATCGATTAGTATTTCTACATTTTTAGCTAAACTATCTATACTAACATCTGAAGTGGATGGTTCTTCCTTAATGGTCACTCTCCTCTCATTCCTCATCCTAGCTCTTTTAGCTAGTAAGTTAGCTTCTACACTAACTACATTACTTTGTATCTGTTCTAAAGTTTCAGGGTTTCTTTCTCTTAACTGATAGGACATATCAGTGTCAAAACCATCTGGAAATTTAATTAGGGCTAAGTCTGGTGTAGGTTTGATATTCACTATAATTGCATTGTAAATGTTATTAAACCTAATACAGTAATCCTGAACAGATTCATTAGGATCTCTTCTAATGTTCTCATATTCATATAATATCTAGAGAGGGTTTTTCTTTCTTTCCCATCTATTGATAAACGATCGATGGAAAGAAGCTAAATCAGCAATATGTCCAACAGGTAAATATTTAAACCATTTTTTAACATCTCCTGCTAGTGTTTGTGCAAATAATATCATTTGTACATCAGCCTCATCAATTTCATGTAACTCAAAAAATTCTATCATTCTATCTACATGTTGTTGAGCAGTATACTAACCAGTACCATCAAACTGAAAATTTTTACTCTGGTAATCTTGTGGCATGGCATGTAAAGGGGCCTGTAAGACCAACGGGGAAAATATGGCTGCCATGGCTAAGATTTTAGCTCGATTGGGAGGTAAATAAATGGTGCTTGAAGATGGACTTGAAACTTTTGAAGATGAACTCGAAACGTTAGGTTGGAGAGGAAATTTAGGTATGAATGGTTTTGTGGAATGAAATGTGGTGGAGATTACAGGTGAGGTGGAAGTGAATGGAGTTGTATTTACAGTTTCTGAAGATATTGTAGAGAGCTTAGGGATAGTAGCAGTTAGGGCTGCTAATTCAACTGACTATTGAAAATAGGCTTCGTTTATGTCTTTTATCAAAGTTGAGGTCAAAATATCAAGTTTTTCAAAGGTATCTAAAACCTGTTGATCTAAATCAAGTTGTATAGTATCTTTCTTTGATTCAATAAATTGAATAAATTGGGGTCTATTATAGTATCATGGACTGATTTTTCATATTTGGTACGAAATAAAGAATGCTCAAATGATAAATCAAATTGAATATCCTTTATGCTTAATAACTCCTTAGGAAGTGAATTTGCTTTGATTAACTCACTACTACTTCCTTGAATCTCTACCTTTTTTGGTTTTCTTAAAATAATGTCAAGATCATCAACAATTGTAGCAGGTTGTGGATCAGGATGAGCCCTGGTATAATATGTTCTTTTAGAAGCCAGAATTTTAAATTTCTATGATAAATTCAAACAACCCTTTAAAATATTAATGTAAAAAAATGAGGAAGATTGTTTCCTTTAAGATTTATTTTAACTAGGGACTGATTGACCCCCAGTATAGTCGCCAATATGTTATCACTATGAAATTTCCAAAGGTTGTTCTTGCATTAAAAATAAATATCAGAGGTAACTACAAACCACTTTTGGAGCTTAGGATCTAGCCTTTCTAAACTCAGAGAGGGCTCTCTCTATATGATTTAACTTTTTTTCTTTAATTGATTTTAGGCTAGTTATGTAGGTTTATTTGGGTTGGTTTTTTATTGATTTTGGTTTGTTGGTGGAATTAATGATTTAGATGAATAGGTGCTTATCAACTTTCCATTGGGCTATGGAGTCAATGTGCTTTGAAACAGAACTGAATCAAATTATAAGGAAAGTGTTACAAGGCAAGATAACTGAGCAATATCAAATCTCAAGGCTGAATGGTGAAGTTATTTTTCAATCGGGATCAAGGAGTAATTAAGAATTCCTTAAACCAGATAATGAAGAAGGATGGAGTCAATCGGGATCAAAGGACAATTAAGAATTCTCTAAACTGGATATCAGAAGAAAACATATAAATATATAACACTTAAAATCATAGTGTAATGTTTAAGCAAATTCTGCAGTAAAACTCTTGTTATAACATTCAAATTCAGAACACATATAAGTTTATGGAATACTGATAAAGAGAACATGAACAATTGAAATTTTATACTTCACTGGGATAGCTCATCACATGAATCCTGTAAATAAGTTTCTTTATAACTTGTTCAGTTTTTCGACTGGAAATTTGTACAATAACCTGTAGGCAAGACATCAGTCAACTAAAAAAATGCTCAGAAGTCCACACTTGACCGACCCTTGATACTTCGAATGAGGAATTATTTATACAAAAAATTACAAAAAACATCATGTAAACTGACTAGGATTTATTTTAGGAGAAAAAAAATATCTTTATGCAAAAAGATAGTGACACCTTTCAACTGACTGAGATCTAGCCCTGATCCTTTTATTGTTGTTACCTTTTTGTTTCTTTCATTTGTCTTCTTTCATCTATCTTCTTTCATCCTTTATAGTAAATCACACCATTTCTCCCAGGTTTCTTCATCTGGGATTTTGATCTTCATCATCTTGCGGTAAATCTCATTTGCCTCTGTATATCTGGCAAATGTAGTTTTATTTACGAAAAGGTGATTTACCTCATGTTGGAGGTAAAAGAAGTTTTCTAAAGTTTGAAGGAGCACCTTGCCTATGGGAATGCCCTTCATTGATGAAATGTTGGAAGTTTTTTTGGCTACTTCTCTTAAATTCTTGTCATAATCCTCTTGTCTCATAAGTTTCTCATTTATCACTAGAGGACTAGGCAGACCCTTATGTCTTAATACATCAAAATTATTGCAAAATCTGCTCACTGCGAGTTCCAATGTTTGACATTTCTCCTCAAGCTGTAGCATTAGATTTCATTTGGAAATTACTTTCTTAACTTCTAGGATAGTCTCTGTTCTATCAGCTATCCCGAGCTCTTCTAATTCATACTTATTTTTGGAATCAAGGAATTTGATTATTTCAGAGGCTTCTTCTGGTTTCTTTCCAAGATTGGTTTTGACATTTTGAATTTCATCACTAGCTTCCTTTATCAAGTCATTCTGCTCAAATATAATCTGTATAGAAGGCCAAATATCATTAACTGAGTTAATAATATTGGCCCACAATTGCTATTTTTCTTGGGCTAAAGGTTCTTTTAGTGACAACTCATTTTCTAACTTGTCGATTATGTCAGTTAGTCTGTTGGCTTTTTGTACTTCAACTTGATACGTTACTTCTTCCAATTTATTTCCATTTTCTAAGCTCTTTACTTCTTCATTGAGCTTATTTATCTCTGTAGTTTGAATGGACATATCTTCCATTTCTTTGATAAAAAAAATTGCCTCATCAATGGGATGGGCTATGGGTATTGCTGATGCTGGTGTTGATGTAGTTACTAGAGCTTATGTAGATGGTACGGGAATAGTAGTAATGGGAATTTCTTCCATGCTAGTTTTATTTTCTTGTACAAGTTTATCCATCTCTGTTTCCATTTCCTTTAATTGAGTTGTCAACTGGATGATTAGAATCATCATTTCATCCTTTTGATTATCTGTCTCCAAAACCTCCTTGGTGTTTGGATGTTTAGTAGTTAGTAATTTTAACTGCTTCTTTAGTGTATCTATGTCTACATTTTTCTTCTTGATAAGCTCTTCTGCTGCTTTGATGTCTTTTGGATTATAGCCAACTTCTATTACCAAATATTCTAGTGACTTAATCATGTTGTCCTTTGCTTTTGATGAGGCTCTCTCTAGATTTAATTGTGACTTTATATTTTCTAGAGAGTTCTGCAACTTTTGGACACTTAGAGATTTATGTCTCATGGTTGAATATATCATCTCTCCTGCCTACTTGTGGAATTCAATTTGGTCAATTGGATGCACATCCTTGGCAGGAACTTCAAAGCTTGTCTTTTTATAGTCTTTTAAAGTTTTGGGGGGCTATACCTTTGGTTTTATAAATGTCATCTACATCTTCCTTGTTTTGAGTTCAAAATCTGAAAGCAACCTACTCTGATTAGTAGGATTTTGCTTCCAGTATTGTGCATATGTAACAGCCTTGAATGCTTCATTTTTTATTTTAATCTCTTTATATTTCTCCATGATATCTTTTTCTTTCTCAACTGGCTTGTTGGATGATGAAATCTATGCATTATTTTTCTTTTGAATGATTTGTGCACTGGAAGTTGATGGAAGAGGTGTTTATTCTCAAAGTGTTATGGGTGCATCATCCCTAATAACAATATATGTTTCTGTTTCAATTGTCTCTTCCTGCTCTATCATTGGATTTAGCTTTGTTTTCTTTCTGTACATAAGCTTGAATTTACTATCAGATGTAGTCTCTGCTGAATAAGAGCCTTCTTCTCTATCTCTTTTTGAATTTATATCCTGTGGGGATGGAGTGATCAGGATGGAACTAGTATCAAGTTGCTTCCCCACTTCCTGTAGAGTGTTTTCCAACCACTCTGACTGGTTGGAATATTTCTTAATCTCAGGCTTAGATTCATGGATGAAAGGGGTGAATTTAAACTTAACTCTTAATTTACTTATGACACCCAAGGGGTCATATGACCATTTGAAACTGTGGCTGAACTTTAAATCTTTTAAGCATCTGACTGCTTCCTTTCCAGCATTCCTATTGTTGCATATAAAAGGCCCTTGTTGGTTTTTTATCTTGAACTGAGTTTTATTTTTGGCTAAAAGGAAATTTATCTCATCAGAATTAAAGATCTGCCTGATGTGTACTCTAAAGAAAATATCCTCATTGGGAGGTATTTGGGAAGCTTATAAGGAACTAGTTGGCTTCCATACACTCTGATCTCTATGTGATTCTGGTATAAACACTAGTCTCTTGTCTTGCTCTAATCTGATAACTGTAGAACCTTTTTTATTTCATCACTGATTCTGGGCTAAATTATATTGCTAAGAAGATTAACCACTGGATATATAAAATAATTAATAAAGTCTTTGAAACTAAATTTAGAGGAATCCTTTCTGATCAAGGATGTCCAAAAGATAACAGAATGGGGATTACCCTCTGTGTCTAATTTTTGCAGGTTGACTGCAAACCTTTCTGATTGAAAATATATGAACAAATGAAATAATATTGAGGAGTATTTGAACACTTCTTCTTCTGGCAGTTTGATTAGTTGATCATGCATGGCATCTGCCAGGAATTGGGAAAAGTTGAAAAGTATAAATGGAGGTTGGCCTGGGAAAAATGTAGAGAGGAAACCAATGATGGATTCATCTACCCACTCATCAGTGAAATATCCTACGATACATGACAGCATGGTCACAATCTATCTGGTTTGTTCTGAAAACATGGTAGCAGAGTATGGTGGGTTGTTTTTAGGAGTCTGTACTGATTGAGGGAGGAAATTCTGAAATATTTGAAACCTTTTAGGAAAATATAGCTTTAGGTAAAGCTTAGTAAGGGTTTTTATGGAGAAAGGGACTCCCTCTGGTTGTGATAGAATCTGCAACATTTAGTTAATGGATTGAGTAGTGATTGTAATTATGATTTCTTGGTCAGGGGTGACTATGGCTCTTTCATTTAGAAAATAGCTGAGTTGGCACAATCTGATGACTTTAGGGAATTGGTAGGTCTGTGGAAATGTGTATTTGGGCAGGTTAGAGTCCTAAAGATGAATATCATCTACCTGATCATAAAATTTATCATGGCTCCAGCAATGAAGCTCCAAAAGGTTGTTATCAGCTACAGTGTCATTTATTTTAAAGTCCTTATCGGCCAAAGGATTGTGGTCGACATCTAACAGGGGTGGTTGCAAGGGGTTTACAGTTTGGACGCTTTGGGAAGCCATCAATTTGGTTCAATTATTGAATTGTGTTAGGTATTCAAAATTACCTGAAATACTGAATATGTGATTGTAGAAGGGGTCCAAGTAGTAGTCGGGCTTCAATTCTAGTTGAAAATGGCTTTTGGTCTCTTTCGCAAATCAACAAAGATAATGAAATAATGGTATTGCGGGATTATTATATATATATATATATATATATATATATTTTAAATGGGGTTTATCGCATGGCGCGGGGGTTCTATTATTTCAAATAGTGGTGGTTTATCGCACAGCGAAAGGTGGTTTAGTGGTTTGGGAATAGGGGGTGTGATAGAATTAGGAAGCGTCATGTGGTATGTGAGCGGGGGAATGAAACCACCCATTTCGCACCCCCCCCCCCCCTCTGTTTTAAATTTCAAACAACGGGGAGTGCGAAAGGGTTTGGAGGCTGTTAGATCTGATCAATGGTGATCGGGCAGTAGGAGTAGTTAGGAGTTTTCAAAGAGAGGTGGGGTTGGGTAATAGATAGGTGGAGGGTTTAAAATAAAAAGTGGTTTAGGGAATATATATGTGGAGTTGTAAAATGAAATGGGGGGTTATGAAATATATTAAGCAGGAGGTTTAAGAAATATATTAGGTGGAAGGGTTAAGTCAAAAAGCGGGGTCCACTTAATATTTCACGCTTTGAAACTTTGAAAAAGGGGGTTTCGTGTTTTATGAAAACACAAAGTTTTATTTAAAGGGGAAAGGGGACTTTAACAAGGGAAAGGGGGTTTTAGCAAGGGGAAGGGAATTTAGGATAACAATACCAAAACCCTAAATATCAAAAGAATAGAATTTTATAGATTTCATCAATAACCCTAGTCTTTAAGGGTTTTATAAGTTATGTATTGAAGTCTTAGATCTTTAGGTTTTGGTAAATTAGAGTTTATAATCAAGACCCTTATTTTAGCTAAGATTTTGTCCTAGGATTGAAACCCTAGTTATATATTCGTCTATTATGATCAAACCCCTAGTCTAAATGAATTTACTACATGTCTAATTTTAATGTATTGATATTTGTGTCTTGGGTTTTCCTAGTAGATATTGTTGTGATATGCATGTGCATGAGATCCTAGATATATATGTTAACCTAATTGATAATAGTTTGTAAATTCCATGGTTTGTAACAAAGCCCTAGTAGAAGTTTGATATATGATGATATTGTCTAGGATTTACAACAAACCCTATTATAAGTCTGTCATGTAAAAGCATATTGTTGAAACCTTAGATAGTACTATGATTGGATTTAATTCTCAAAGATGGAATCTAAGGTTTGCATTTAATCCTAGTAGATTCTAACATATAAATTCTGAAAATTTTTGAACCCTTAGATGCATTGTAGAATTGTACTTGTTTCTAGGGTTTGAAATATATCATAAAAGATTTTTTCATATATCTCTAAAAGTAATGTTGAGGCCCTAGATATAATGAGATCAATATGGAATTTATTTATATTGTAGTCTAGGGTTTGTAACAAAACCCTAGCAAGAAGTTGAAGTTTAGAAGTATGTGTCTCTTGTCGATTATGAACCTAAGTAGGTTTAGTTATTTGTTGTCTAAATTATAATGCTTCCATTATTGTATTAACACAATTATGATATTGTTAACTTCATGCTTTTATATATGTATTTTCTATTAAATTTTTGTAGGTACACAATCTTCAATATAATGAAGATGTATGTATAAGCATGACGAAGAAATATATAAGGATGATGATTAATATGACCTTGAAGAAGTTGTGAAAGGTTGAAGCTTCTTCGATGTTATAGAAGAAGAAAGTATTTGATATCCCTAAGTTAAGAGAGAGCATGGATAGAAGAAAGGGTATATCTCCCTAGTTAAGAGGGAGAGCATATTATGATAGTCATGATGGATCCCTTGAAGAAGAAATTGGATAATGAATTAAAATACTACAATACATTAAGGAAGTTTTGATGTTGGTGAGGAAATGAAAGAAGAATAAGAAAGCTTCCGACAAAATTGTATATGGATAACTTGATGGTACATACAACATCCAAATAAATGAGGACCCCAAAGGTTTGTGTTTACTTGTATATTTGAAAGTTTATTATTGATTTGGGTTGTGTTTAAACAGGTAAATCTCTCCATTAAAAAAAAAACAAACAAACACTTGGGAAGCATGCTTGGAAAAATGGGTATATCTAGTTTATTAGGAAGTGTTGAAGCATCTAATGGCGAATGCTTGAGAGAACATCTGGCCAGCCTATGTGTGTTTGATGTCTAGATCTCGAAGAGGGAGGGTGGCATTGGTCTTAGATCTTTGACCTTGGACACACACCTAGATCCTTGGGTTGATGGTTAGTTAGTAAGCTCGATGGTACCTAGACTGGATGAAAACTTTAGTCCATCTTAGTCCCACTCAGATAGATTACCCTAGTTAGGAATCTAGTTCGTGGCACTGAGTGTGCCAGAACTCTTCGTAGTTCATTTTGGATATCTTCCATGTACCTCTATAGATATAGTTAATTATGAATACCTCCCTAGTTAATAGGGAGTGATGAAGAATGTAACTAGTGTTGGTCTTCATAATTGTAATTGAGTCATAATGAAAATATATTTATCAAAAGAAAGAAAAAGAAATTTTATTAAATTGACTTATCAAAGCATGGGTTTCATGCTTGGTTCAATTGTTTTTAGGTCAACGTATCCATTGAATACCTTTATGATTTATGTCAGGTATCCATATTATATTGTAAAGGACCCTTCTTAGAATTTATTTGTCAAAGAAGAAATTTATTTTATTGTAAAATAGGTCAATTAGGCCTCCTCCACTAAGTCAGCCTCAAACTGGACAGGTCTACCTATACTAGGCAGCAAAATCACTATATAAATGCAGTGACACGACCTCATTTGTCACTCACACACAACAAGTTTAATATGCAATTACAGGGATTTGAAAAAGTGTGAAATTATAAGGAAGAAGATGAAAATTATAGTGAAGGAGAAGGAGGCCTCTCACAAGCATTAGAAGTCGAAATTTCTCTCTCCAAGTTCACACATGAGAAGATATGGAAGTGCTTCACGGGGGCAAAAATATGCAGTAGCTGGGAGAACAAAATTTATGCAATAGTTGTAGTAACTAGGACTAAAATTTTTGGGCTGTTGTTGTAGAAAATACACAAATTCAACTGATCTTGCTAAAAAAATACTTGAATCTATTCTACAAATTGCGCAAACCAATTACGATCGCATAATCACATGAACAAGAAAAAGAAATAATTTCAATCTAACAACACAAATATTTATCTAGGGAAAGCCTCAGCTAAACACCCTTTTATATGTATATTGCATTAAGTCAAGAATATGAAACAATACAATTATTCTCTCAGGCTTGAGAGCTCTTTGCACTATCTCTGACTGTCTCACTCTGATCCTAGCAAGTTTGGTCCAATACTTAGCCAAAAACTCACACCTTACTGACCATCCTGGCTTCCACATTCTTCAGGGAATTGAGCCCCTATTAAGTAGAAAATTCTCACTAATTGATTGCGCAATACGTCCAATGCATCCTGATGACCTCATGCATGACCTGTACAATTTTCTAATAGTAAAACTAATAGTATACTTCCCTTTAACTCCAATATCAACTAAGCCTTCCTTAGAACTGACATGCAACAACTATTTATAGTGAATTATCATTTATCTGATTGATCACTACATGCAAATTAAATCAGATTTAATTCATTGGATCTCACGCTAGCTCATCCATCAGTTAGAACTAGTTAAAATGATTTTAACTCAAATAAATTGAGTTAACTAATTACAACTCAAAATAAACTCAACCAGGGCTCCTAAAAAGTAGGAGACACCCTACATGCCTCTTGTTTGACCCTCAAATCGAATTAATTGAGCTAACTATGTCTTCATAATTCAATTAACTCATACAAGATATCATGTGATGTGGAATTACAATTTCATTCTAATTTAATTAAGGGGAAATTAAACTAGAATCCTTTTTTATGTCATTTTAAATATTTCTCGTTGCAATTTTCACCACTCCCTCTCAACAAGAAAGGAATTCAACTCTATCCCAATCTATTACTTTTGGAATGTTCTACATGCAACACTTCTCTCTAGCATTATTGCTACTAAAACTTTTGAAACTGAAAAAGAATCTAAACTAAATCAATATGATGCATTTGTCACCAGGGGTCTCTGACTGCTACTAGCTATTGCACTGTCAACTAAAAACTCTAAGTCGTTGTCACACTCCGCATCTGTGCCATCTGCACTGCTGCAAACTCTGCTTTGCGCTCTAGTATCTGACTCCTACTATTCTCTGCATCTATCACTCTGATATCTAACTACATCAACCACCACCGATCCATCCTACTATTGTGTATTGTGGGCTCTCGTAGCAAGGTAATGATCCATGAGACATCTCAATGGACCTTGCCAAATTTCTACACTCTTGAGACTATGACTTCACATCGTCTCACCTCTCTCCTGGAGGTATGGATGTATGTGCTCCATCTGCACACTTGGCTTGAAATTCCCCCCTACTAGAGGTATTTTCTTGAGTGGATGCCTCCACTTGGTCTCCTCTATGCTTCTCCAATTGCAGTTGCTCCACAACTTTTTGATGTTGCTTCTGAGAGGTAATTCATGTTCCCTCTCAACCACCATGTTACACCATTTTTTGGTCATCTAAACTATTATCATTAGATGGACCCAAGTACACCATGTAAGACCAATTTTACCCTAAGTAAAAATGCTTTCACTATGTAAAATAACTTAATAAAAAACATTTATTAGGTTGCTTATGGTCTAAACAGGAAACCCCAAAGGGATATATTAAACAAATCTATATTTGTTTGATTTTTCTCATGGAATAATTAATTAAACAATAATTTAATTAACATTCCTGGTCATATTTAACCCAAAACAAGGAAATTAATTAGATAAATCCTTATTTATCCTATTATTTTCTAGGAATAATTATTTAAATCTTATTTAAATAATATTCCTTGTTAAATATGACTAAATCATTTATAAATAATTAAATAAATCATTATTTATTTAATTATCATTCAACCACTTCCTTAAAATGATAAATAAATCATTTATTTATTTATTATTTATAAATAAAAGGATTTGACCCAAGTCAAATGCCTTTTCCCTCCAACAAATATAATAAAATATTCCATAAAAGGTAGATCTAGATTTGGTTAATGTTATTTTAATCATGCACCAAGATCTAGAATGACCCAATATTTTGTTATAAATAGAAGGGTTTTCCTACCATTCTTCACCTTTTGTTGCCTATTAAATCACTCTAGATCTATGCTCTTGGTCTGACTTTGAGCCATTATCATTGTCACATTCTTCATTATTTGCTTTGTGAGCTCCCTTTGAGTTCTATGTTTGTTTGGGTTTTCTACACCAACAAGAGAGAGAAATGCTAGATCTGAAGCGCTGAGGACTTTCAAGAACCCATCCCATTGAGGAGAATTGGAAACACCTTTCTTGTTTTCCTCCCAAATGCCCTTAATATAAAATTCTTTCAAAAATATTGTTCTTGTCTTGTCTATTGGATGTATGGAGCAAAACCTTATTTTTACTGCTTAATATCTTTTTATACATATATCTGGATTTTTGCAGCATTTGTCTTAATCAACTAACTGCATATCTGAAGATATTGGCAGACATATTTGATGTTAGGGCTATAAGTTATGCGTAGCTAAAGTGGTCTTTTTTCGTACACTTCAACAAAAGATTCATACTAACAATTGGTGACTCCACACGGGTTTTCGATTATGACCGCTGTCGTTTTTCATATTCCTGCATATCCAGCTGCTTCAGACCCTAGGGTTTCTTTTTAGCTTTTTTTTTCTATTTTTATGTTGTTTTTCACCTATAAAACCCTCAAACATTAAAATTTATAACTTTCGTGTGTTTCTGGCCCTATTGCGCAGGTAACAGACATCAGCCGCAACTGAGACGGCAACTTTTTCTGAAATCTACCGTCGAGACACCTGGAGCTGCCGATCGCACTTTTGGGCCCAGAACCTACAACCTGGACTGCAGGATGCACTTTTCAGCCCAGAATCTGCGACCTGGATAGAAAACAGGTCAGAACCTGCGACCTGCACTTTTTTCTGCAAATTTTCTGCAATTTTTCTGGGTTTGTCTGAAGCTTCTGTCAGGGTTTTCCAGCCTCTGTCTCCGCCCGTTTATACCTATTTCTGATCTATTTTACTCATCTAAGTGGGAATCTAGCCCCCTAGGGATTCAGTACCCTCCACTTTTTGTGGAAGAGTTTTAGCTATTTCAGACGTCTGAATTTTCAGAGTTTCAGCCTTTTTCTTTTCAGATCTGATACCTCACTTTCATATCCCTTTTATATCAGCTCTTCTCCCTTTCAAATCACCTCATATAGTTTTGTTTGGGTTTTCCTCTAAGGCCATCTCCTTGTCCCTTCTACCTTTAGCTAATTTCCTCATTTTTTGCAGCAACCTTGCCTCTGCCTCTTTGTTGTTTTCTGCACCTCTTTCCAGCAGAGTTCTCCTTTAGATCCCTGTCTCTCCAGACCTAAGATCTATTGGCCCCTTTTTAGTGTGTTTTGACTAGATTTTTTCCCTCTTTTAGACTAGTTTTGAGAGACCCGCCTTCTTGGGTTAGATCGATGCATTGTTAGCTATTAATTTTTTGTTATTTCAGCATTATCTACTGTTCTCTGCAGATTTATTTTCAGATACGCAGCACACTTTTTTCTTTTACTCTCAAAACGTCTAAGTTTAAAAATTAAAATTAACACACGCCACACACTGACCCTAAGTGAAGAAGAGCCTGGTTAACACCGCCAGGCAAAGAATTTAAAATCAATTGACACTGCACCTTTATGCCCATGTTTCGACATTGAAATCACTTGATTCTGCACCTCCCTACCCTTGTTGGTCATTCTTATTCCCTTTGTGCTGTCATCATTGCGCCCCCAAGGCGTATATCCCGGAGACTTCTTGGCCTTCACCCTCAGTTTCCGATTGGTCTACTTGCTCCTTCTCACCGTCATTGAGTTAGTCCTCCCCCGAGTCCACACTCCGACTCCTCTTCTGATTCTTGGGTTCTCCCCCTGTTACCTTCACCATGTCTGGTCCAAGGCCTAACACTAGCGACAACCCTGGCCCTAATGCTGGGAATGTTACTAGCGGAACCACCACATGAACTACCTCGACTGTCCCTTTGCTCCCCTATATGGCAGGTCTCAGTCTCCCCGATTTCAATCAGTTGATCAATGATCCTATCCGCCACGATGTTGGTTGGCCTGCTATGTCAACCAAGCTCCCCTTCGACATTCCCAATTTCGAAGGCCTTGCTGGAGAAGATCCCTCCAACCATATCTGATCTTTCCACATGTGGTGTTCATCCAATTCCATTACTGATGATTCCATCTGTCTTAGATTGTTCCAACGCACGCTTACAGGTGAAGCTTCTAAGTGGTATGTTGATCAGATAGCCTCTACCCACACCACCTTTGCGACCATTGCCCGAGACTTCTTATCTTATTTCCAGCTCCCTCTCCGATATGACACTGGTACCGAACTCTTGACTTCTTTCCGTCAATCATCTGCGACCCGCCTTTCTTCTCATGTCCAGGAATGGCAAAGAATAAGGAGCTTATGTCTAGCTCCTACCTTTGAATATCAAGTCTACATGGACTGGTTCCTTAGATCTCTCTTACCTGCCATCGGAAAAGATGTCGCATCCCAGTTCCCTCAAACCGAAGAAGCTGCCCTCCAAATAGCCTTGAAATATGACCTCATCTATGCTCAGTCTGGTTATGTTTATACCATCCTCCCTGACCTCCCCAGACCCGGTGGCGCTAACGCCCTGGGGGCATCTCATTCTGCCGACGGTATTGTTGGGACTCTTTCACATCCGTACGCTCAACCTCCTATGGGCTATGGTCTCCCTCCGGGAGGGGCCAGCACCTCCAGCACTTTTCCCCCTCCAAGTAGCATGTATCCAGGATACGACATGCCTCCTCCTTTTTCCCAACCTCCTGCTTACCTCAATGTTTCCCAACCTAACCCTTATCCTTATCCACAGCCTGGTGCCCCATCCCCTCCAGCATTTGCACCTCCACCTCCCTTGCCTTCTCAACCCCAGCCACAGCAACTACCACCCCCTCCGAGGCAAGTATTTGCACAACAGGGCACGACTAATCCTCCTTCTTCTCAAAGAAAGAGGAAAGGCAATCAAAATCAATCTGCCCCTGGTAATCGTGGATCCAATCCTTCAGGTATTGACTCTAACATAGCTAACCAGCAACAGGGCACTTAGCCCAAGCCGAACAGGCCTCTTTGTACAAATAAGCCTTGTTCGTGTTGCGGTGTTTATGGTCATTACACTCACAATTGTCCCCTATTACCATAGATGTGGTAGATGTGGGAGTCTCAGGCTACATTGCGAGGACAGCAGGCCTCCCCTACTGTTCCCCCCAATGCGGCTACTTCTCAACCGGTTGTGTTTACTGATCCTTTCCCTTAGCAAGGATTCATGGCTACCCAACCACCTCACGCACCGGTAGCCACTCAACCTTCCCCTTCTGGTTCCTCCGATTACCAGATCCTCATGATGAACTCTGATACACCTTTCCCCGTCGACCTTAACCTTCAAACTTGGTCTCATCAGTACCCCAAGCCTCCCCCTCCGTCTGTCCCCGAGTCACCTTCTTTAGGTTCTACAGAGCCTCTTTCGACATCCAATGGTCCCTTGCATATCTCTCAGCCCAAAGTTGAGGTTCATACCAAGATTACTAAGGGCCCATTACGCCGAAATGCTGCTTCTGGTCGAGCTGCTCATTCGTATAGCATAGTAGATGATTTGGCGCAGTCTCCTGCTGCCATTTCAACACTGGAACTCCTCTAGTCATGTCCTTCTCAACGGAAGGCTCTACTATCCGCCATGGGCATTGTAGATCTTGCTGATGACCAATTGATTATTTTCGACGCCCATCAATCAGAACATCCTCCCCTTCCTCCTTCCGTAGCTTTCCAAATCCCAGTCAAAATCCGGAACACTAACGTTTCTCGGTGTATTATTGATGAGGGGGCATCCACCTGTGTGATGTCTGCTTCGGTTTGGAAACAACGCAGATCTCCTAAGTTGGCCCCTTCCACAATCACCCTCCGTGCATGGGATGGCCATGCCTCCCATCCCATTGGCCTATTCCGTAATTGTCCTATCACTCTTGCGAGCAAGACTATTTGCGTTGACGTTGAAGTCATCGACGCCCCTCTTGATTATAACATTATTTTAGGGCGTAGTTACACTTATGACATGTCTGTTGTCCCATCCACGGTCCACCGCAAGATGTTTTTCCCTCATAATGGAAAGATAGTCACCATTGACCAGTTGACATATCATGAGCCAAAATCTCAGACCTCTCCTAAGTCGACCATCTCTTCTGTAGCCAATAAGCAAACCTTCGATTCTTTGAATGGTGTCTCTCTCGGTGTCTACAAAGACTCCTCCTTGCTTGGCACCTTCCCTGTTCTTCCTCCTCCTCCTGTCTCTGATCCCAGCTTTGCAAATGTTTGCATGATGAAATCGTCTCGGGCTGACCTTAAGCGGCCCGCTTTGGCTAGTCAACAACCTCAACCTCAACCTCGCCCGCCACAACCTGCTCCTAGCCCTTCGCCTCAGCTAGTCGGACCTCTTCCTTCTGGCCCTTCTTCTACAGCTGGTACCCATGAGCCCCTCTATCCTCCTAGGTCGGTTCCACCAGGTCTCAACCATCTTGGAGTTGTACCTCCTGGCCATTACCCCGCTGGTCAGATACCTTTCCTTGCTCCCCCTCCCAGATTTTATTCGGTCCCCATCATAGCCACCCTCTCCCTTCCCAATTTGAATTTGGGTATACTCGTCTGGTACCTTGATCCTCCAGTGGCTACCCCGCCTAGTCACCCCAAACCTTACCTTACTTTGACACTGGTTCAACCAGTTCCCCTAGCTTCTTCTGTTGCTACAATGCCACCAACACCTCAACAGGACCCTTCTCCTGTTGTGACAGCCCCGAGAAAGAAAGGCAAAGCTCGCAAGGGGGCATCCAAAGACAAGGTTACCCTGACCGACCCTACCCCTCCTATGCCCGCAAAGCCTTGCGCCTTGTGTGATGCCATCGGTTATGCCACCCATAATTGTCCCGAGTTACCCTGTATTAAACCCATGGTTAAAGTCGTGTTCCCTGAGTCTACAGTCTTTGAACCCTCTGTTTCTTCCTCATCCGTAGCCAAGAACCCAAAGACTCTTCGCACCAACAAACCCTGTGCCCTGTGTGGTGTCCATGGCAATTATTCCCACCATTGTCCTCACCTAACGCATTACCGAGCCTCTTTAGAGGTCATTCGCAAGTATGAGATTGAACAAAATAAATCTGCCTCTCCCATCCTCGCGCAGTATGCATCCAGCCAGCTCGAATATTTACTCGCTCCCATTGACATTTCCCCTCTTGATGTCGAGATGACGGAGCCTGCTACCACCATCCTCTACCTATCATCATCCGTGAGACCCTTGGAGAATATTCCTGTTGAATCCTCCCCTCTTATTTTGCTTGACCCCTCTTTAGCGACCACCTTGGGCTCAACATCCTTTGACCACATATTTACTTGTTCTTTTGTTTTCCCCCATGACGATCCGTTTGCGAGCCTTTCTTCTCATGCTGTTGATTTCAGTAGCTTCGCCACAACATGTAGTTTTCCTTCCCCTCGTCATCCCCTCTTTTCCCATTATGATGACCTCATGGAAGCCTTCACCACCCCTGATCTTTTATTTCCCACCCCTAACCGGGATGATACCATCTGTATCTCTGATGTTCTCTACAGCATGAGCACCAACTATCCCTCCCGTAGCCCTCATACATCACCCTCTAGTCGGTTTATGAGTCATAGCCATCCTATCCAGACTACTCCCTCCTGTATTTGTCGTTTGATATCTATTCTCCACTCACGCTACCACCATTGTTCTTCCCCCTCCCATTTATTGTCTTCTGACACTCTTCCGCAGGACCTCCCGTCCACGCCCTATATCGGCTATGCCGATGGTGCAAGTCGTTATTCCCGGAATCTAGCCTCGGCAGCTTGGGCCATCTTTACCCCCTTGCATACCCTCATTCTCTCCAATGGGGTCTGTATTGGTGCTGCCACCAATAATCAGGCCGAATATGATGCAATGCGTGACCTCTTAGCCGATGCCCTCTCTCATCGCATCCTCCATCTGCATGTTCATTTAGATTCCCTGCTTCTTGTCATATAACTCAATGGTGTCTATCGTGTACATAATCATATCCTTTTTAGACGATATTTACGAGTAAAACTTTTGATACGTGAATTTAGAGTCATTACTTTCAGTCATGTACCTAGAGAACAAAATCACTACGTAGATAGCATTGCAAACCATGTTCTAGATTGGCATTTATCACAGACATTTCCTACAAGACAATAACATTCAAAATCATCAAAACGATGCATATCCATCATATGTGTCGTACAACATGTTTTTAGTGTCCATCTACTCTGATACATATGACATGCCCATAGCATGTTACAAAAAACAAAACTCAAAACTGGGGGGCACCACTTGCCCCTACATACACACTAGGGGACACCACCTACCCCACATCTAATCACTATCTGGAGGATCCCGAGCTAATGGCTCTGCTCCCGCAGCTCATAGATCACGTACAGTCTGACCATCCATCGCCATGCATCATATGACACCTCGCCATTCCGAGGGTAGACCAATAAATAGCTCTATGTATCGGTCGTCTAAGTCTTGCCAACCCCGCTCTGAAACACCGTTCAGCAGCCCCTCACATCTACAACGGATGTCCTCCAGGAGGGCGTCATATTCTCATTTTGTGTCGTTCTCGATCCACTAGCACCTGCAGCTCCTGATACTGCAAGTCGTCCCATATATTCGGCCGGTTTTACCGGAGCTATATCTACATACCAAAAGTATATGAATCGGCACCATATATACTATTCACAAACTTTAACATGCACATAAAATATTAGTCACTTGTCACTTACCATCAGGCCCCCATACTCGAACAGGTGGCAGTGGCAAGTCTGGATCTCCACAATAACTCATCCCACTATAGGGATAGTCATCTATGTACAACGACATCTGATCCCAATGGGCAAAGAACTCCGGTCGAAAAACCCGTCCGACTGCCCCTCCTCCTCTACACAGTAGTCGCCCCCACCGGCGCATCCTGGGTTCTCTCGGACCCCCATCTGGTAGCTGTACACGAGGTCGCAAGGTCGGGATCTTCTCAAAAAATAAGGAGCACAATACGGTCCTATATGAGCAATCATGGTTCACTTGTCGCTTGCAAAGCGACAGCTGTCGTTTCAACGACACCAACATCATCTGGGCCCACCCATAGTAGGTCCCACTCAACACTTTCTCCACAATCATCATCTGCCCCCTAGTGATGTGATGGAGCGCCTGGCTGCCCAGGATCCGCAACACCGCTGCCACCACTGCACGGGTCTCTAATCTCTCTAGATCCCCAATCGATATCTAAGTCCCATTGACTTGGAGGCCTGGTCGACAATGTCGCTCTACAAACTCCATGATGTCGCTAACTATGTCTTCATAATTCAATTAACTCATACAAGATATCATGTGATGTGGAATTACAATTTCCTTCTAATTTAATTAAGGGGAAATTAAACTAGAATCCTTTTTTATGTCATTTTAAATATTTCTCGTTGCCATTTTCAACACTCCCTCTCAACAAGAAAGGAATTCAACTCTATCCCAATCTGGTACTTTTGGAATGTTCTACATGCAACACTTCTCTCTAGCATTATTGCTACTAAAACTTTTGAAGCTGAAAAAGAATCCAAACTAAATCAATATGATGCATTTGTCACCAGGGGTCTCTGACTGCTACTAGCTATTGCGCTGTCAACTAAAAACTCTAAGTCGTTGTCACACTCTGCATCTGTACCATCTGCACTACTGCAAACTCTGCTTTGCACTCTAGTATCTGAATCCTACCATTCTTTGCATCTATCACTCTGACATCTGACTGCATCAACCACCACCGATCCATCCTATTACTATGTATTGTGGGCTCTCGTAGCAAGGTAATGATCCATGAGACATCTCAATGGACCTTGCCAAATTTATGCACTCTTGAGACTATGGCTTCACATCGCCCCACCTCTCTCCTGGAGGTATGGATGTATGTGCTCCATCTGCCCATTTGGCTTGAAATTCCCCCCTACTAGAGGTATTTTCTTGAGTGGATGCCTCCACTTGGTCTCCTATCTGCTTCTCCAATTGCAATTGCTCCATAACTTTCTGAGGTTGCTTCTGAGAGGTAATTCATGTTCCCTCTCAACCACCATGTTACACCATTTTTTGGTCATCTAACCTATTATCATTAGATGGACACAAGTACACCATGTAAGACCAATTTTACCCTAAGTAAAATTGTTTTCACTATGTAAAATAACTTAATAAAACACATTTATTAGGTTGTTTATGGTCTAAACAAAAAACCCCAAAGGGAAATATTAAACAAATCTATATTTGTTTGATTTTCCTCATGGAATAATTAATTAAACAATAATTTAATTATCATTCCTGGTCATATTTAACCTAAAACAAGGAAATTAATTAGATAAATCCTTATTTATCTTATTATTTTCTAGGAATATTTGTTTAAATCTTATTTAAATAATATTTCTTGTTAAATATGACTAAATCATTTATAAATAATTAAATAAATCATTATTTATTGAATTATCATTCAACCACTTCCTTAAAATGATAAATAAATCATTTATTTGTTTATTATTTACAAATAAAAGGAATTGACCCAAGTCAAATGTCTTTTCCCTCCAACAAATATAATAAAATATTCCATAAAAGGTGGATCTAGATTTGGTTAATGTTATTTAATCATGCACCAAGATCTAGAATGACCCAATATTTTGTTATAAATAGAAGGGTTTTTCATACCATTCTTCACCTTTTGTTGCCTATTAGATCACTCTGGATCTGTGCTCTTGGTCTGACTTTGAGCCATTATCATTGTCACATTCTTCATTATTTGCTTTGTGAGCTCCCTTTGAGTTCTATGTTTGTCTGGGTTTTCTACACCGACAAGAGAGAGAAATGCTAGATCTGAAGCGCTGAGGACTTTCAAGAACCCATCCCGTTGAGGAGAATTGGAAACACCTTTCTTGTTTTCCTCCCAAGTGCCCTTAATATAAAATTCTTTCAAAAATATTGTTCTTGTCTTGTCTATTGGATGTATGGAGAAAAAATTTATTTTTACTGCTTAATATCTCTTTATACATAGATCTGGATTTTTGCAGCATTTGTCTTGATCAACTAACTGCAGATCTGAAGATATTGGCAGCCATATTTGATGTTAGGGCTATAAGTTATGCGTAGCTAAAGTGGTTTTTTTTCGTACACTTCGACAAAAGATTCATACTAACACGCCAAGTCTCTAACCATTTTCTTGCTCCTCAAGGCTTTGCATGCATCTTCGACCTCAAGAGCATACATTTTCTTGACTCGCACACTGATCTGTTTCACCTGTCCCGTGGCGATGTTTCTAGGGAAAAAAATTATTTTCTTAATATCACATCATAGCCACAGTCTTCTAATACTGCTACAGAAACAAGATTATTCTTTAGCCCTGGAAAAAATAAAACATCAGTAAGTCTAAGAGGGGATCCAAACTCCCTCTGAAAGGTAATTGTACGTATGTCGGTAGCGTTATACCTCCCATCATCTCCAAACTCTATGTTATGTTTGAGGTTTTTCTCCTCCAAGTCACTGAAGATATCTTTATTCCCCGTCATATGGAACAAGGCACCATTGTCGAGATACCACATGCATCCCATTACAGTGCTAGCCATGCATGCAATGAGAGTAAAATCAAGCTAGAGGTTCCCTTGTTGTTGCTACTACCTTCTTGCTTGCCTTATGTGGACATTTCGTGGCATAATTCCCGTACTCATGACAGTGAAAACACTTGATGTTGGACAAGTCTTTATTCTTGCCCTTTGCACCTTGGGACTTATTTCCCTTGGCTTTCTTGCCTTTTTCAACTAATGAAAAATCTTCTTCTTTGTATTTGGAAGAGGTCTTGTCTCTGGTGTTCTGCCTTATCTCTTCTTGTACCAAGTCAGACGACAATCACTCCCACTCTGGTAACTTCTCCTTCTCATTTACCAAATCCTGGTAGTTGTGCCAGCTCTTGGGAAGGCCTAGAAGTGTTAGGCTCAACAAACCATCTTGGGAAACTATCACACCAACACTCCCAAGCTCATCTAGACATTGAGTGAACTTTGTCAAGAATTTTTGTATTGTCTCGCCCTCCTCCATCTTGATCTTTCTAAGCTTGTCCTTCTGAGCCATTTTCCTATGGTCGTTGTTGTTCTAAAACAAATCTATTAAGGCCTTCCACATAGCATATAGAATGTCATTTCCATGGAGTTTAGAGACAATATGAATATGATCTTGAACTCCTTCTAATGGAATCCTTCTCACCTTTGCTACATTCTTCTTCCATGTATCAAAATTTTGAGCATTTGTTGCTGCGGGCCTAGGAATATCACTGTTATACCAATTTTTTGTCATCTAACTTATTACTATTAGATGGACTAAAGTACACCATGTAAGACCAATTTTACCATAGTAAAATTGCTTTCACTATGAGAAATAATTTAATAACCCATAGTTTATTAAGTTATTTTTGGTCTAAACAGGAAACCCCATAAGGAATAATTAAATAAATCCTTATTTGTTTGATTTTCCTCAAGAGATAATTAATTAAACCATTGTTTAATTAATATTCCTGGTCATATTTAACCCAAAACAAGAAAATTAATTAGATAAATCATTATTTATCTTATTATTTTCTAGGAATAACTATTTAAATCATTATTTTATAATATTCCTTGTTAAATTTTACTAAATCATTTATAAATAATTGAATAAATCATTATTTATTTAATTATCCTTAACCACATTCTTAAAATAATAAATAAATCATTTATTTATTTCTTATTTCTAAATAAAGGGATTTGACCAAAAACAAGAAAATTAATTAGATAAATCATTATTTATCTTATTATTTTCTAGGAATAATTATTTAAATCATTATTTAATAATATTTCTTGTTAATTTTACTAAATCAGTTATAAATAATTGAATAAATCATTATTTATTTAATTATTCTTTAACCACATTCTTAAAATAATAAATAGATCATTTATTTATTTATTATTTCTAAATAAAGGGATTTGACCAAATTCAAATCACTAACTTTATCTATCCCCCCTTACATCGAAACCATGCATTCGAACCACATACACCTTGTGGTCATTACATTGACCTCCAATGTTTTGGTGAGGCACCCATATCTGAGAGTCCAAGAGAAGCAATTCTCCACAACCTTCCTAGTACATCTGGTAGTGTCGACTCTAGTACCCATTATTCTTCCATATTTAGAAGAACCTCTAGAGTCTCATATCACTTCATATCACTCTAGGGGTGATCCACTGAATCATTCCTTCATCTTACATCAACAACCTAGTGCCCTAAACATTGTTGTTGACCAACCTATGTGTTTTCTGGGTGAATACTAGTTCATTATATCCAAATCCACTCTTTGGGATAGTGATACCATGTATGTGAATCTGGAAATTTAGTCCATTTTCTTCATATATGTAGTACCAAAAGGGATTGGTAATCCTCCATTCCCTTTCTTGAACTGCATCTATCCATTCTTCCTAGAGAAAATAACCATAATGTAAACAAATGGCGAACCACATCATAAAAATGTGTTTAGATTCCACTTTTCTAAATACATTTGGCATGACCATAACATGCTTGGGGGCACCCATGCCCCTATACCTTCTCATCGACCTCTTGAGGATTTAGTGCCTATGATACTGAAGGCTTGAATCCATTATTTGAGCACTCGGAACACCATGGCGCTCCACAAAATCCTCTAGTTAGGGGCATCATTCCCACATATGCTTGGGGGTAGTATCCCATGCTTGGGGGCATGATGGCACCTCTGGCCACCTTCTCACTTGATTTCCATAGGTCTCAGCTGAGATCCCACCAATTTAGGTATGGTCTATTGTCCTCATATTCCTTGCATTTACACCATTTTTTGGTCATCTGACCTGTTACTATTAGATGGACTAAAGTACACCATGTAAGACCAATTTTACCATAGTAAAATTGCTTTCACTATGAGAAATAATTTAATAACCCATAGTTTATTAAGTTATTTCTGGTCTAAACAAGAAACCCCATGAGAAATAATTAAATAAATCCTTATTTTTTTTATTTCCCTCAAGAAATAATTAATTAAACCACTGTTTAATTAATATTCATGGTCATATTTAACCCAAAACAAGAAAATTAATTAGATAAATCATTATTTATCTTATTATTTTCTAGGAATAATTATTTAAATCATTATTTAATAATATTCATTGTTAAATTTGACTAAATCATTTATAAATAATTAAATAAATCATTATTTATTTAATTATTCCTTAACCGCATTCTTAAAGTAATAAATAAATCATTTATTTATTTATTATTTCTAAATAAAAGGATTTGACCAAATTCAAATTCCTTTTCCCTCCAACAAAAATAATAAAATATTCCATAAAAGATGGATCTAGATTTGGTTAATAATATTTTAATTATGCACCAATATCTAGACTAATTCAATATTTTTTTATAAATAAAAAGGTTTTTGCATTCATTCACTACCTTGTCTTGCCTACAGATCGCTCTTGATCTATACTTTTGGTCTGACTTTGATCCTCCCATCATTGTCATATTTTTCTACTTTTTTCTTGTGAGCTTCCTTTGAGTTCCATTTTTGTCTGAGTTTTTTGCACCATCAAGAGAGAGGGATCTTAGATCTAAAGCGCTGAAGACATACAAGAACCCATCCCATTGAGGGGGATTGGTAACATCTTCCTATGTTCCCTTCCTAGGTGTCATAATACAAAAAAATCTTGTCTTTTTCATTGGATGCATGGAGCAACTCTTGCTTATTATTTGTTGTTTAATGTCTTTAACTGCATAGATTTGTATCTATGTAACATTTATTCTAATTACTAACTACATATCTAAGGAAATTGATAGCCATATTTGATGTTAGGGTTGTTTTTTATGCACAACTAAAGTGAGTGTTTTTCGTACAAATTATGCACTTTAGTCCATCTAATAGGAACAGGTTAGATGGCCAAAAATTGGTGTAACAATCACTGTGTATGAATTCCTTCAGTCTGTTGTCCTACAACACTGCCTCCATCATGTCCTTCCAATATATGTAATTTGAACTACCCTCAAGGGCATATTTGAGTCTCAATCCATAGAAATACATTCTGATATGTTGATAGTCCTGAAGAATAAATCTTCAAATTCGATTCACTTGTTCAAAACAAATTGTGGTTCTTCTCTTCTATAGTGATTCCTTCTCTGATAACATGTATAAAATTCACATAAATTCAACTGATTTTGTAATATGCTAAAAAATATATTTGAATTTATTCTACAAATTATGGAAACCAATTACGACCACACAATCACTTGAACAAGGAAGAGAAAGAATTTCAATCACACAACACAAATATTTATCTAGGGAAAGCCTCAGCTAAAAGCCTCACTATCTATATATTGCATTACTTTAAGAATATGAAACAATACAATGCTTCTCTCAGGCTTGAGATCTCTCTGCACTATCTCTAACTGTCTCACACTGATCCTGGTAAGTTTGGTCTAATACTTAACCAAAAACTTGAACCTGACTGACTAGCCTGGGTTCCGCATTCCTGAGGGAATTGAGCTCGTATTAAATAGGAAATTCCCACTAATTGATTGTGAAATACTTCCAAGGCATCCTAATGACCCGTACAATTTTCTAATAGTACAACTGATAGTTTACTTCCCTCTAACGTCAATCTCAACTGGGTCTCCCTTAGAACTGACATGCAACAACTATTTATAGTGAATTGTTAGTTATCTGATTGATCACTGCATGCGAATTAAATCAAATTTAATTCATTGGACCTCTCACTAGCTCATCCATCAATTAGAACTAGTTAAGCTGATTTTAACTCAAATAAACTAAGTTAATTAATTACAACTCAAAATAAAGTCAATCGGGGCTCCTAAAAGGTAGGAGACACCCTACATGCATCTTATTTGACCCTCAACTTGAATTAACAGAGCTAACTAAGCCTTCCTAGCTCAGTTAACTCGTACAAGATGTCATGCGATGTGGAATTGCAATTTCCTTCTAATTTAATTAAGGGAAAATTAAATTAGAATCCCTTTTGATGCCATTTTCAATATTTTTTATTGCCTTTTTCAACAGTTATTCAGCTGAAGTTGTTGAGCAAGAAGAGATGATTGAAGTGTGTTGTATAATATTAGAAGACCGACTTAGTGGGGGAGGAAGGTCTAAGGTCTTGTTCCATCTCATTTTGAATCACTGAAGGAAGAGTTATTGACTGGGTTTTCCCCTATATAGGGGTTTTAGCCCTAGCTGTCCACCTACATCTGGTGTCCATGATCTTCATGTTTTTTTTTTATAATTGCTTGATGAAACAAAGATAAAAGAAGAGCATAAGAAATTTAACAAGAACATAAGAATATCACAAGTAATTATCAACATATGAAAATCTTTTTGCCTTTCTGATTTTCCAACAAGGGGGGGAACTAAGCTAACATGACCCCCTAGTCATTTAAGTGGTGTTTAAAGGGGGTTATTGAAATGTCTATATGCAACTCAAGGAAGGTTGACTAAAATGCTCACTGAGTGGTCCCAACTGGTAATATAATGAGCACTAACCCATTGACAAATTCAGTAAGTCAGAATATTAACCAACCACCCAACTCTAGTAAGTTAAATAAGGACACACTAGACATGGGCAAAAAGGTCCAATTTACCAACTAGGACCACATTGAGTGATCCAATTTGATCAAATCAATCATGTTTTGTGGAAGATTAGTGATGCACTCAAGTACCCCTATAAGTATTAATAAATGAACTTATAGGATTAAGCTAAAAAGAGAAAATGTAAAAATATCTATGTTGTTTATGACATATTATGCTATAATGTTATAACAATGATATTTCTAAATCACAAGATCTTCTTCTACAATATCATTGTGCTATAATGTTATAACAATGTTATTTTTAAATCATAAGATCTTAAACTATTTCTTCGTCTACAATGCAATTGTGCTTTCTAATAGAGAATGAGGGGTCACTTATTTTATTATAGTTCATTTATTCTTTAGTTCCCCTTGCCCATCCCTTTCCTTGCATGTAAATAAGAGGTTTGGGGTTAAACCTTACTACTCCCACAATGTAAAATACCTTAGACCTTAACTATATCTCTTCAATTACTTCCAAGTTGAACCTTAAATAAAAAAACTCATCTTTAAAAAAAATGAAAAACAACACCAGAATATATCTTAATTTATAAAAAATTATACTTGCATAAAATTATTTTTACAATGTTAAATTCTTTTTTTACACATTTTTTTTACACAATTTCAATATAATTTGAAATTATATTCAATTTTATATTATAATTTTTAATTTAATTTTAATATTTTTATAATATTATATTTGCATTATTAAATTATTTCTTTGCAAAATAAGAATATATTTTTCAAATACTTTTATTATCTCAATTTAATTATGTAATTTTAATATTTTTATAATATTAACACAATAGAAAAGTAAATGAACTAGAAAATAAGATACCTTAAAATATTAAAAATATTCAAATTTTAGCTTTTATGAGCATATTTAAATATACACTTATTATTAAAATGATCGGAAAAAATGTGTATATATAATATATGAAAGATATGATATATATAATCTTCATTAAAAATGGAGTACAATCCTCAATTAAAGTCATTTTTTTCTTTCTTTTAGTTTTTATGTTAATTTACATCGAAACAAGATAGAGTAAATGATCTAGTTATTTCTGATTTGGCTTTATTAAAATGTGATAATTTATTTATTTTTACTGAAAATCACTTTCAAATAAGACAATTTGTTTTTGTTTTTTTTTAATTGATTGATATCTTATTCTCAATTAAAACAGGATGATAGAGTCAAAGATTTACTCATTCTTTGATTTGGTTTTTTAATCAAAATATAGATACCTAACTTTTGCTGAAAATCATTTTCAAATGTACATATCAATTCAAGAACCTCAAAAATCCAAAATCCATACACAAATTATAATCATATATATATATATATATATATATATATATATATATATATATATGGGATTACAATGTAACTTTGTTGAATAATGAAAAGTTCTTAATAGTTGATCAATTATCTTATTCCATTCCTTTTTTGAAGTCAACAGGGTAATATCTTTCATTAAAAAAAAAAAAAAAAAAAATTGTTTAACTATTAGACTCAGTTAAACTATGAAAAAAATTGTTTAACTATTAGACTCACTTAAACTATATAGTTTGGGAAATCAATAATCAATTAACTGTAAACAACTTGTATTAAAAATAGTTGCACAATTCATGTTCTAGTTGTTCGTGAAGGCATTCATTTCTTTGGTACTCTATAACTTTGCCAATCATTTTCTTGCATTATAAATAACTTCAATCATCCAAAACTTATGTTTGCTTACCAAGGCATTCTTATACAGAATCAATAAAAGAAAACCTTGTAAAATCATCTAATCCCCATCTTTACAGAATGCTATTTAGATTATTATGAATCTCATCTTTGCTTTTCCTCTATTTTTAGACTGATTAAATTTTTCAAGGCATTCATTTTTTGGTATTCTATAACTTTGCCAATCATTTTCTTGCATTTTAAATAACTTCAATCATCCAAAACTTCTGTTTGCTTACCAAGGCATTCTTATACATAATCAATAAAAGAAAACCCTGTAAAATCATCTAATCCCCATCTTTACAGTGAATGTTGTTTAGATTATTATGAATCTCGTCTCTGCTTTTCCTCTATTTTAGACTGATTAAATTTTTCATGGTGGTGGAAGATGGTTACGAAAATAATCACTCAAGAATTTAGAGAAAAGTAGCAAAGTAAATTGGGCTTGTACACACACTAACACTAGTGTAATGAGTTCAAGTTTAAAATGCATATTTGGAAGTTGGCAATTAATATGTTCTTTGTTTTATTTATGGTTGGCAAATAAGATTTATAGTGTAGATTTATAGTGTAGTGAGTTTAAGTTATACCATTAATATAGTTTATGTTAAATGTATATGTAGATATGCAAGGTCTGACAAAAGAATAGTAACCATCTAAGTCATAAGACATGTCTTTTAGGGTCTCGTGTTCCATATTTCACATGTTGGAGACCAAACGTGTCCTAACGTTTTTGGTTCTTAAGACACGTGTCCCACGAAAAGTGACATTTAAAACCGCAACATGGTTTTTTTTTGGTTTTTTTTTGTCATTGTGGGCCACCGAAGTCAAGTTTGCTCACCGTTGAAATTGAATTTGCTATGCAATGTGAAGAATTCCGCCAAATGATTAATGAGATTGACCATGTTTTTGCCAACTTCTTGTCAAGTCCATGTCATACTCTTACTTTCCAACCTCACTGAGTTGTTCGTTGTCATGTCTTGGATCATTATTTTGTATTTATTTTATTTTTTGAAAGTTATTTAATATAAAAGTTCAATGTACATGATTTTGTCGATGTCATCATTTGTCTTTTTGTCTTTGTTTTACTTTATATTGTAGTATACATATAGAATTGGATTCATATCTGGACAATGAATACTTTTTGTCTTTGTTTTACTTTATATTGTAGTATACATATAGAATTGGATTCATATCTGGACAATGAATACTTAAGCGTAAACATATGTTTGAATGTGTATCTACATGTATTTGTAGATGTAAATCACTCCCGAGTTTTTTAGAAATTAAAAAGTGGGATAAATTAGTGGTTTCTCCATAGTGACTCTATGGAAGATCCATTTGGACTCCACAGGGATGATAATTGTTTAGAACAATTCCTCTCTGTGATTTGTATATCGTCACAAAAATTGCATCTCTAATTTCAAATTGCTGCATAAGAAGAAACCACTGAAATACCAAGAGATCAATTTCAAAAAAAATCACAATACATTATGTGATGAATCTATTTGTATCTAACAAATTCACCATTCTACTTGTATCTAACAAATTCACAATTCTATTTTCTAGCGATTATGCTATTTAGTATTGATATACTTCAATCTACTCATTTTCATGAAATTGTTTTCACTCTCTTACTTGAAACAAAGAGATGCTAGTATTTTTCTAGATTTTGCTACTTGTAAATCTGGGAGGACTATTTAGTGCCCCATTATTATTGTTTTCAACAAAAACAAGCAAAATGATAAATGAAAAGAAAAGCGGAAAAGAATCTCAACCAACATGACGTCAGCATAAGGCAACAAGTTCAAAAGAGTATATTATTGATAGTTGTTTACAACACAATAGTGCAAGAAGTAGATTATTGTTAGTTGTCTATGAGATTGTTAGTTGTCTATGAGAAGAATAAGCTACTGATTGTTAGAACTTGTCAACCAAAAAATATGTTTTCTTCTAGATGAATGCATACCTTTGTACTAAATAGATATCATCATGATTCATATCTGTAAATGTTCTAATTTCTAATGTCCTATTTCTGGTCTGGGGTCCTTGTGTTTCATGTCGAATACTCAAATTTAAGTGTCCTTCGTGTTATGTGGTAATGAGTAAATCTCTCTTGCACACAGGACCACCATATTTCCGATTTTTAGTAGACCACCATATTTCCGATTTTGTGTTGATATGCATTGGAAAATCAATATTGAGTTGGAAAAAGCTTTTCCCATGCTAAACATTTGACCAAAAAATTTCTGAAGATGTATTCTTAGTAGAAAAAAGCTTTTGCCCATGCCAAACATTTGACCAAAAAATTTCTGAAGATGTATTCTTAGTAGATTGTCTCTCGAATCTCATCAAATTGCAGAAGACTCACTAAATTGTCTATCCCAGAAAGGAGCCCCGACATCCAATGTATTCCTAGTAGATTGTCTCTCGAATCTCATCAAATTGCAGAAGACTCACTAAATTGTCTATCCCAGAAAGGAGCCCCGACATCCAACATGTTACGGCTTCATTAACATGCAGAGTGAAAAACTGGTTCTAAGATCCAAAAACGTGTGGCTTCACTAACATTCAGAGTGAAAAACTGGCTCTAAATTCTGACTGAATGAGAAGCCCAACTTGAATGCTAACAATTCTGACTGGATGTGAAACGCAGCTTAAATGCTAACGGTGGGGTATCACAAATCCCCGCCAATAAGAAACGAAGGCAACTAAACTCTGTTTGCTTATCAGCACCGCAGAGCTACAGCTGTGTCACTTTATACCAGCATTGTTTACACGGACTAAAAAATTTGCAAGAAAATAAAACCAGGGGCAGATAGCTTTTTGCAAGATTCTTTACTTTAAGCTGGTGAAGCTCGAGGCAAATTAACTCTCAATGTGCAAGGCACCCATGTTTTCACTGTGTAAGTACATTGTAAAGAACTCCATTACAACATGGAATGCCAAATCCTTTCAACCCCTGACATGGAGGACCACAATAGAATAAAGCAAAGCACCGAGGGAGGTAAATGAAAAAGAGAAAAAGCCCAGGCAGACACCTATGCACTTACTTTAACACACTTAACACATCAGTACAACCTAATCACTTAATCCCGACAAGTTGAATGAAGGCAGTTAAAACACCTAATTCAGACAAGTTGACTGAAGACAGTTAAAAGTTAAAAGATCTAGACACCACCACGAATCTCAAATTTTAAACATTTTTGTTCATATAATTTATTTTCTTGATTTTAAAGTTAAAAAGTTAAACGAGATATCAAATTGGTGTATGAAAGACCAGAGACTCGTTTTTGTTTTTGGTAGAAAATTGATTGCTAAAGTCTATGTACATATAGGAAATCAGGACAGAATCTCTTTAGGTTTTCACAGTAAAGTATATATATAGCAATGCACGCAGATGAAGGGTAGCTGAACACTTCATCAGCAACAAGAAGTCCAATGCATCTAAAACAGTGATGTTATAAACTTACAAAATGAGAGTTGTTTCCTATTCAACAATGACATAAAATTCCCGTTCTTTTCCATTTGAATTGAGGATCAAACAGCCAAAACAATAGGATAATCCGTGGTGCAAGAATTGAAATGCTTTTTATTGTAATTTTAGACCATAAATTGGCCATTGTAGAGCAGACACGTATGCACTTACTTTAACACTCTTAACACATAAGTACAACCTAATCACTTAATCCAGACAAGTTGAATGAAGGCAGTTAAAACACCTAATCCAGACAAGTTGACTGAAGACAGTTAAAAGTTAAAAGATCTAGACACGACCACGAATCTCAAATTTTAAATATTTTTGTTCATATAATTTATTTCCTTGATTTTAAAGTTAAAAGTTAAACGAGATATCAAATTTGTGTATGAAACACAAGAGACTCGTTTTTGTTTTTGGTAGCAAATTGATTGCTAAAGTCTGTACATATAGGAAATCAGGACAAAATCTCTTTAGGTTTTCACAGTAAAGTATATATATAGCAATGCACGCAGATGAAGGGTAGCTAAACACTTCATCAGCAACAAGAAGTCCAATGCATCTAAAACAGTGATGTTATAAACTTACAAAATGAAAGTTGTTTCCTATTCAATAATGACATAAAATTCCCGTTCTCTTACATTTGAATTGAGTATCAAACAGTCAAAACAATAGGATAATCCGTGGTGCAAGAACTGAAATGCTTTTGATTGTAATTTTAGACCATAAATTGGCCGTTGTAGAGCTAACTTGCTTTTGTATGTTGGGCAAGAATTGATGCCACGATTAGAATACATGACCAGTGCATTGAACAATAAGATCACAGAATAATTATGATGTTTATCACTATCCGATGGCGAGGCATGAATAGTCATTATTTCTAACCAAAGCTATTAGACACAAATAAGATCACAGAATAATAATGTTGATCACCACCAAATTCCAAGGGCGTAAATAGCCATTATTTATAACCTAACCTAGCTCAGTGCTCACCTCATCTTCATCCTCAATAAATATTCGGGGGATTCCAAAGCCAGCTTTGACAGAGTTGGGGTAGGGATACCAGAACTGTTGAATGATTTCCCTCATAAACCCCATAATATACTGACTCTCTGTAGATAAAAAAATTAATAAAGTCAATGAGTTTGTTACCAGAAAGAATTATACATACAGCCTCCACTGCTACCCAGCACAAAGGAGACAAGCTCATCTAGAGACTCGGGGATTCCATCATATTAAAACTTCAATCTAACAGTATTTACTAATATATTACTCCAGAAAATATATCTGGTGCCTGCCTTTCAAAACTGGACTCTCAGAAACCAATAAAGAGCCCTAACTACCCTTCAGTGGTGAAGAGGAAGAACATATATACAATTGCTGATTCTTACCCAACACCAAATAATTGTGTTTCAACTGTTCTTGAACTATTGTCACCGACGGTGCCAAATCAATTGAACCTTATGAGGTGTCATCTAAATAGATGCCTTAATCGTTTTCCTTTCTTGAACCATTGTCACCGACGGCGCCAAATCAATTGAACCTTATGAGGTGTCATCTAAATCGAGACTTGCCAAACTGCGACACTTTGCCTCTTAGGCAGTCCTTTCTGTGCTTCCTTGCCTCAGCAGCAACCACAGCCCTGTTCAGTTGAGGTACTTGTTCGTGACAACCACCAGAATTGTTATCAGATGAATCATCTAGTTGCAGGGGTATAATCAAATCTGGTTCCACGGGTATATTTAAATCTGGAACAAGAAAACGATCTGCTGATGAATTTGTGGCCACTACTAAATCTTCTGTTCCAGAGTTATTCATGTTTATGTGGTGCGGGGGCAAAATATTTGCAATGCTTGAAGTCCCATCCATTACTTCATTTGCAATGCTTGAAGTCCCATCCATTACTTGAACCGACAGCGAATTCACATCAAGATTCTCAGAACACTCTAATTCAACATGTCCAAGTGGAGATTTTAATAGAGCAGGCCTTTTTGTTTCCTCTGCTAAATCAGAGGATATTTCTGAAGGAGCGGCTGGAGGTTTGGTCTCTCCCTTTTCACAACACACTGGTACCTGCAAAATTCAATAATGGATATCTTTTAGTCCGTTGACAGCATTGCAATCTCCATTTGTAGATTAGAAAAAGGCATAAATCTCTATTTGTAGATTAGAAAAAGCAATGAATTTCAATTTGTAAATTAGAAAAAGCAATGAATGAAACATAATGTATCTTCTACTTAACAACATTCAACAGGAACACACTGTCTTATAATGCCTGCAGATTAAAGTTACATCTATGGCTTTATATTATAGAGAACCCAAAGGGTACATGAGATTTTATAGCAAATCAAGATATTCTCTGAAAATTTCCTATCACTTTCTGATTTCGAATAGCACTCGAAGGGATAATTTTTCAAACCAACCACACTGACGACACCTAGAGGTTAGAACACTATACCACATAATTTATGACAAAGATGAAATTGCCTGTGGTTCATTGTCTGACTTAACTGCATCCCCTAATTTTTCAAACCAACCACACTGACAACACCTAGAGGTTAGAACACTATACTACATAATTTATGGCAAAGCTGAATTTGCCTGTGGTTCATTGTCTGACTTAACTGCATCCCCTACTTACAGACTATAAATTGGAGTTAATATCACCAGACATCAAAATTCATTGTTGCCAGTTCCTTGGGGCACAAGCACATTAAACTAGGTAGAATATGTATGAAATGGGCAAATATCTTATTTAAGGCTTCAAAATTCAGAGACCTTGCAATGAGAACCAATATTCCCAACAATAACATACGAGGATGCTTCTTGGTGACAGTTATCCATGCAAATGCTGGGCACTGCTGACTTTACATCAATAAGTTGTCTTCTTCTTACTATGCATTGTTCTGTCACAGCCATCTATGCAAATGCAGGACATTATGGGCTTCTGGTCGATAAGTCTTCTTATTGGTATGCAGTATGCATTGTTTCAGTCTACTCAGGACCTAGAGAGAACAATTTTAACTTGGAACCAAGTCAAGGCATCCTACATACCTGAAAATCATGCATGATAAGGGATATCCATTGCTGTATTAGATGAGGAGGTCAGGAATTACACAACACATATGATCTAGAGTAAGACACTACTTACCACAACAAATGCTTATATACCGTTTAGCACCTTTGTTATCCGTGTGCCACAACACATGATCTGGAGTAAGACATTGCTGACCACAACAAATGCTTATATACCCTTAGCACCTTTGTGATCCATGTGCCTTTTTACTAACAGTATGCTATATCTTGTTTTTTCAAATCAGATGGCTTCACTTCATGAACTTGATCATATGAACCACACATATTACTACATCCCTTAACGAAAATTTCTATCTTCGTAACTTCATTTTGATGGAAGAAGGGGAAAATGCAAAAAACGTCATCTTCAAAACATCAATGGCTTCAGTTTATTATCAAAAAAAAGAAATGTGTAATGCATTGGAAGAGAAGGATTAGTCACCTGTGCTTTAGATATTTCATATGCAACCCTCAATTTCTTTAATATTTCTGACCGCCGCACCTTTTCCTGGTTAAGAAAAGAAATCTTGTCAAACACACTTCCTTTGAGTTTGAAATCTCATAATAAAAATGTATAGAGCACAGGAAACAAACCTTCTTCAATTCCTCTTGTTCTAATGATAGTTCATTAACTTGCTCCTTCAACTCTGCAATTGTCTGCACATAGCATGTGTCTCATAATGTCACTGCTTGTCCAATGACTCTCATGTAACCCATAACATAAATTGTTTTAAATAAAAATAAATAAAAAATAATGCAGTTTGTTATGTTCATCCAAATATTTTCCAAAGAAAAGATTGTATAAAGATGAGTTGCATGAATACCTTTTTCTTTGTGCCCCTTCTATTTGATGGATTGTGCACTTTATCTCCAATTTCAACCTGAAACACAAAGCAAAATGTGTTCATCACAAAATGCAGAAAAAATCAAGTAGATAAGATTCCAATGAAGAAAAAATAAAGTTCAATATTTAAGTTAGCAATGCAATTTCAAAAGCATAGCAATTTAATTACAAAAACATTCATCCCCAAAAGGAAATGTCTTAACTATTAAAACTGATTTATATGTCCTATCTATCTTTGAAAGAGAAAAGCCAATGTGCATATAGATGATTCATACAGATATTCCATAGAGGAATGCATAACAAAATATCCACGACATATGTTCAACACTACAAAGAGAACTATGGGATAAGAACTATTCAGCCTAACTGTGGCATCTACAGGACATCATGAACCTAACCATGTGGAAAACTTACATATATATGGCCATGTAAAGGTTCACAATTCCTAGGAAGTCAACATCAACTCTTGATCAAGGATTTATCATTTACAGACATGACATATATATGTTTGCTATAATTGCCAATAGGAAGTAATATAAGAATTTCATGAGAACATGGATAAGTGTCAAAATCATTTCAAAGTTTTACCATTGCTTGTTTGAAACAGAGAACATTTCCCATGGAGACAGTTTGCTGTTTATTTGTGAAAAAAAAAATTTCACTTCCAACTAGGGCAGACTGCAGCTTGGACTTTGTCAAATGGTAATAGAATGGTATGGGGAATCTACACTACTAAAAATGTAAATTTTAGAGACTTGTATACATGCACGATATACAACATTTTCACCAAACATTGTGAAGTTGATATCTATAACATTTGCACCAGAAATTTATGTGTGAAATTGAATTTGTTGTGTTTGTAGCTCTAGTTAAATATTTTCTTCTTTGGTAATCTCTTTAGGTGAAATTGTGCTTATATTAAATAAAATTTTCTCTCTCTAATTTTTTGGATAAAATTGGACTCAGGTCTCATTTGATTAATCTCGATCTCATAAAATTCATGCAATATTGGTTTGACACTAGCTATGACAAATCAGATTTTGTTGCAAACAGCTTTCCTATTATACCATAAATTTGAGCCAACATGGTAGGGCTTTGCCCTCTTTTGAAAGCACACAGGTGGATTAATGGATTTTTACCATGCACTACAGCATTTGATCAACTACTTTTTCCATCTCTCCTCATGACTGTAATTGCCCCTATAAAATCAAACTTCGCTATCATCCCCTATATTTGAGACAACATTGTTGGACTTGCCCTCTTTTTACAACACAGAGAAGTATTAACGGAATGATAGATACTTAGTAATTATTAGCTACTTTTTCCATCTCCCCTCATTATTCTAATTGGTTGGATAGAATCAAACCCAGGTTTTGTTTGATTGACCTCAAATCTCATTGAAGTCCATGAGAGACTAATTTGACATTGTTCATGTATCACTGATTTGACATTGGTTGTGACATTTCAGTTTTTTTTGCTTCAAAAGACCTTCCCATTATCCCAGCAGTTTTAGCCAACATGGTAGGGCTTGCCCTCTTTTCATGGAATAGAGTGATGGATTAATGAGTTTTACTCTTGACCCTAGTTTTCAACCAACTACTCTCCTAACAATTTGAAACTAATAAGGTTCACATTTATATTTAACAAAGAATGCTCAAGTCTGTAACAACTCAGCAATATGGTTCACATTTATCTTTGATAGAGGTTGTTGAAGTTTGTAAACCCTAACCACTTACATAAATCATAGAAATTGCAAGGTGAATAGAACGTTAAGCCAAAAACAGAATGGAGAAGGAGGTCTACAGGGTTAGATGACTTGGAATGCCAACCCCACCACACTATGTAGACAGTAGCACAATGCAAGTACCAATGAGCACCAGCTGAGCCAACATTGCTCAAAACATCAATTCCCATACCCATGCATAGGTTGAACGAAGTATTGAGGGTATTAACATTGGGCGAAGTGCAATTCTCACCCTCATGCAAATTGGGGCCCACAGCACTGAGTGTTTCTATGACATAAATGGAGCTATAGTCCACACAATTAAATTTGAGCCAACAGAGTAGGATTGACCCTACCCTACCTTAAGGTGGATTAATCAGTTTTTCGATCAGCTATTATCCCATAAATTTGAAACCTAGAAAAAACTATAAATAGGATTTCTATACATTAGTTTGCTGAAGTCCATAATGCCCAACTAATCTCATAAATAAGACAGAAATTGCAAAACAGATAGGAACTTAACTTCAATTTGGGAAAGTTAAGTAGGGTAGCTGGCTAGGAATGTCAACCCAAAATCACATAAAAGTCAGAGAAATTGCAGGGTGGAGAGGATGTTACGCCCAAATTAAATTGGGAAAGTCTGCAGGGTACATGACTATGAATGCCAATCGGACCATGCTGGGTAGACTGTAACATGATGTCAATGGCACTGAGAAAAGGACTAACTAGAAAATTTGCTGAAAAAGGACGAACTAGAAAATTTGCTGAAGCTCTCAATACCCTACTAGTTGAATGGGTAATTGTGGATAGCGCTGTAAGATGAGATCAAAGGGGTCTGCAAGTGCAATCCTGGACATTATGGAAACTGGGCCCCATAGCACCGGTGGGTCCCACGCGGTATATATGGTAATGTAATGTAACTCGAGGTGGGACAAGACCAGCAAGCTAACAGAATTCTAATCGTAGCGACCCCCATCGAAACGTGTGCCAATTCCAAACACAAACCCAATCCCCGAGCAGAGAAAACCGCCGGAGACGACGGCGACTGACACCCAATACGCGCACACATACATCGTCGTTAAAAATAAAGGGGTCGTAAGCACACCGCAATACTCGTGGAGACTGACATGCAGAGGTCGGGAGTTCGAGTCCCGGGACAGCATGCAAAGCACGGCCACCGAAAAAAGAAATAATATTCAAAGGACTGAGATAGGACAAAAGGACAGACTTCAGACTTTCATTTTAGGCATGCCGGAAAAAGCCATCAAACCACGCGGCCAGTTAACCGCGGTCAACTGCTAACCAGAACGAAAAAGATCAGACAACCAACCACCCAGCAAAACCCTTAGGAAAACAAGCGAGAAAGAAAACCAAATAAAATAAAAACGCCACCAACCTTTAATGCCGGCCATTGCCCCTGCGGGGGGTCGCATGGAGGAGCAGCAGGTGGAGCGGCGGGGCCTGGCAGGCAGAGCTCCGTTTGAGTGGCGGTGTCAGACTTGTCACCAGAGCCAGCGCCGGCGCCGCTGGTACTCCCGGAGCCCCTCTCCGTCCCGTTCCACGACAGTGGTGTCGTGGGGCTCCAGTCCTTCTTCTTACCATCCTCTGTTTCCCTGTTCTTCCTCGTCTCATTATCTTCAGCCCCTGCCAGCCGGATCCTCATCCTCAGCTTCCTCGGCCTGACGCCCTCTTCTGCTTCTTCTTCTTCATTTGGTTTCTTTACTTCGTCATCGCAATTGGAATCCTCCCGTCCTGCAATCTGCCTGGAGCGTTTCTTCTTGGAGCCCCACGGCGGAAACTCCCACATATCTCGCCCTGTATGCGACAATTCCAGCAGCCCTGTTAATGCCACAAATTCCAGGGCACTGAACTCGTCCTCCTCCACCCATTCTCGGCCACAGGGATCCATGGCCGGTTCTTGCATACCGGGGCCTGTGATCTGCAGAAAACAAAAGAAAACAAAACAACCTCCGCGCGCGGTGGAGGGATTGAACAAATAACAACACAGCTCTGCTCTGGTTTGCAAGCTGCAAACCAAGAAACCAAACCAAAAAAACAAAAAAAAACCCGCAGTTGTTCTCCCTCGCCCGCTCTCGGATCGAATGAATTCAGTGATCACTGCCCATCACCTTCCTCCGGTCTTTGTCTTCGCTGCGGGTAGTGCTTGCTTTTATGGCCAACGCCAACATCGAGGACAGTTCCCCTGCCACGTGTCGTCCTCAGAGCTGTCCACTAGACTTAGGGCTAGCCAAGACAAACAGACACTCCCCGGCCACCCCCAGCTTCGATTTGTGGATAGCCCACACCCTCCTTCCCTTTTGCCAGGTCAACCACCTTCCCGCCTGGCAACGCCACGTCCCGATCCCCAGGAGCCTCACTCCGCCTGCCACGTAACGACCCTCTCCCCCTTCACTCCAGTTGCTTTACCCTTTCTCTATTTTTTTACTCTTTTTTACCTCCGAGATAAATTAAGAGCGTCGTGTGGGGTCCATGCTACACTGGGACATTCTGATCTGCTAGTGGAGTATTACGCAAGGTTACAACTGGAAGGAATTCATGCGCCCCCGTGTTTTTCTATTTTTAATATGGAGAAAGGAAATTTTTGTTTTCTTTTGGGGGCTAATTAAAAGTAATTATTTTTATGCATGTTGAACGTGATAGGGTTATATTTTCCCCAATTGTGGGGGACATTTCAAGATGTCAAAACCTAAGTCGGCGGTTGTATCATTGAGGATTTCGTAGTTGGTAAATGTGCGACGATATTCTTTTTCATTAGGGTTTTATTTCTCTGAGTTTTTTTTGTGGTTCATAAATATTTTTTTATTTTAATTTAACAATAAATTGTAGTATTTTTTAAGTGATACTTGTAACGTTTTTCCGAGTGACACTTGTTGATTTGAAATCTCGATAAAAAAATTTGTTAATTTGAAATGTCAATAAAAAAATTCACTAGCTCGAAATTAAAATGCCACTATTTTGGAAACTAAAATGTCACTATTTTGGAAATGTTGGATCAAAATTACTCCTTTCACAAAAACCATATTAAAAAATATATTTTAAATGTATTTCTAGTGTAAAAATCATTCTAAAGAGTATATTTGTTAGATGTATTTGGTTTATTTTGGTGAATTTTATAGGTGAATAAGGTATATGAAATTTGGTGGATATAATAATATACAAATTACTAAAGTTGAAAAGAATGATGATGATAATGTAATTAACTAATGAGTTCCACAAATTTTAATGAGTTTGTTTAAGAGTTATCATTTTAAAATAATTTATTTTTTAATTATTGGAATTTAACGATATGGATGACATTTTCGTCAACATTAAATTTTAATCGAATTTTGACGACATAGATAGTATTTTCGTCAACACTGAATTTTAATCGAATTTTGACGACATAGATAGCATTTTTGTCGACACTAAATGTTAATCGAATTTTGCCGACACAGATAGCATTTTCATCAACACTAAATGTTAATCGAATTTTGCCGACACAGATAGCATTTTCGTCAACACTAAATTTTAATCGAATTTTGACAATTTGAGTCGATTTAGAATTGAGCAAAATCCATAAGAACATCACTCTATCATACATGAATCTAGGATTGTAGTGAAACTATGTTCACATATGGAATTTTCTTAAGATCCTTATTAGATTTTGTGGTTGATAAGCATTGTTTTTATTAAGGTTTCAATCTAACAATAAGTTGTAGTATTTATTTTTATTATAAGGATGAGTGATATTTGCTAACTTGAAATGTCAATTAAAAAAAATTGCTAACTTGAAACCAAATGGTTAGTGTTTTGGAAATGTCAGATCAAAATTACTCTCTTCTCACAAAAACTTTCACTCTAAAAGTTTCATTTTTATTATAATAAAATTTAAAATAGCATTTAAAAATATTTATGGATAAATAATTAATATTATATTTTAAAAGTATTTAAATTGTAAAAATAATTCTAAATGGTATATATGTTAGATGTATTTGGTTTATTTTGGTGAACTTTATAGATGAAAGAGGTATATGAAATTTGGTGGATATAATAATATAAAAATTAGTAAAGTTGAGAGTAATGACGATGATAATGTAATGAGTTCCACAAATTTTAGTAAGATTGTTTGGGAGTTATAATTTTAAAATAATTTATTTTTTAATGATTAGGATTTGACGATATAGATAGCATTTTTGTCAATACTAAATTTTAATCAAATTTTGGCAATTTGAGTCAATTTAGAATTGAGCGAAATCCATAAGAGCATCAATCTATCATACATGAATCTATAATTGTAATAAAACTATGTTCACATATGAAATTTTCTTAAGATCCTTATTAGATTTGTAATTAAAAAAAAAAAAAAAAAAAAAAAATCTATATACTACAAAATTAACATAGTTTAACTTACATGAAACTCGACTTAAAATTAAGTCTATGAAAATGCTTATAATATATGAGGAGATAAGCTCATGAAATTCTAACCAAATAATCATTCTTTCCTATCAAATTAAAACATTTAAAATACAAAGCATTTTTGTTACTTTTGAATATAAATACATTGTGAATGATGTGAAAAGTAGACATAAGAGTAAAACACTTTCACATTCTATATGTGAAATGTAAGAGTGCAAAATACAAATTATTAAAATAAAAAAGCTCCACACATCTTATAAAAATGTTGAAATGTGATTTTTCAAATAAAAATATTTATATTAAATTTTTAATTTTATATATATATATATATTAAAAAAATATATTTTAAATAATATTTGATGCTTTTATTAAAAATAAATAATAAATAAAAAAACACATTTTTAAAGAGTAATGGTCCGGAAATGCATTAATGCATGGATTCTTAAAAAGAAAACCACATATTGTGGCCTTTCAAAAGATACATCTCGTCAATTTGGTCAACTAGGTATAAAAGGCGATGTTAATTTGCATGTCTTTATACACTCTATGTTGAAGAGATTATTTCAAATTAAGAACAACATTTAAATATTAAATCATTAGATTATTTCAAATTAAGAACAACATTTAAATATTAAATCATTAAATAATTTTATAGAAGAAATGACTTAACTTCAGTTATCGGAATATCAATATTTTTAATTATATTTTATTTTATAAAGAATTAATTGGAATTGGAATATTTATTATAATAAATAATTATAATTTAATTTTAAGGTGGTATTTTAATTAATATTAAATTAATAAAAAATTGTGTAGAATATGTAATTTTTTATATATAAAGAATTTTCTTTTTAATTTATGAAGGTGTATATATTTTCTCTTTTTATTTGAATTTATCGGTTTTATGGAGATATATATGTTCTTGATTATTAAAGTCACTTAAATTTTATAGCATAATTAAGAATAGCTTTGGATATTAATGATAAAATTAATGGAAACAACATGCAAAGAAACTGCATATTGTTGAATGACATGATATATACCTAAATGAAAAGCATAAGTCAATATTTTTATTTTCTCTGTACTTAATGGTAATAGTTTTAATATTATAGCCTTGAGGATTAGTTGAATTGGTCGAGTCCCGATTGTTAAAGCATCTTTGCTATTGGGAGGTAATGATTTCAATTGTCTCGACACTCTCAGGGTTAGGCTCCATGGTTGAGCCGACATGAAGTGATCCCTTCGGATGGATCTGTCTAATACAAATATTCCATGGACGTAGCAGTCGTCGATTTTCAGGACTCGTGAACCTCATTAAAAATAAAAGAGTTAAAAATTTGTAATATTGTAACAAAAAGTGAAGGGTTTTATGAAAGATATTACGAGAAAGAGAATATTGTCTTCTCCTTTCGAATTCATATCTCACTCATAACATGTTTATATTTTGTGATTCTATTATTGATTGGGTCTTTTTGTGAGTCAATTATTATTGAGGCTAATAAGGTATCAACAATTTTAACTTCACTTGAGAACTTGAAGATACAACAAATTATATTCTCAAAAATAAAATTAAAAACAAATCCAAATTTTATATAATTATTTTAAATATAGTAAAAATTGCTCACTTTTTCTATATAATAATATAAAAATTAACAATTATTATTGCACCAAAAGCACTCTCCAACCCAATAAGGTAGAGATGTTGTAATGTAATGTCTTATAAACATTTTGACTTAGTCAAAATAAAATAAAATAAAATAATTAATCATTAATAGTTATCATTATTAATAAACATTTTGATGAGGTAAAATTACTATATATATATATATATATATTAAACCAGTCTAATTGAAAGAATAAAAATTCTGCCTCTTGTTGCATCCTGCTGCTCTGCACGCAGCTTGAGCCTGGGTTGCTGCCCTCTCGGCCGTCCTTGCACCGATCCTGGGCCTCACGCCCTTAGGGACTCACAGATCTTCTTGGATCCGCTCTTTACCTTTCTGCTCCAGCCTCAGATCGCCCAACTGGCTCTTCGTTCAGCCTCCCCTTTCTGGATCTGCTTGGATCCGCCCCCCCTATTTGTTCTTGCCTCAGGGCCTCAATCTGCTGGATCTGATTGGATCCATTCCAACTTTTCTTCGGCTCTGAGTTGCTATGCCTCCTGCTGTTGCATAGTGCAGATTGGGTTTGTTGCAACTGACCAGATCTGCTCGCCTCTTGACCATGGAGACCCAGGGCTCACCCCTCGCCCCTTCATAATCTTCTCCCCCTGACGCTGAAGCTGCCTTCTCTTCTTTGCTAGCTTCTTTGCCTAAGAAGAAGAATTATGAAGCTGCCAAATTTGTCAAAAATCTTGCTAATGTTCTAGAGGTAAACCTTCCTCCTGAGGGCCCGATCCAGGTCTCTTTTTCCCTGGCAGATCAAGCTCTGGTGGGTCAATTCACGGGTCTTTGGCCCTCGCCAAAATCAACGGAGAACTAGGTTGTCAAGAACTGGATCCCGCTAATTAAGAACAAAGTCACTTCATACTTCCTGGGAAGAGGCTACTTCCTGTTTAAGTTCAAAACTAAGGAGGACAAAGACTTGATCTTCAGGAATGGGCCCTATTTCATGGGACCCCAGGGTCTCTATCTCAACAAATGGACCCCTGACTTCGATCCTGCCATGGATGTCCCGACGGCAGTCCCTTCTTGGGTTCGGCTTCCAAATCTCCCAGTGCACTGCTAGAACTAGGATTCCCTTAAACATATAGGCAATGCCTTGGGAAAGTTCATTGACAGAGCAAACAACAATGACCAGTATGACTGCGCTCGAATATGTGTCGAGGTAGACTTAGAGGTGGGACTTCCGGAGGCTATCAAAATAAATGTTGGTAGTTGGACGCATGTGCAAGTGCTGGATTACAGGCAACTCCCTTTCAAATGCCGTAAATGTCATATTTACGGACATTTTGCTAGAGGGTGTCTGAACAAAGGGGAAGCAGAGAAAGGGAAGGACGACGGTTGGAATCAAGTTAAGAGGCCAAATACCTCTCACAAGAAATCTGGGGCCCCAAATGGCCAAGGCCACCAGCTTGCCTCCACCCAAAATAGACCTCCACCAAAAAGTCAAGAAAACAGGTATGATATCTTAAGCTCTGTAGAAGAGGTTCCACGGGAAGAGGATAAGCAAGATAAAACCTCAGAATAAAGGACCTCAGCAGGATCAAGACCTGAAGAAAGTGCTACAGCAAGAAATAAGGAAAAACAAACAGAAGCCTCCGAGGAGGAACAAGACTCGGAGGAGTCAGAGGAGGAAGGAGAAATAGGAGATACGCAGACATCAGTCAGAAGATCTTCAAGGGGCCGTAAATCTGCTAGGGAAAAGAGAGATCAGGAACCCTACAAAGACAAGCTTTAGGGTAGTCAGCCCACTTTGGAGAAACTCCTTGGAAAAAATCCAAAGATGTCGAAAAACCAAGCACAGGGCTCCAAGGGGGCCCATCATCATAAAAATAAATGATGAAGATTGTCTCCTGGAATTGCAGAGGAATGGGGAGTAAAGTGAAAGAAGAAGCAACGAGAAGCCTTATAAGAAGAGAAGCCCCAGATATTCTTCTGATTCAGGAGACCAAAATGGAGGGCAATGAGTTTCTCCAAACCAGTAAAAAATTTTAGAAGGGAGGCAGAGGTCAAGCAGTTTCAGCACGGGGAGCCTCTGGGGGGCTGGGCTCTCTCTGGAATTCTTCCAAGTATATGTTGGTCACAGAGATCCATAATACCCACTGGTTGTTCCTGAAGTTACAACCTGTGGACTTGAGGGAGACATTCTGTCTTTTTAATGTCTATGTCCCAGCAAATATAGGGGAGAAAAGGGATTTTTGGGACTCCATCAGACAATTGTCGAAGTCAGAAAATTTGGAAAACATCATTGTTGCAGGAGATTTAAATCTTACTCTGCGCATGGAGGAAAAGCGAGGAGGCACTATCATAAGGGATCCAACAAGGGAGTGGGTGGAGGATCTCATGCAGGACTGGGATCTACTCGATATCTCTCCAGAAAATGGTAAGTACACCTGGTCCAATAAGAGAATAGGTCCCGGCCATATTGCTGCTAGACTTGATAGATGTTTGGTGCAGAGCTCTTTCCTTTTGCTGGGCTTAGAATCCAGAATGCATATCCTTCCATGCAATGTTTCAGATCATAAGCCTATTATGCTTGAGATTCTGGATCACAAGGATCTAGGCCCTATTCCTTTCAGATTTAATCCACTCTGGGTCAAGGAACCTGAGTTTCTAAATTTGGTTCAGGACAGTTGGAAATCGCCGGTGAAGGGTTCACCTTTCTTCATCTGGGAAGAAAATCTTAGAAGACTGAAAGCTGTTCTCAAATCTTGGGCCAAGTCCCTCCCCAACCCTGTAAAAGAGAGAAAGCAGGCCCAAGACAGACTTGCCCAGCATCATGCCCAAAGTGAAGATGTAGAAATCACTAAAGAAGTGTTAGATAAGGAAGTCGAGCTACAACAAATTTTCCATAAAGCTTGCCTTTCGGAGGAAGAGCATTGGAGACAAAAGTCTAGGAGCTTATGGCTTAAAGCGGGAGACATAAACTCTGCCTTCTTCCACAAACAAGCTCAAGCTAGAAAGAGCTTCAACTCTATTGCATAAATCAAGGAAGGAAACTCGTCTCACAAAGATTTTGGAAGCATCAAGAAAGCAGCTTTCAATCACTTCAAAAATATGTACAATGAAGAAGGAGTGACTGACCCAAACTCCAAATTCTTGGAGGCGGTTCCTTCTAAGATCTCCCCTTTAATGAATCAGCACCTTGAAGCTAAGATCACTATAAAAGAAATAAAATATGCTCTCACCGACATGGAGCCCGACAAAGCCCCAGGCCCGGATGGCTACACTGCGAGATTCCTCCAAACCTGTTGGCAGATAGTGGAGAAAGACCTCTACAAAATGATGTTGAAATCTCAAAATTGTCAGAAAATAGGGGGCAGCACTAACTCTGCCTTCCTTGCCCTCATTCCCAAGGAAAAGGGCAGAAAGTCATTCAATCAGTTCCGCCCCATCTCTCTTTGTAACATCGGATATAAATTAATCACAAAGGTGATCGCAAATAGACTAAAAGGCATCCTCCCCGACATCATTCCGAAGAATCAAGGCTGGTTTGTTCAGGGGAGACAGCTCGCTGACAATTTCATCCTAGTTCAAGAGGCGATTCATTCGAGTCAACAACGCAAAGAGAAAGGTATGGTAATTAAACTAGACTTGGCAAATGCTTTTGATCGTGTTAGACTTAGTTTTCTTTGGGAAGTCTTGCATAAATTTGGCTTTGGAATGAGCTTTATCAATTGGATTCGAGCTTGTATAGTCGATCCCTGGATCACTCCCTTGGTGAACGGGAGAGCTGTTGACTTTTTCAAAGCTTCAAGAGGGCTTAGGCAGGGTTGCCCCCTATCTCCGCTTCTCTTTGTCCTCCATGTTTCTGTCCTGAGTTTCTATCTAGACCAGAAACTGGTTGATCAAGAGATCCTGGGGCTCAACATTTCCAGGGGGGTTAAAAATGTAAATCACACACTGTTTGCTGATGATACCCTCTTGTTAGGGGCTGCCTCTATCCGTTCTGCCTTAAGGTTCAAGGAAGTTTTGGACGATTACAGTGAAGCTACAGGCAACAGTCTAAACAAAGGTAAATGAAAAGTCTTTTACTGGAATATCTTTGCCTCCATTCTCTCTGCCATCTCCAGAATTATTGGGTTTTTTGCCTCCCTCAGTTGGTCCTCTTTTACCTATCTAGGCCTTCCTATCTTCCGTAAATTGGCTTACAGCAGAGACTGGATCCCTCTGTTGGATAAATTCAAGGAAAAAATCCAAGCATGGGGATTCTCATGGTTAAATCTCGCCGGAAAAATTGTTCTCATCAAATCCGTTCTCAGTAGTCTCCCCATCTTTCAATTCTCTGTAATCCTAGCTCCTATTGGCATCATCAAGAAAATGGAAGCCTTCATACGCAAATTCTTCTGGAAAGGTGGCAATCACAATGACAGGAAAATCCCTTTGGTAAGCTGGTATAAAATTTGTAAGCCTCTGAATGAAGGAGGCCTAAATTTCAAAGATCTCAGTCTCCAAAATACAGCCATGGGAGCCAAGATTTTCTGTAGAATCATTGGTCCTCACCCAGGCTGGGTGCAAAGAGCCTTATGGAGGAAGTACTTCACGGGGACGCGGAAAATATGTCTGGACAATCCATTGCCCACCATTGGATCGCAACTTGTTAAACTCTGTCACAAAGCAGCTCCTTTAATTAAACACAGAGCGTACTGGATACCTGGCAATGGTAAAGAAGTCAAGATATGGGATGACAACATCATGATGCATCCCCCACTGTCGAGCTTCAGTTCACTGCAAGCGCTACGATCGTGGTTGGACAGAGCTGGCTACGTTACACTATGGGACATTTCGCTGTGGGCTGGCAGCAATTGGCTGCATTGGAACCTACCGCCTATTCCCCTTGAGCTGAATCAAGAATGCAATCTATTCCTCACGTTGTTGAATGGTAAGGCGCCTCTGCGCGTTGGGAGGAAGGACGCTCGTGGTTTGGGGGCCGCCCCAGGGTTGTACACAGTAGCGCAGGGGTACAAAAATCTACAAGAGCATCCACACGTCCCTCTAGACCCTGCTGTGTGGAAGGGTCTTTAGAAATACAAGACCGTGCCAAAGGTGGATTCCTTTTGCTCACTGTTATGCCACAAAGGAATTCTTACAGAAGATAGGTTGAAGAACGAAAGCTTTCAAGGTCCCTCACGCTGCCATTTGTGCTGTGAAAGTGAAGAAAACGCTCAGCACATTATGTTAGACTGCAAATACTCAAAATAAATCTGGCAGAATCTCTTGAGCCATTGGAAAAGAGTTTTCACCTTACCATTAACTATCTCTGATTTATTTGCAAACTGGCGAAACTTCTATCCAAAATCGCTCCCAAAAAACGAAAGTTTTAACGCTGCATGGCTCTCCTTGCCAAATTTTATTTGCTGGCAAATTTGGCTTGAGAGAAATAGAAGAGTCTTCAGAGATGAAAGCTTAAAACCACAGTTCACCATCATCAAAATAAAAAGCCTATGGAAAGAAAGTCTGGGTGAGCACTTGTCAAACTCGAATCTAAGTAAGCACGACTTAGACTGGGGCGCTTCGTTGGATCTCCAATTCTCTGGAGAAACAAGGCATCATAAAGATACAAAAGAGTGGAAATTCAGAGGGAAGGAGAATGAACTATCTGATTTTCTCATCAGGCAATCCAGATTCATTCTGTTCTTCAATGGGGTAGCGAAAGGTAACCCCGGATTGGCTAGGGCGGAGGAATTATACAGAACAAGGAGGGAAGAATTGTGACTAAGTTCGCTTGGGGATTAGGGCATTTCACCAGCATCCAAGTTGAAGCCTTGGCACTTTTGCAAGGTCTCAAAGAAGCCAAGGCCATTGGCCTAACAGATGTAAATATTATAGGAGACTCTCAGTCCATTATTAAAGTCTTATTGGAGGATTACTCTCCTACAGATCTTAGATTGGCAAGAGTGGTCTCAAGAATCAGAATTATGGTGAAATCTCTTAAGATTGCAAATTTCCTTCATGTTTTGAGGGGGAATAATAAAGAAGCTGACCTGGAAGCCAACATAGCGGTGCCACTTCCTGCTGGCTCTCTCTTGAAAGACGGAATTGAGGAGTGGGATTCCATACCATAAAATTGATTCATGTTTTACTGCATTATACTAAAACAATTTGTTTGTATATTCAAGATAGGAAAAATAATGGAGATAGATTCTCTAGTTTCGAGTAAGAAACATGGGTTTCCAAATTTTGGGGCCTATGAACAGCTAGTGGAAGAAAGTCCAAGGGCTTTGCCCGACTTATTGTAACTGGTGAAAGGCATTTTGGCCAAATATCTAATATAAATCCATACCCGTTTTTGTAAAAATAAATAAATAATTAAACCAGTCTATATTTTTTTTAACTCTCGATCTACCATGTGTCAAGAGGGATCAAATATTTTTTTATTTTAAAAGAGGTTTGTATCTCAAGAGATTTGATCCTTCTTGACACTTGGTAGATCGAGAGTTAAGATGGATCTAAACTAATTAAATATATTAATAAGTTTTGTATTAATAAAATGCTTGTTTCATACTAAAATACATAACAAGTAATCATACTTATATAATAAAAATTTAACCATATAATGAAGTTTATATAAATATAAAAAAAAATTGAAAACACTATTTTGTGACGATTTAAACATACTTATTGAAAAAACCACCACATCACAAATTAATCATATTAAAAAATTATCTAACAAAAGGGGTGGTGGGATAAGTGTAATATATTATTCTGAAGGAAAAAGAGAAATTTTGTACTTTTGAAATTTGGGTTCAGCCTAAAAAAAAATCAAGTAGAAGCCTATAACTTTTATCAAGGCCTACTCCAAGCACTATTATTGAAAACCGCTAAGTTATTGTAATATGGGGAACTTCTCTCCTCTTTTTTTTTACCAAAAGGCTCCTCCCCTGATAATTTGGAAATGGAGTTCTTTGCAAGAATAAGAGGGTTGCTTCATAAATTTAAACAATACCTTCATTGTTTGCATGAATCCTTTGTCGAAGTGTACGAAAAAGGACCACTTTAGCTACGCATAACTAATAGCCTAACAACAAAAGTGAGTTTGCCAATATCTTCGAATCTACTTGAGTTAGTTAATCGAAAAAAGAGGCTGTAAACACCCCGAGATCTATGCATGAAAAGACATTAAGCAGTAAAAACAAAGGTTTGCTCCATATACCAATAGACAAGACAAGAACAATTTTTGAAAGAATTTTTGTATTAATTGGGCACCTCGGAGGAAAACAAGAAGGCGTATCCAATTCTCCTCAGTGGGATGGGTTCTTGGAAGTCCTCAGCACTTCAGATCTAAGATTTCTCTCTCTTGTTGGTGTAGAAAACCCAATGCAAAAAATGGAGCTCAATGGGAGCTCACACAGCAAATGATGGAAAAATGGGACCAAGTGTATAGATCCAGAGCGATCTAATAGGCAACAAAAGGTGAAGAATGGTAGGAAAAACCCTCCTATTTATAACAAAATATTGGGTCATTCTAGATCTTGGTGCATGGGTTAACCAGACCTAGATCCACTTTTTATGGAATATTTTATTATATTTGTTGGAGGGAAAAGGTATTTGACTTGGGTCAAATCCCTTAATTTGTCAAAAATAAATAAATAAATGATTTATTTATCTTTTTAAGGAAACGGTTAGAAGATAATCAAATAAATAATGATTTATTTAATTATTTAAGGAAGTGGTTGAAAGATAATTAAATAAATAATGATTTATTTAATTATTTGTGGGTGATTTGGTCATATTTAACAAGGAATATTATCTAAATAATATTTAAATAATTATTCCCAGAAAATAATAAGATAAATAAAGGTTTATCTAATTAATTTCTTTGTTTTTGGGTTAAACATGACTGGGAATAATAATTAAATTATGGTTTAATTAAGTATTCCATGAGGAAAATCAAACAAATATAGGTTTGTTTAATATTTCCTTTTGGGGTTTCCTGTTTAGACCATAAACAACCTAATAAATGTGGTTTATTAAGTTATTTAACATAGTGAAGGCAATTTTACTTAGGTAAAATTGGTCTTACATGGTGTACTTGGGTCCATCTAATGATAATAGGTTAGATGACCAAAAAATGGTGTAACAGATTGCCCCCCAGCGTGCGAGTGTCAGGAGAAAATCGTATGACCGAAGTACGTTGTAAGAACTCAATCACTACACAACAAAAGGGAAGTCAGAGAGAGAAATGCAAGGCACATAGTGTGCTGACGAACTAGACCCTGAGGAGACGAGACTCACAGGTGCAACAAGTCTCTTTTTATGAGAGGGTACCTGTGCTGAAGGCATACCTATGCCCGCTGAGACAAAGTACAAAAGAATAGTGTGTCTAGTAAACAAGGGACCGAACCATAAGTACAACCGACATAAACATGAGCCAGATAGAAATACAATGAAGGATCCCACATACATACTGTGATTGGGATAAAATATAGGACTTATACAATAATATCTGAGTACATGAAATACAAATACAACCCCAATTCCCCCTGAAAATGGGAAGGGCTCACAAAATCTGACTGATACATGCAAATCAAAGAGGTGCTGCAAGTGGCTAAGGCCAACATCATCAAATATCTGGAGCTGCATCGAAGGCTGCAAGGAGGAGGTCATTCGGGCATGTGGGGGGCTACCTGCAGGGCCACCCCCTCATGAGGGTTGAGACATCGCACACACACCCGAGAATCATCAAGAGCCACTGCTGTATCACTGAACCATCAAGTATACGGATCTTGGTCATGCTGAAAGGAGCTGGAGTGGAGAAACAAACAAGTCAAAGGGAAATGAGAGATCCCTTTGCCTGATCCGAGGCACCGAACAAGAGTGGAAGCTGGAACCAAGGTACACTGCCCTCTAGACCTGTCTTCTGGAATGAAGGAGCCGATGTTGACAGAAGGAGGTCTGCCATAGGTGAGGCAATGAGAGATCCTCAACTACACACGAGAGAAAATAGTAGAGCGATGGATACACTAAACACTAATGATGATAAGTGGGAAGTGAAAGGACTGTATAGCGAATGGACGACTTCCCTTGTTAGAGCTTTTAGGGCATGTAGAATGACATGCGCAGCGACTGACACAATATCATAAGGGATAGGGGACAGTGGGACTAAAGGTCATAATGTGCGACACAAGAGAGAGACCAAGCAATGAAGGATGGAGGGCTATAGCGGGGTACAAAGGGACTCGGGATAGACTCTATGAATGCGATGATGACTCAACTTGGATGCTCTAAACAAGGGCGACTCGATGGTGCTGCCACACAGTAAAGGCCCAATGGGGGACCATGAAAACATGAGTACAAGATGGTAACTCATGACAAAAATCGACACGAACAAAGACAAGTAAGGAGGCAAAATGGTGCCCTAAGTACAAGTGTCGTAAGTGAGGAAATTCGATTTTAAGGAGGGGTGAAGTGACCCTTCTTGGAAAAAATGTGTCCTGGTGAAGTATCAAATCACAAAAAACTAATAGATACCCATTTGAGGGCTCCTGCGGAGAGTTTAACAAAGGGTAAACGAAGTGAGCAAACCGAGCTACGATATGATCGCAGAGTAATGAAGAAGAACGCGAGTTCTCTTTTAATAAGGCAGTTTTCCCAAATTCACTCATTTGCTATTGTTGCTGTGGTGAATGTAGAGAGGAGAGAAGGCCCTAAATCTTGCGGCGAGCGTAGCGGACAAACCGACCATTGGAATTGAGATCCGTCAGTTGCAGGTAAGAGGCCTAACCTTACTCTTTCATTTTGATGGATTGAAAGTTCAGTTTAGGGGCCAAAATCTCAGAAACAAACCCTCCTTCATCTCTACGGCTGGGTCGCACTTTTTGGGCCAAAAAGTGCGACCTGGGAAGCAAGTTTCAGGGCAAAAAGTGCGACCTGTCCCAGAATTGGGCAGAAAACTGCGACCTGGGAGATGAGGGGGTTTTAGTGTTGTTTTATGGCTGAGAGTTGGGTTTTTGTTTTTGGTTATGGTATTCCCTATCTGTATGCTGACAAATATGATGTTTTTTGTGTGTGCAGGCGTATTTACGGTTAACCGGGAGAGAGAGAGACTCGGGTGCACATTATGGGCAAGAGATCTGTGCGACTTCCAGTGTCCGTCGTGTGTTGGCCAGATTTGGGGTTCTGAAGTTTTTGGAGAACCCTTTCATGAGAGCTGGAGAGCTATGTTCCCATTACTTGCCATCGATCCGTAGCATGAGGCCCGTAGTGCAAAGGCTGTGATCGAACCGATGCCTCCGTATTTGTATTTCGGACGCCCGGCCTCCCACCACTGGGGATGGTGGGAAACACGCAACCAGTATTACAGCGGGGGCGGCATATCATGGAGTTTGTGGAACGACATTGTCGACCGGGTCTCCAAGTCAAGGGGACTCGGATACAGATCGGGGATCTAGAGAGGCTAGAGACCCGTGCAGTGGCTGCAGTTGTGCTGCATATCTTGGGCAACCAAGCGTTCCATCACATCACCGGGGGGCAGATGATGCTTGTAGAGAGGGTGTTGAGTGGGACCTACTATGGGTGGGCCCGAATGATGCTGGTGTCGTTAAAACGACAACAGCCGTTCGCAAGCCGGCAAGGAACCACGATTGCTCGGGGGAGGACTTGCTGGTACGCCTTTTTGAGAAGATTCGACCTTGCGCCCATACGCCTCTTCCGCATGGGGTCCCAGGAGAGCCCGTGATGCGCCTGGGGGCGGCCACCGTGTAGAGGGGGGGAGGGCGTCGGCGCAGTGTTGATGCCCAAGTTCTTTGCCCGCGGGATCGATGTCAAGAGCAATATGACGACTATCCCTATAGTGGGTTATTGCGAGATCCGAACCTCGCCACTCGGCCGGTCGGCATGGGGGCCCACATATGACAAATTGTTATTCTTGTATGGGCATGTTAAAGTTTTTGAATAGCAGATAGGGTACTGATTCATGTACTTTTGGGATGCATATATAGCTCCGGTAAAACCGGCCGGATATATGGGACAACCGGCAGCATCTGGAGCTGCAGGTCCGAGTGGATCGAGAGCAGCGCATAATGAGGATGCGGCTGCCCTATTGGAGGACATCCGCCGTAGATGCGAAAGGTTGCTGACTGGAGTATCAGAGCGCGGGTGGCAGGACTTAGACGACCAGTACATAGAGCCATGTATTGGTCTACCCTCGGAATGGCGAGGTGTCATGCGGCACATGGCGATGGCTGGTCAGGGGATGCATGATCTACAGGCTGCAGGGGTAGAGCCATTGGCTCGGGATCCGCCAGATAGTGATTAGGTGGGGGCATGTGGTGCCCCCTAGTGTGTATGTAGGGGCAGGTGGTGCCCCCAGTTTTGAGTTTTTTGTAACATGCTATGGGCATGTCATATGTATCAGAGTAGATGGACTCTAAACACATGTTTCTGCGACACATATTATGGATATGCATCATTTTTAATGATTATGAGTGTTATTGTCTTGTATTAAATGCGTGTGATAAATGCCAATCTAGAACATGGTTTGCAATACTATCTACATAGTGATTCTTTTCTCGAGGTACATGGTTGAAAGTGATGGTTTAAAATGCACGTATCAAGAGTTTCACTCGTAAATAGCGTCTAAACAGCACAGGGTTATGCACACGATAAACACCATTTAATTGCATGACAAGAAGTAGGGAATCCAAACGAACGTGCAGATGGAGGATGTGATGGAAGAGGGCATCGGCTAAGAGACCACGCACTGCATCATATTCGGCCTGATTGTTGGTGGCAGAACCAATGCAGACCCCATTGGAGAGAACAAGGGCATGCAAGGGGGTGAAAATGGCCCAACCTGCCGAGGCTAGATTCTGGGAGTAACGACTTGCACCATCGGCGTAACCGATAAAGGGTGTGGACGGGGAGTCCTGCGGAATGGTGTTACAAGACAACAAATGAGGGGAGGAGAGGTAATGACGACAGTGTGAGTGTACAGAAGACATCAAGCGGCAACTGCGGGAGGGAGTGCAAGGAGCAGGATGACTATGACTCATATACCAACTAGAGGGTGGTATATGAGGGCTATCGGAAGTATGGTGAGGACTCGGGCTGCGGAGGTCAACGGAGATACGGGTGGAGTGATCTCGTGTATGGGTAGAAAAGGGGTGGTCAGGCGACACAACAGGGGAGGATGTAGGGGGACTAGGCTCCAAGTGTCTCGCAGAGGAGGATAGGTAAAGAATGGTTGCAGTAGACTCTGTCATCTGAACATCAGGGGGGGAATGTCGATGGGAGCGGGGGGATCCTCAGGCTGACCTGAAGCATACTGCATGAGGATGGGAGAGGCGGATTGATTGTGTTCAACCTCATACTCTCGGACTACCTCTAAAGAGGCTCGGTAATGCGTCAGGTGAGGACAATGGTGGGAGTAATGGCCATGAACGCCGCACAAAGCACAGGGTTTTTTGGTGCGGAGAGTCTTGGGGTTCTTGGTTACAGACAAAGAAGGAATGGAGGCTTCAGGGACCATAGACTCGAGGAACACGACTTTAACCATGGGCTGAATACGGGGCAACTTGGGACAAGCATGGGTGGCATGACCGGTGACATCACACAAGGCACAAGGCTTTGCGGGCAGAGGAGGGGCCGGGTCAGTCGTGGTGGTCTTGTCTTTGGGTGCCCCCTTGCGGGCTTTGCCTTTCTTCCCGAGAGCCGTCACGACAGGAGAAGGGTCATGTGGAGGTGCTGGGGGCACAGTGGCAACAGAGGAAGCGAGGGGGACCAGTTGAACTGGTGTCAAAGCCATGTAGGGTTTGGGGTGACCAGGAGGGGTGGCGGCTGGGGGATCAAGGTACTAGACCGATATTCCCAAGGCCAGGTTAGGGAGAGAGAGGGTGGCCATGACGGGGACAGAATATACTCTGGGAGGGGGAGCCAGGAAAGGGATCTGCCCAGTAGGGTAATGACCAGGAGGGATGGCTCCGAGATGGTTAAGGCCAGGGGGAACTGATCCAAGAGGATAAAGGGGTTCAGGGATACCAGTTGTAGGGGGAGGGCCAGAAGGAGGAGGTATGGCTGGCTGAGATGAATGGCTAGGAGCGGGTTGCGGAGGGCGAGGGGGAGGTTGCTGACTAGCCGAAGCAGGCCGCTTAAGGGCAGCCTGAGACGATTGCATCATGCAAACATTCGATAAGCTGGGATCAGTGATAGGAGGAGGGGGGAGACCGGGAAAAGTTCCAAGCAGGGAGGAATCTTTGTAAACGCCGGGGGAGACACTGGTCAAGGAATCGACGGTTTGCTTGTTGGCTACAGAAGAGATAGTCGTCTCAGGTGAGGTCTGAGATTTTGGCTCATGATATGTCAACTGGTCAATGGTGACTATCTTTCCATTATGGGGGAAAGACATCTTGCGGAAAACCGCAGATGGGACAGCAGACATAGCATACGTGTAGCTTCGCCCCAATAGAATGTTGTAGTCTAGCGGGGCGTCTATGACTTCGACGTCAATGCAAACAGTCTTACCGGCGAGGGTGATAGGACAATTACGAAACAGGCCAATGGGCTGGGAGGCATGACCGTCCCACGCTCGAAGGGTGATCGTGGAAGGGGCCAGCTCGGGGGATCCGAGTTGCTTCCAAACTGAAGCGGACATCACGCAGGTGGATGCCCCCTCATCAATTATACACCGGGACACGTTGGCGTTCCGGATTTTGACGGGGATTTGGAAGGCGACAGAAGGAGGAAGAGGAGGATGGTCCGATTGAGTGGCGTCGAAAACAATCATTTGGTCATCAGCAGGATCTACAGCGCCCACGGTAGATAATAGAGCCTTATTTTGGGAAGGGCATGACTGGAGGAGTTCTAGTGTGGAAATGGCAGCAGGAGATTGCGCCAAATCATCTACTATGCTATATGAATGGGCAGCTCGACCGGAAGCAGCGTTTCGACGTAATGGTCCCTTAGGAATCTTGGTATGAACCTCAACTTTGGGTTGAGGGATATGTAAGGGGCCATTGGATGTCGAAAGAGGCTCTGTAGAACCTAAAGAAGGAGGCTCGGGGGCAGACTGAGCGGGAGGCTTGGGGTACTGGCGAGACCGAGTTTGAAGGTGAAGATCGATGGATGGGGATGGATCAGAGTTCATCATGAGGATCTGGTAATCAGAGGAACCAGAAATGGAAGGTGGAGTGGAGACCCGCCCGTCAGGTGGTTGGGTAGCCACGAATCCTTGCTAAGGGAAAGGATCAGTAAAAACAGCTGGTTGGGTAGTGGCCACATTAGGAGGAGAATGAGGGGAGGCGTGTTGTCTGTGCAATGTGGCTTGAGACTCCCACATCTGCCGCATCTGTGGTAAGAGGGGACAATCGTGGGTATAATGACCGTAAACACCGCAACACGAACAAGGTTTATTGGTGCGAAGAGGCTTGTCCGGCTTGGGCTGAGTGCCCTGTTGCTGGTTGGCAGTGTTAGGGTCAAAACCCTGGGGATTGGGTCCACGAGTACTAGGGGCAGATTGATTTGGATTACCTCTCCGCCTTCTTTGAGAAGAAGGGGGATTAGTCGCGCCCTGTTGTGCAAATACTTGCCTTGGAGGGGGCTGTAGGTGCTGGTGCTGGGGTTGAGGAGGCAAGGGAGGAGGAAGCGCATATGCTGGAGGAGCTGGCGCACCAGGCTGCGGATAAGGGTAATGGGTAGGTTGGGCAACATTGAGGTAAGCAGGAGGTTGGGAAAAAGGAGGAGGCATGCCGTATCCTGGATACATGCTACCAGGAGGGGGAAGAGTGCTAGAGGAGCTGGCCCCTCCGTGAGGGAGACCATAGCCCATAGGAGGTTGATCATATGGATGGGAAAGGGCTCCAACGATACCGTCGGCGGAATGAGATGCCCTCGGGGCGTTAGCGCCGCCGGGCCTGGGGAGGTCAGGAAGAACGGTATAAACATAACCAGACTGAGCATAGATCAGGTCATATTTCAAGGCTATTTGGAGGGCGGCTTCTTCGGTTTGAGGAAAATGGGAGGCGACATCTTTGCCAATGGGGGCTAAGAGAGAGTGAAGGAACTAGTCCATGTAGATCCGATCTTCGAAGGGGGGAGATCGACATAAGCTTCATCTTCGTCGCCATTCCTGAACATGGGTGGAAAGGCGGGTCGAAGATGTTTGCTTAAAGGAGGTCAAGAGCTCCGTACCGGTATCGTATCGGAGAGGGAGCTGGAAGTAAGATAAAAAGGCTTGGGCAATGGTCGCAAAGGTGGTATGGGAAGAGGTGGCTTGGTCTACATACCATTTAGAAGCTTCGCCGGTAAGCGTGCGTTGGAACAAACGAAGACGAATGGAGTCATCGGTAATGGAATTGGAGGAACACCACATGTGGAAAGATTGGACATGATTGGTTGGATCTTCTCCAGCAAGGCCTTCGAACTTAGGGATGTCGGAGGGGAGCTTGGTTGGCATAGCAGGCCAACCAACATTGTGGCGGATAGGGTCATTGATCAACTGATTGAAATCGGGGAGGCTGAGGCCTGCAATGTATGGCAGCAAGGGTATGGCCGAGGTAGTTCCTGTGGCGGTTCCGCTAGTAGTGGTTCCGGCATTAGGGCCTGGAGCACCGCTAACGTTAGGCCCTGGACCAGACATAGTGAAGGTGACAGGGGGAGAACCAGGAGGAGAAGGAGAACCCAATGAATCAGAAGAGGAGTCGGAGTGCGGACTCGGAGGAGCACTGGCTCGACGACGGCGGGACGGAGCAGGTCGATCGACCGGAAACTGAGGGTGAAGGCCAAGAAGTCTCCGGGAAAGGCGCCTTGGGGGCGCAATGATGACGGGAAGAAGGAAACCGACAAGGGTAGAAAGGGACAGAATCAAGTGAGGTCAAGGGCAGAAAAGGTGCAGTGACAATTGATTTTAGAGTCTTTTCCAGGCGGTGTTAACCAGGCACTTCTTCACTTAGGGTCAGTGTGTGGCGTGCGTTAATTTTAATTTTTAAACCCTTTCCGTTTTGAGAGCAAGAAAAAAGTGTGCTGCGTAACTGAAAATAAATCTACAGAGAATAGTGTATAATGCTGAAATAACAGAAAATTAACAGCTACTTGTGCATCTATCTAACCCAAGAAGGCGGGTCTCTAAAAAATAATCTAAAAAAAAAGGGAAAAATCTAGGCAAAACACACGGAAAAGAGGCCAATAGATCTAAGGTCAAAAGGCACAGGGATCTATAGGATAAAAGCTGCTGAAAAGAGGTGCAGATCACAGCCAAGAGACAGACGCAAGGTGGCTGGAAAAAGGGAGGAAATCAGCAAGAACCGGAAAGGAGAGGGAGGAGGTCCTAAAGAGAGGTCCAAACAAAACGACAAGAGGTGATTTGAAAGGAAGAGAGGTTGATTTAAAGGGATCTGAGGAGGAGGTTTCAGATTTGAAAAAGGGAAGGCTGAAACTCTGAAAAACAGACGGCTAAAACAGCTAAAACTCTTCCACAAAAAGTGGAGGGTACTAAAGCCCTAGGGGGCTAGGTTTCCACTTAGATGAGTAAAAAAAAATCAGAACTGGGTCAAAGCAGGCTGAGACAGAGGCTGGAAAACCCTGACAGAAGCTTTAGCAAAACCTAGAAAAATTGCAGAAAAACCACTGAAAAATTGGCAGGTCGCAGGTTTTGACCTGTTTTCAGTGCAAGTCGCAGAAAAGAGGCTGAAAAGTGCGACCTGGAGGTCCAGGTCGCACTTATTGGGCTGAAAAGTGCGACCTCCCGTTCCGGTTGTCTCGGCGGCGGATTTTCGGAAAAATTGCCGTCTCAGTTGCGGCTGGTATCGCTTACCTGCGCAATAGGGCCAGAAACACACGGAAGTTAAAAATTTTAATGTTTTAGGGTTTTAGGTGAGAAAAACAACATAAAAATAGGAAAAATAAACAGCTGAAAAGAAACCCTAGGGTCTGAAGTAGCTGGATATGCAGGAATATGAAAAACGACAGCGGTTGTAATTTAAAACCCGTGTGGAGTCGCCATTTGTTAGTATGAATCCTTTGTCGAAGTGTACGAAAAATGACCACTTTAGCTACGCATAACTAATAGCCCTAACAACAAAAGTGGCTGCCAATATCTTCAGATCTGCGGTTAGTTAGACAAGAAAAGAGCTGCAAAACACCAGATCTATGCATGGAAAGACATTAAGCAATAAAAACAAGGGTTTGCTCCATATACCAATAGACAAGACAAGAACAATTTTTGAAAGAATTTTTATATTAATCAGGCACCTGGGAGGAAAAAAAGAAGGCGTATCCAATTCTCCTCAGTGGGATGGGTTCTTGGAAGTCCTCAGCACTTCAGATCTAAGATTTCTCTCTCTTGTTGGTGTAGAAAACCCAATGCAAAGAATAGAGCTCAATGGGAGCTCACACAACAAATGATGGAAAAATGGGACCAAGTGTATAGATCCAGAGTGATCTAATAGGCAACAAAAGGTGAAGAATGGTAGGAAAAACCCTCCTATTTATAACAAAATATTGGGTCATTCTAGATCTTGGTGCATGGATTAACCAGATCTAGATCCACTTTTTATGGAATATTTTATTATATTTGTTGGAGGGAAAAGGTATTTGACTTGGGTCAAATCCCTTAATTTGTCAAAAATAAATAAATAAATGATTTATTTATCTTTTTAAGGAAGCGGTTAGAAGATAATCAAATAAATAATGATTTATTTAATTATTTAAGGAAGTGATTGAAATATAATTAAATAAATAATGATTTATTTAATTATTTGTGGGTGATTTGGTCATATTTAACAAGGAATATTATCTAAATAAGATTTAAATAATTATTCCTAGAAAATAATAAGATAAATAAAGGTTTATTTAATTAATTTCTTTGTTTTGGGTTAAACATGACTGGGAATAATAATTAAATTATGGTTTAATTAATTATTCCATGAGGAAAATCAAACAAATATAGGTTTGTTTAATATTTCCTTTTGGGGTTTCCTGTTTAGACCATAAGCAACCTAATAAATGTGGTTTATTAAGTTATTTAACATAGTGAAGGCAATTTTACTTAGGGTAAAATTGGTCTTACATGGTGTACTTGGGTCCATCTAATGATAATAGGTTAGATGACCAAAAAATGATACATTCATATTGTAAGACATAGCAATACATAGGCTCACTTGTTGGTAAATCATGGAGTCAGACTAGCAAAAGGGGAGTTGGTGGTTAATAATAATAAAATAAAATGTTTGATTCCTTAAAGAACTAGAATATCACCATAACCAAAAGTACAAAAGTACAATGACTCTTTTAAAAATATAGAAACAAGTAGAGTAATTGGTTAGTTACGTGGAGGTTCCTCTGAGCTCCTAAATTTAACATGCCAACAAAGGAGGATAACGACCAAGAGAGCAAGAAGGCCTTATCAGCCGCAGAACCTAAAACATATATTGGTACCCAATAAAATGTATTTTATTTTATTTCATTAAGAAGTTATTGGAAGCTTTATATTTATATAGTAGTAGATAATTCTAAATTGTATAAAAAGGAGCATTCTCAATTTTGACTAAGATAATTGTGTTGAGAGGCGCTCTCCAACCCAACATGTAAGAGATGTTGTAATGTCCTGTTATGTTATGTAAATATTTTGACTTGGTCAAATTGCATAAACTAGCAATTACACCATATGTTGCAAAGGAATCGTTGTAAAGCAGTAACATAGGAAAGAGTAGTATAGAGGAAATGCTCTCACATGAATCATGCAAGATAGCTACAACTATAGAGAGTGAAAAACATGATTGGGCTATTCAATTACATAATTTGGTTACAACTACATATGTTAATATTATTTTTAGATAAGTATCAATTCTTTGGTCCTAAGATGAAATATCATCATTCAAGAAGTTTAGAAAATGAGGTGTTTGATTAGTATAACCCTTTCTTCTCTACAAACCATAAAATTAAAAAGACAAGAACATCCTCAATGGCTACTCAAAAGAAATGAACATTAATTTATGTGACAGCAATAAAAATACATGAACATTTTTTTCTAAGTTGGACTATATCTATTATATCGTACAAGGAAAAATAATACATATCTCTTCCTCTGGACTTGGCAAGCCAATTCCAGAGGGAAGTGTCAAGAGTTTGAAACTAGAGAACGAACTGCCCCAGCTAGGGAAACCAGTCCACCAGAGACTCAAAATAAACGCTGCCCAAAGTGGGAAACCAACATACACAGTATTAAAATTTAAACTGAAGTCTGAGAGCAAAGCCTTCCAAAACATGTTTAAACTATAGAATGCTGCAAAAAAACTAGAAAGAGAGAATAGCACCTTGCAAATAAGGCTAGTGAGGACCTTCATTCTTTTTTGCTGGTGATGGGGTCTTCCTCCTCAATCTTGAAAACATAGAAGGAGGCATCATCTTCCTTGCTCAACGCGTGGCTAGTGACCTGGAGCTGAGGCGAACACAGAGTGTCTGGCTAATTGGAGGTGGCAACAAGCCGACTAGTGTCCTCAACCTTATCTCCAGCGTCGCTATTTGAACTCCGCCCATTCTTAGAACTTGAGTTGCTGCTAGTGCAGGAGCTGTTGCTAGAGGCACTCTGCATAGGTAGAGCTTTCATTTTCCGAGGGATGAAGGCAGGCTCAGGCGGGATGGTCAACTTGTGCGATCGTTTTTTGGTTTGAACGCTTGAGGAAGCTGGAGGGGAGGCAGGGAGCTGCATGGATAATTGGGCGGAAAGATTGACAGGTCGAGCCTGCCACCGACTCTTCCTAGCCCAATGAAAGATTTAGTTCCCTACCCATGGCTTCGCTGCGTAAAAGAGGAGGTTTGGAAGGGAGGTCGCGCCTCCACCCCCTTCAACACGTACATGGTCAAGCAAGCCTAGGCCGACAAAGTAATAAAGAGATGCAAGACCGGGAAGGAGCACTCGACCACAACGAAGAGGTACTGGCCATCACTTGAGAACGCGAGGCGAGGCTAAGGCAATGTTGAGCAAGGCCAAGAGCCGAGGGTGCAAGTGCGCAGCGTGAGGCATGCAACAGATAGCCAGAGAGAGCGCCAAAAGGAGGCCAAATAAGCGCGGGTAACAGGCTTCGTAGCCATGGTGACGAATTCGAGAGCCCTTAATGCTCGCGAAAAGGAGGACGATGTAATGAAGGTGGTAGAGTGTGAAGTTAAGGCGTCCTTCTCGACATTTAACGGTTGGGCTATGACCATGTGCGGGCGCATGGGATGGATGTCAGCTTGTCCCGCCACAAAGCGTTCCAGTGGCCCTCCTCCTGTCATTGCATAACACCCGCATCCTGAAAATACATCAACATTAATGGGTTACTATGAGGATATATAAACACCTTAAAGCACTCAATAACCCTTTCAATTTAAAAAATATATTATCACATTTATCAGAGGAATATGTGTTACAGGATTGGGCTATTTAGTTACATAATTTGGTTACAGCTACATATGTTAATGTCATTTTTAGATAAGTATCAGTTCTTTTGCACAATGTTTTTTTGGTTTATGTATTCCTAAGCACTATGGTAAAGGTGACCCATAAGGTGAGGTACTTGGTTGAAGTACTCTCTACTCTAACAATGGTCCCAAGATAAAATATCATCATTCAAGAAGTTTAGAAAATGAGGTGTTTGATTAGTATAACCATTTCTTCTCTAAGAACCATAAGTATCGAAGTACCAAAAAATAGATTTTCAATAGGAAAAAAAATATTAGATCAAAACCACAAAGAATAACAACTTATCACCCAATATATACTTGAAAAATATAAATACTTTAAAAAATATATCACAAATACATATAAATATTTAAAATACCATGAGAATATAAAAAATACAATTAGTTTTCATATTTTCATTTAATTAATATATATTTCAACAATACAAAACATAATAATATCATACTTAACTATAATTATGAATTATTTGTAAGCCTAATCACTTATTGTACATTGGTTTTTAAGAACTATCATCAACTAGTATGTATTTCAAACACATAAATATAACATGCTCATATTGCTTTAAAAATATATCACAAATAATTAAAATTATACAAATGACCACGACAATATCACAAGCAATCTTTTGGAGACACCATCAATTAGAATATATTTAAAAACAAAGTTTTTATAATTGTCCTTATTATATATTTTAACAATACAAATAATAATAACATCACAAGAAACTATAATCATGACTTTTTTCAGTAAGAACAATTATAATTTAGTTGTAAATTTTTTTAACAAGTATTATAAACTAATATATATTTCAAATATAAATAAATGAAAAGATCATAGAATTTTAAAAATATATAACAAATAAATATTAAGTTTCCAAATGATCACCATAATATCAATAATAATTGTCAGATTTATTATTAAATATAAAATTTAGAAATACATGTATTGTTTTCTTTTTTAATTTATTTATAAATTATACTATTATTTGGAATCAATCAAAGATAAAATAGTAAAATTAACAATTGTTTTTAGGGACATGTTATGCTCCTAATTTCTCAATATAGCTACATCAATATTTATTTTAGAATAATGTCCAAGTCAAAACATTATAAAAAATGATAAGCTTGATAAAATTACCATATCTTTTCTCTCACTATTTCTAACCT